>JAHLJT010003656.1:103660516-103970683 GCA_031308135.1 Acheta domesticus | reverse complement strand
TCCTTCCAAGGAGAAAATATGTTATAATACCAAATTATACGTACGAGGCTTAGACCGGCAAAGATGAGTCGAGATCGACAACTGTCACTTCAGCAGCTTTGACTGAGAGGTTCTAGGCTCTGAGTCCCGATGTTGTTGTGTTTTATTTTTAGTTTTACTTTTTCACAACTGCATTAGAAAGGGAAAATTGTCTAAGTTTCCCTCCTTCTAAATCATTCTCAAAGTATAGAATAGCTTTCATATTATCTAATAGATGGCTCTAAAACCATATAGGATCAGCATGTATTTTTTCCAACTTACGTAATGAAAATAAGTGGATTGATATATTTTTTTTAATTTGTACTTTTGGCAATTGCAGCGAAAGTATAACTATTACAGAACCACTTGTCAAGGTCCCATATCTACTTTACATTATTCATAAAAGCGCCAGAAAATGCTGCTGGTGGCGCTATATGCTGCATTGCTCACAACAGTTCATTTGTTTTCTAAATGCGCAATGGAGTGCCGTCAGTGCATTAATGTGGCAGAAAATGCGGAGTCCGCTTGCAATTAATTTGACTCTGCAGTCGCCGCTTGCAATCGATCATATTTAAAAGCTTCCTAGAATTTATCATTGTGTGGTTGACCAATTTTCCCACCTTTGTTACAGTATAAAATACGGCCTTTTTACGACCAGAGCATTACATAATTTATGAGTGTTCGTTTAGTGCAGTGTTCCAGATCCCTTCGGACCATGAGTGCAAATATAAAAAAATGATGTGTGGTATGTCATGACTTCTCGTCTTCATCTTGTTATAGAAACTTTGATGGTTTTAGAAACAAACCCTGATCTATCTTTGTATTGATCTTTCACTAAAAAAAGCGGTATCTTCGCCTAGATAACTCCCCTCACGCTACACACACTTATTCACGCCTGCAACTAATTTCACCAACAGTATATAGAGCCGACCTTAGAGCAATTGCAACCCGCACAACAAGACGGGGGAAATCGTTGCTCTGTTATACACATAAATATTTAATGTTATTACTATAATCCTCATGCCTAAGAGAAAGAGATAATATGTTTTCATAACCGCTTCCTTTCCTTAAAAGAAAAAACACGAAATTTGGTCTAAGTATAAAAGCTCAGGCCACATTCAAAATGAGACCAGGCAATGTACCCATTTGGGTTCAATTTATTTCGAATAATACACAACAAAAAAATTTCAAAAATACTCCGGTAAAAAAGCTTCATTGGCAACTGGAGACCGCAAGAAACTCCATTCCAATTCCCACCAAGGTTTCGTTTGCAAAGCGAAATATTTGAGGTTTTTGTTCACTTTCAAAAAGTAGCTGATTTCGTCCCTCATATTTCCATCTCATCGGCAAAGTAGAGAAACTGGCTTTTGCTTCTCATTCAGTTAGTTCGATAGAATGATGCTATTTATATTCTGCACTTTTCTTTTATTCAGAACGTAATTTCCCTATTTTTCTCTTGTAACAGTCAATAATGTATGTTTGATGTTGAGCGGTCATCTCCTTTGAGTTGTCATCGTTGAGTTGTCATCTCCTTTCTTTTATCAAATTACGTGACCTGTCTGTTTTTAGACACAAAAGAGTGTATCTTCTAGCCTGCACAAATTTTAGACCCGTTGCTATTGACGTTTAGGATTGATTCACATCTACTCATACGCAATGTGGCACCCACAATTCGAGTTTTTGAAAATGCCGCAAACGAAGCTGCTGTAATTAGCTGAACTCGGGGAGAGGTAAGGCTTTTCAAAATATTTGAATCCAGAAGACTATTTTACTTAAGGGCGAAACACTTAAGAAAAAAACTATAATTCGGGCTATCCTATCTGCGGGGAACGACTGAAAAGAGAATGCATTTGAAAATGAAGGTAAACATTTCAAATATAAAATTAATCGGTATACATTCGTATGGTTTTTAAAGGATGACATTAGATTGAAGTCAGAAATAATGTTGCATGGAGCTGTATTATTTCGAAGTTGAATGACTACTTGACGAAAATTGGCAGATTTTAACAATGAAACAATCGTATCTCGTTGAAGTAGTACTTTTTTACACATTACTTACAGTTTATTTCTATTGACAATGTCAATGAGCTGGTGATCGCCCACAAATTGGACGGGCAAGACGATCACACGAACTCCGTCGTTTTTTTCTATCTCTGGTGTAGATCACAATATCGACAGACAACTCGATAGAAACGACCTATTTATAGACTAATTGCATTAAAAATTGTGCATATAAGAATCCGACAGAAGCTCCGACATGCAACGACATATATCCGCATAGCCTATGTACACTCACCGTAAGAATCGGCAGATGTCGGTTCCCCTCTGCCTCAGCACGCTAAGTACGCAAGATGGATACTTGTTTTGTTTTTTTTCTCCATTCCTTTTGCTCTTGTAGATGTTGCTCTTGAGAGATGAAGAAATATAACAAAAATTCCGAGAGCAAAAATGTTCTCACCTCAACATATTCAAAATCACCTACAGTTTAGCAAACAAATCAAGACATTAAATTTAATCGAACGACAACGTTGCAGTGAGTCGAAGATAGTAATCAGAATGTGGTCACTCCCCACGCCAGTGCTAATGCCCACGCGTGCGATAAGCTGTCTGGGAAAACATCAGTATTCAAATTGCCTGGCTGTTGGTGCTGTCCCTCGCTTCCGAGCTTCTTTACAAGGTAACTGTTTTATGAGACGCATATCATAGAACGCCTCCGGAGAAATGTTTGAAAAGAACATTATATGTACTGCTAGTTGAAGAAAACGTAATCAGTCATAAGTTTTCGATTTTTTTCCCTTTCTTTTCTTTCACTTTTCACATCGATAACGACTTCGAGGAGCAGTCGCTGGTACTGCCGACTCATACAATTCGACTTAACTTATTCCTGATATTCGTGATAAAATGTGAAATGAACGTTTTTTTTAAATATATTTATTGATCCTTGTTTGAAAAAAATTGTCTTTCAAGGGCATGAACAGTATGTTAACATCAAAGAAAATGTGAGGAGAAACTTAAAAAACGTAACCTCGAGAAATGAACTGATTGAGACCTTTTCATTTTCGTGTTGCACGATGTAACCTTTACTCAAAATCCAGCTTCGAATCACCCGTGCCTCAGTCAAAAGGAAGTTATAAACTAACATTCACTCTCTACATATTTGATATCCGATTACTTCCATTTCTCAAATCTGAAAATTTCTTGAATCTCAAAAATATGATTGAAATAAAATAGGAATTTCGACAGTTGGGAAGATCATCTTCAAGGTTGTGACTGACAAACACAAGGCAATTATGTATGAAAACTTATCCGACGGCACAAATATATTAAAAACATGAGATTTGGCAAAAGAGACAAAAAGGATTTTGCCAGACAAATCAAATCTGAAGCCACCATGACTTCGGATTTGTAATTACATTACATACATCAAGGAATATATGAACCGAAGAGGTTAGGAGGTAATCTCAAAAGACTTCAAAGGGCTTGGGAGATACGCCATGGCGTGACGGAAGTTAAAAATTTCTAGTACGCTAAGACATTTGTCTTCATTGATGGTACCTGACAATAATGGCGACAAAATAATACGAATCCACAAAACATGCATAAAAGAAACACTTGAGCCTAACAAGTGCACGCGCACGGCCAGAACACGCACAAACCCAAAATATTGTGTTGTCAAGGCGAGCAGGTGACTGCGATCTGTTTCCAATCCGGCCATATAAAGATTCCTTAATCAATTCTACATTTTTATTGCTTATTAAAATTATAATGTTTCTATATTTTTATTAATTAATTCTCTAGCCACCTATAGTAACCTGCTGTACAAATGAAAGAGTGCACAAGACATAGAAACGAATATAACCTGGGGAAAACACACACACACACCACACACTTCATCTGATTAACTCGCTAAACGGATTGAAGTAATACGTCATTCAATTTCGAGGATAGTTTTTGTACAATAGCTAAGAAAGGAAACGTCAAGAAGATTTAGTACCTTCTTATATTTCTGATAATCTACTCGCCCTCAATTTATGTTTAATGCTATGTACAATGTTGTCTTACACTTTTAACATAAAAAAGGGAAGAAAACAATCTGATAATAATTGTGACGTAAGTGATGTAACTACTCTTCATTTTGTAAATAAGAAATTCGCAATATACAATTATGCAGTGTTGTTCTATAGCGATAACCTTTAATAACGAAAATATTGAAAATGATCGTGCACTGAAACCGTGATTAGATAAAATTCGGCAAACCAGGCAATTTCAAAACGAAAAATTTCTTGGCTTCGTTGTAACTGGTATCCTTGAGTAAGATGATCTATTCTTGAGTAGGTAGGAATCGTGCGTAGAAGACTATTTCGTAAAGCCATCGTATTGAAGCCAAAAAATTATATTGATGATAATATGAATATTTTATGAATAAGAATATTATGAATTTATATTATGAATATTATGAATATTTTATGAATCCGTAGAAAACACATACATTCAAGGAAGATGCAGAGATTTCAGATAAATAAAGTGATGTCACCACATGAAGTTCATCAATGATAAAAAGAAACCTTTAAATTTGATTGAGGACCAAGACGGAAATTAAATTATTTTATTTTTTTAAAACCTGTCCTGACGTTTTCAATCCAAACCATCCTTAATTTTCTAGTATGGTAGTTACGAATCACAACCACGTCAGGAACACCCTCTAGAAGAAGATAAACGTAGGGCGTAACTGCAAATGTAACTTTCAACGTAACCGACAAATCGTCATGCGCGATCATTTTTTAAAAAGTAGCTTCCAACTTTGCTACCGACACAAGAGGACGATGATTTTTAAAGAATTAAAACAGGATGAAGATGCGTTGCGAGTAATACGTAAGACGTGGGAAGGAAAAAAAAGAGTGAGATGTGGGAACTTCCAGAACGCTTGCAGCAAACTCGCTCTAACCCACAGTTCCCCATGGTTGGATGTGGGTTAAATCTCAGTTCCAAAAAGCACGAAAGAGAATATCTCACCTCTACACCCATGTATATCGATTAAGTAATCGCCACTCGTATATCGACAATGTATCGCCCTCGTATATCGAATGTAATCGCCCTCGTATATCGACTAAGACGTAAGCCCAATACATGGCTGAGTGGTATCTGATTTATTCGTCCGTCGCTCAGTACCTCAGAAGGATTGCATTAAGAGGAACGAACAATAGTGTGGAAATTCATACTGCTGATGTCGGCATTCGCTACCGACAGCAGCTTATCAAGTGCGAGACTTCTTGTGTGTTGGCAAGAAAAAACCCGAGCACAAAAAAGCGTTGGTAATTATGCATTGCAATCTACACATAGTTAATTGCAACGATTTATTTATATGTGATGTCACATGTCATACAGTGAACAAAATAATGATCATTGAAGAAGACTATTGTGCAATGATATTAAAATTTTTTGTTTCATGATCATGTTGAAATTGTTAAATAAACAGTTTAAAAACAAATATATAAACATTATATAAACAGTTCATGGAAACTTAGGTTTTATGTTAAGCTACACGTTATGTAAACTTATTTGTATTCTTACGTTACCTAATTTGTAGTCTTCCACGAACAAAAAACCTTCAATAATATCTTTGATGTTATGCTACCTTCATAAATAAAGAAATTTTTAAAATATCGCGAAGACCAGAGCCCCGTTGCTCCATCACGAAAACGTGCAGCAAAGCGTCACCGAAATGTAAAGCGAGGTTACCCTGGTTAGATGGAATCGTGGGAATGAAAATTTTATGACATACAGTGAATTAAAATATATTAAAAACAACGCCATAGTATGTCACCAGCCTTGGAAAATTGCGGCTGTTTTACCCTTTACACCATAAATTGTTTGCAAAATTCTTCACGCTAGTTCAAATCGCGACATATCAATTTCATCAAACTAACTTTAAAAAATTTGTTTTGATATTGTCTCTACGTCAGGAGTTTTGAACCTTTATGTGAAAAAATAAATTCGCGTCCTTTACGTGAAAAAATAAATATCTAGTTTGCGAATATCATGGAAAATAACTACATACACATATCACGAACGAAAAAAAGGCATAATGAGATAAATGGGGTTGGAATCTTAAAACGTCGAACGGCTTACGTCGAAGCTTCCCATCCTGCAGCGTTGATTATTCCAATATATTCCCTGCGTCCTGGGAATGCACAGTACAGGATGATCTTAATGTTGTCAAAAGAGCTGTTATGATAACTGGGTGTAATGATAACTGATTGATTAAAGCAAAAGACGGTGAAAATAAACGTTAATTTTTGAATTAATTCGGCCGAATATTGCGGCCAATTATCGCAAACTATTTTTTTATATCCGACATGAGTTCGACGTACACTAGCCGCACAACCTTCACGCCAATAGCACGTGAACTCGAAATTGGGGTTCATGGCCCCGAGGTATAGGACTTAAATTGTATCAAAACAATATTTTCCGTAATTCACAACAAATGAATCATCGAGCATTATAAAGAAAATTTCATAAATAGTAGTGTTGAAATTATTAAAACAAGCAGTTTAAAAAATGTGTATATATAAAACAGTTATTCAAACTTTGTTTTTATATTAAGTTACACTATTTGTCCATTTACGACCACTGAATCTTCTGTCTACGTCATGATCAAGAAATGACAAACTTAACATTGTACCGTAACGCAGAGTAAGAAAAATATCAGGTTTAGACGACCTATTCATTCCGACTTGACAGATTTTTTGCTACTACGTGAATGGCTTCAGATGGAGCGTAATCCCGTCAAAGGTCTGTTCTGTCTCTCTAAATTCCGTTCTGTCTTCGTTGATACAAAAATATCGATAGTTTGAGCGCGACTAGGATTTTGAGCAGGCCCAAGGCTCAAGTACGTAGACCACAAATATATTATTATTATTATTATAAAGATTACGATTTCCGACCACATGGTCCCTTTAAGTACACATTTGCCTGCAACAATTGCATTTGAATTGAAGTTTTCTACACAAAAGTGAGAGTTGTTAATCACAAGTAACCATTTTTCGGAAGAAACAAACTTCCTGCCGAACAAGAAACTGTTTTCTAAAACGCATAATGCACATTAGTCAAGAACAAATAAAGTACTCTTCCTAAAACTCTGCATAAATTCATTATTCTACCCAATACGCACTCCAAAAATACTGAAATACATGACAGTTCGTAAGAGTATAGATTACTTTTGAGTCCACAATGCATTTTTTACTAACAAAGACAAGATGGTATTGTTCCTACAAAGCAGCATATAAATACAGTGTGTGTTTTGATTTTGAAATTTTATTTGATTTATTTCTAAATTTATTCTACTTTTACCTTTTTGTAATTTTTCATTTCATATTTTTTCAAAGTTGTTTATTAATATTTTCATATTACTATTATTTTTAGTTTATTCCTTTTTATACTTTATCTACTTTCAAAATGTTTTCTTTGTTTATTTATTTTATTTTATTTACTTTATTTCGCACGTCTATTCTGAGATATTGCTTCATATGACGTCAACTGTCGCATAAGCAGAGTCCGACTAAACATGAAAATTTAGTAAGTTTGTGTTGTACGTGAACACGCCTAAAAGCACCATAAAATACAGAATTTTCCAAGGAAATCGAAAAAATGATTTTTGTTTACGCTTCATTATTTGATATTAACCAAATCCATAAAAATAAGAGGATCAGTGCTTTTAGTTCAATTTCTGTGCGCATTGCAAATAAGTAATAGAAAATGATCTAAAAACACATCAGTATAAAATCACTTTTTTTACATACAAATAATTATGATTTTGGCTTCCACACTAAAACAAAAATTGGTTCCTCGAACGGCTCCTGATCAGAAAATTTCCTTTCTTACCCACTTTTGAGCTGATACTCATATTGTATAAAAAGAGCCATATCGCAACGTAAAAGCGGAAGATGTCTTTCCGCCCGATTTCCAGCAGGACATTTAAAAAAAAAACAACACGCATTTGCAAGCTTGTTTTACTCTTCCTACGTAGCTAGTAACAAATTACGAAATTCGTTCACACGGAAGACAGCGTCATCTGTGGTCCCGGAAAACGTAATACCGTGCCGGATTCGTGGGCGTGGTGATCTCGTGGTCTGTGCCTTCGCGGATACATATCTGTAGAACTCTCTGCAGAATACCCTCTGTTGCTACATTGCCACCTCAGCCGCCGCCGGTAGGAGGGCATAGGATTCATCAACAAATGTTTTAGAAAGACTCTCTTTTCAGAGAGCATGAATGCGCACGAAATGCAGTTTCAGCGCGACTACGATTTTCTGCAGACCCAAGTAGACAACACAGAAATGGCGGGGGGGATCCAGTAGAAGCAAAACGCTTGAAGATCAACCGACCTTTTTCTGACGCCGGGATGAGGAACAAATCTACATCGAAGAACACATTTGCCCGATGGTGATTGTGATGAAGGATCGTGAAGAAACACGTAATTTCTGACCATCATTGCGCGTTTCTGCAGTTGGCCATAATGTCCTAACCTTACTGCCAACAAAAATTATTCAGAAGTGCTATTGAAATCTTTGATTCCTGTTTCCGACACTTCGTTAAAATTTCCAGCGTTGTATCTTAAAGCGATGGTTCCTTTGGATCTCGACACTTTTCTTTCGATTTAATTCCGAAATCTGCCTTATTCGTATCGGTTCTATGTTAGTAAAACCACAAAGATTGCGTTCTCTTCCTCTCAATTCTGTGATTCTGAATAAGTTCAAGGCGAACGGATTCAACTCTGAATTCCGATTGCTCACTTTCGTCTCTGCTTTCATCATAGGTGAACCTCTGGTTTTCGGGTAAACTGTATTGTCTACCCTCGTAAAGAACATTCAAATGCAAATTACGTTGTACGTTTGATCATTAACGAACACATGTGTGATACTGAAACGTAATGTAAATGAATTGATAACGCGTAGTCAGCAACTTACAGTAACATCTCTTAACACGAGTTCATAATAATTTTTAAACTTATTAAATAATATAAAGGAAAAAGTGTTTGAATGATCATATACATATACCTATTTCTTTCCTGAGATAAGAGCTCCTTAAAATTATTCTTAAACTATCTCTGAGTAATTTAGAAATAAGAGAAGTTGCCTTCAAAAGTTTTAGTCATTGCCTACTGTAAATATAAAAACAATAAACTAGCTTCATTCAAATAGAGACCGATTAAGTGAAGTATTCGGTTTTCTTTTATGCTTGAGACGCTCAATGAGTAAAAAGTACCTTTATCTCTTTCTCAGTTAATAGAATTAATGAAAAAAAGATTTATCGTGCTCTCCTTCACTCCTTGCCTCCTACTCAGTAGCACCCCCGTAGAAAGTACCTCCCTATAGGTCTTAAACATGAAACATTTATTATTTGACACATCAACTGAGCCTTCCAAGGGAAGTGCACAGTGGGACATGGCCAACACCTTATACAGACATTTTTGTGTAATAATTTACTGAAGCTTTGTTTCTATCCCTTGTCATTGTAATAATCAGAGCCCAGAACGTCATGCACTAGAAAAGTTAAAAATATACATGAAACCATGAACTTAATTGTGGAAATATATGCATGTAAAATACCGTATATACGTGCTTAATTTTCTTAGTATTAAACATTATTAAAATTAGCATTAAACAAAATACAGTTAGCAAAAGAAAACATTCAATTACATAACCTTCATTTACACTGTAGTTAAGAACTGGTATAACAAAAATATATTTTAAAACATTTTAATTAACAAAAAGAATATCAAGTTAAACTAGTGGTGCTACAGAATGGCACACACTTTCCCGTCTTACTTTTCTCTTGCGTTTGGTCTCGGCTAGCTATTCGGACTTGTCAATACACTTGACAGCTGTCATCTATCGCTGCCCAAACGATTTTCTTTATTTATTTTATTTTTTACATTCAATTAATTTTTTGTTTCCTAATAGTGGAATAAAAATAGTATTTTAAGAATATTCAAAAACCGTTAACCTTTTCTAAAGGCAATTTTTGTTGAAAAATGTGGGGCTGTTTTCAAGAAAATGGCATTTAAGCGCTATTGTAAATGCAAAATTTGAAGCTCTTTTCACAGAAATTATTGAGTTTTCGAAAAACTTTATTTGAAGTCAATTGAAGCACATCCACTCACAAATTCAATAGTGTTTACAAATTGCTGAAAATGTGCATTTCAACGACCTGAGAGAACTTTAAAAAATTTCCATTTGTGTCATTTTTGAAATAACAATAAAATATTTCAAAATGAACTTTACGTCATATTAAAAGGTGCAATTTGCACTATCCATTCGAAAAGTTTGAATAAATAGTTTTAAACCATTTATGAGAAATGGCGTTAAGTATATCTGAAAATGCGGAATTTTGAGCTACTTTTCACAGAAAAGGGTTGAGTTTTCCAGAAACTTTGCTTGACATTATTTAATGCACATATACTCATTAGTGTAATAATGTCAACAAATCGCCGCTAGTGTAAATATTAACAACGTGAGAGACAAGTCAAAATATTACATTTTTGTAGTTTTTGAAAAAACAACAACTAAGGAATAGAACAATATGGTGTTAATGTCAGAGCACTTTTAGCACTATCCGTACAAGAAGTTTAAAGGAAAAAATTTGGAGCTGTTTTTAAGGAAAACTTGTTTTTATAATATTTTAAAATTTCAAACATTGCGTGCAATATTGCACAAAAACTAAAAACATTTTCAAAACAATATACGTGACCTTAATGATAAATCTCACTTTGGACAACAAATTTCATTGGAAGAAAAAATCTCTATCTTCAATTTTGTAGTTTTAGGAAGACGCCGAAACAATTTCAAACTTTTGCAACTTTCAAAAGTTCAGAGTTAACCGTGAAAATGGGACATATGCCACCTTAATAGTGTATTTTACTCTATTCTTACAAGACGTTTAAGAGAAAAAATATGGAGCCGTCTTTGGGAAAATTTTGAAAATGTCTGGGGGCGTTCATGTGAAGTACCCTCAAATTTTGAGAAAGATTTTTTTCAAAACCGAGGCGTCTCGAGTGGATGCAGATCGACATTCGTTTCGGAAGAAATCGCATATATGGTTTACGCGCTAGTGTTGTTCACAGGCTGACAGACGCACAGACAGACAGACAGGGTGGACAGACGATCGGACGGATAGATGGACGCACGTTTTGAAAAGACCCAATTTTTCGATATCAGGGGACCCCCAAAACGTGTATTTCCGTTGAAATCTCGAAATCAATTTTCCGCAGCATTACATAACTTTTCCTAAACTACGTGTATTACTCCGTATATACGTACGAATACGGGAAAGTAAAAACCAATAGCGCTATTAAAAGGTACCAAGCTCATGTACACGAATAAAGTTATAGGAAGGAAATCGCTGTATGTGAAAATCGTCTCAGAAGACAATCGGAATCAACCTTATGAACCAAAGAATTTTATAAGAATTTTCTTGGTATTGTCCCATTAGCATGACTGAATTCGCTATTCGCTTGAAAGAGATATACACAAAAATATCTGACTTTGACCCACATCTCCACCAAAACCTGGAATATATTCACTTAAATATGCTGCGTAAATAATATAAGCAGTATTCAACTACGCCAAACAAAAATGGGCTACGTTTTCCTCTTATTCTTGGTGGTACGTAAAGTTGTATGCAATGCCTTTGGTACCTCAGTTGTTTAAAACCATTCCCCGGGAGCCGAATAGGCCAGACATCAAAATCGTTCTCTTTACGTTGTAAGTAGATGAAGTACATTATCTTCTGAATATAATAAAGCAGATGCTGTCCCGCTGTGCTTCCGGCGGATCTCGCTTCTGACGATCAGGGGCGGCTTTGGCGCCATCCTCATGCCAGCATGGACTACTGCTTTTAGAAGGGAGTGTCTGTCCATCGCAGTCGTTGGCAAGAAGTGGAAGCAACAGGATAGCAATGCAACGCACATGTCAGGGCAAGAACTGAAGAAGCTATATTCCGTATAGGTAAAGAAATAATCAATAAACTAGTGGTGCTACAGAATGGATGGCACAGACTTTCCCGTATTAATTTTCCATTTCCTTGGGTCTTCGCTAGCTATTCGGAATTGCCACAAACTCTTTTTGCCAGCTGTCATCTATCACCGCCAAAAGTACATTTTTTTGTCATTTTCTTAATTTTTCGGTTTCCTATTGGTAGAACGTAAACATTAATTTTAGAATATTAAAGAAAAATAAACCCTAGTCATAAATGGCAATTTTCTATTAAAAAAGATGTGCAGTTCAAGAGAAAATGGTGTTTTAGCGCTAATAAAAATGCGAAATTTGAAGCTCATTTTCACAGAAAAGTTTTGAGTTTTCAAAATACTTTATTTGAAGTTATTTAAAGCACTTACACTCACAAATATAATAATCTTTACACATTGCTGGTAATGTGCATATTAAATATGTGAGAGATCTTTTAAAAAAATTACAATTACGTAATTTTTGAAAAAACAAAAAAATAACTCAAAATAAACTTTACGCCACACTAAAGAGTGTAATTAGCACTATCTGTTACAAAAGTTTCAAGAAAAAATTGCAGCCATATACGAGAAAATGGCGTTTGAGCATTTCTGAAAATGCGGAAATTTGAGCTACTTTTCACAGAAAACGGTAGTGTTTTCGAGAAACTTTACTTGACATTATTTAAAGCATATAAACTCGTAAATATAATAATGTGAAAAAATCGCCGATAATGTAAATGTTAACGACGTGAGAGACAAGTAAAAAAATTTACATTTTCGTAATTTTTGCAAATACCAAGCGATAGACCAAAATGGCTTTTATGTCATTGATAGAGTACATTTACCACTATCCCTATGAAAAGTTTGAAGAAAACATTTGGAGCCGTTTTTGAGAAAATCTTGTTTTTGTAATTTTTTTAAAATTGTAAATATTGCACGAAAACTACAAAAATTTTGAAAAACATTTGCATGTCCTTTATTAAAGAACTCAATATCCAGAACAAATTTTATTTGAAGAAAAAATCTCTTATCTTCAATTTTGTAGTTGGAGAAAGACGCCGAAAAAAATTCAAACTTTCACAATTTTCGAAAATTCAGAGCTGTACGTGAAAATCGGACCTATGCCATGTTAAAAAGTGTATTTTCCTCTATTCATACAAGAAATTTAAAGAAAAAATTTGGAGCAGTTTTTGAGAAAATGTTGAAAATCCCGGGGGGGGGGGTGATATAAAGTACCCCAAAATTTCAAAGAATCTTTTTCAAACTCTCAAAGCTTTGACTAGAATCAGATCAACCACGGAATATCCATTTTCGATGAAATCATAAGTATGGTTTAGGCGCTAGCAGTGTTCACAGACGGACGTTTTCCTTTCAATTGCGTTTTCGGTATCAAGGACCTAGAAAACAGGGTTTCTGGCCACACCACGTGTTGGGGCATTTTTTTTCTTAATTTAGCAACTGGTTTTATCCCCTTTTCTGTTTTCACGGCCCGGCAATTAATTTTTTTCCGCCGAAAATTCGCCTTTCTTTCGGGCAGCATTACATAACTTTCGCTATACTACTAAGAAGAAGTAGAAGAAGAAGAAGAAGAAGAAGAAGAAGAAGAAGAAGAAGAAGAAAGAAGAAGACGCCTGCCACTGTGGCGCCGACGAGCCAGCGCCGAGGAGACTGCAAGTTCGAGTCCTGCGTAGGGATGGTCGTACTTATGATTGTTACCTCTCATATCATCTGATCACCTCATACTACATAATTCAGGACGTAGCCACCTTATCTTACCAAGAGAGATAGCCGAAAAGCTGATCCCCAAAATGAGACACGTTGATCTCTCTAGTGTAAATATGTCTCGGGAGAGAACCTGCAGCGTGGTCATAAATGGGCGATACGATAATAATAATAATAATAATAATAATAATAATAATAATAATAATAATAATAATAATAATAAACCAAGATCATAAATGCCGCGTTTCTCAGGAACACGTAGAAACCATTGATCATATTTTCTCAGCTTGTCCAATCCTAGCAAAGACCGAATACTTCAAAAGACACGATAGGGTGTGTTGCTACCTCCACTAGCAGATCTGTACCGCCATCGAAGACCCGAACACATGCCTCAAGTGGTACGAACACTCACCGAAACCGGTGACGTCTGTTGGATTGTGTACGATATTGTACGACCAACAAATTCAAACTGATCGCACGGTAGCGGCAAACAAGCCGGATTTAGTCATCCGGGATTTGGAGAACAAATCGTGTTTACTTGTTGATGTTGCTGTACCTTGCGATCAAAACGTTGTCACCATGGAGGCAGAGAAACGTCTTAAATACAAGAGTTTGGAAATCGAGATCAGCCGAATGTGGGACGTAAAAGCACAGGGTCATACCGATTGTTATTGGAGCTCTGGGATTTGTTCCGCAAAATTTGTGTAAGAACTTGTCTAAACTTCCAGGTAATTCAAAAGACTGTGAATGGCAAGAAATAGTTTTATTTGGAACAGCCCACATTTTGCGCAAAATATTGTAGAGGAGCCGACAGTCCCTACATCTGCTCCTTAGGTAGCTGGTTGCAACCTGGAGTAGATTTTATTTTTAGCCGACACCTAACATCTTTAGTCGTGATTTAGAGGAATAATAATAATAACAACAACAATAATAATAATAATAATAATAATAATAATAATAATAATATGTAACAAAATCTACTTTTTACTGAATGTCAAATCTAGCATCTGCTTATCATGAAACTGCCTGGGCAACCTGATCCGCCCGCCATACGGGGGACGAGAAACATCTGAAAGTTTTGGCTATTGTTTGCTAGGGATTTGCTCGTTGTTTGCAGACATTTTGTCACTTCTGGATCACAATTAAACTTCTCTCTTCCATGGTTTTCTCCATAAAACTTAAGTATTCCTCGACTGATCTGGGCGAGACCTAGATAACTTAAATCACTTTCAGGTTGCACTACATTCAGCAATTCTATTTTTATTTCAGTGAACGACTGCAACTTCGCAGAACTTTTGGTTTCAACTATCACTCGTCCAAAACAAAAAAACTTTCTACCTCCTCCTGTTTTTTTCGGCTCCCTAGCAACCATACGCGATCATCTACTCTTTTCCTGAATAATTGGCATATCACTAATAATAATAATAATAATAATAATAATAATAATAATAATAATAATAATAATAAATTATTTCAAATTATGTCAAGTGACTAATGAGACCATCCAGGAACTACCTTGGTTAAAAGTAAATCATGTTTGTTTTTTGCACAGTTGCAGGTTGCAGTTATCCTTTGCTCTTAAAATGTTGGTAGTGATCAGTTTTTCATTCTGGTCTAATCTAGTTTAATTCCTTTCTCCCAACAATATTCTCTGCACCACTTACTGGCGTCGAACGTCCTCCGGTAAGTTAGTCACCGTCACCCGTACACACTCATCGCCGTTTTTCACTTCGGCCAGGGGATCAGGAGCGAGAGATCTCCGTCATTCCCAGCAACAATTGTAAGATAGGGTGAATTCAATACCACACAAAATTCTATTAGAAGTGGAAGTTAACAAGATCCTGGTAACAGTAACATTTGTCCATGGCACAAGGCAACATAAGTATGTGTGTGTTCTCTTCGAATTTTATTTCAGAATTTTGTTTCTCCTGTGTCATTTCGTTTTCGATAACTAACGACCTTAAAAATCATTAAGAAAAGACCGAGGCCTTCAAAATTAATGTAAATTCCGAATAGTTATTTATATTAATATAACAACAATAAGACGCAATCATTACTAGGCTTCATGAAGTAGATTTAGAAGATGTGAAAATATATTCTATCGGTGGCAAATTCCATTACTGGGCAATAATACATTGTAAAAATGAATAAAATGAAATTATTGAATTATTGACAGAAATACAGAAAATATAATGGAAAAGCCTGTAATGTTCCACGAAATATGAAAGAGGAGCTGGTATTGCTCATGATTCTGGAAGAAATGATTAAAGATTGCTATTGGCTCTGACTAGAAAGAAATTGGTCATACTATTCTCTCTCTAAAAAAAATGGTCATAAATAATAGTTGTGTCGGTGAATGTAAATATATAGTGGTCGCTAATGACTGAGATATTTATAAAGCTACCTAAAATTAATAATTAAAAAAATCTACAACTAAATAAAACATTAGAGTGAGGCCTAGAAAACACTAAGATGAAACTAGTGATGGTAGAAAGCATGTACTTTCTCCACTGTATTTTCACACAAAATTATGTTAAAAATGCTTGGGAAAAATTGTACATTTCAAAACCTATCTTCCAAGGCACAGATTTCATCCAGGGAAAACACTCTACCTTTAATATTTTAGTAGTAGGAAGACTGAAAACAATTTGAACTTTGGCATTTTTGAAAAATTATGAGTATCAACGAACCTGCATGATTCCCATAAATGTCTTTCACACGATCCAACAACAAAATTTAACGGAAAACGATTGAGCTTTTCCCAGGGTCTTCATGTAAAGTATCCCCAGAAATTAAAATATGGGTTTAAAATTTACAGGGCCATGACATCACCCAGGAGATCGCGCAGTAGCAGTTTTGGAGAAAATCGGCTTAACTATTTAGCCGCTAGTGTTGTTCACAGACGGGTGGACAGACAAACACACGGACAAACGTTCTTCCGTCATTCAATTTTTGGGTATCAAGGACCCACAAAACAGACATTCTGGATGCACCACCTGTTACACGTTTTATTATTATAATAATAATAATAATAATTATTATTATTATTTTTATTCAGCGTCTGGATTTACCCACCTTTTCGTTACCAGCCCTCGTTAGTCCTACGCCATACTTCGCACCGAAAGGAAGATGACTGTCCCATGTAGATTTTCTACATGTAGATCTTCAAGCCTAAATGAAACCCCAAATGCAAAATTCTAATTACATGTATCGTCACTTAGGTGATACCGTCATTTGCAACTAGATGGCGAAAGTCACGTAGCGACATTTGAGTGATCAGGCGGAAAATGTTTTTGGTTGGTACAAAAATATTTTCACTGACGAAACACTTGATATTGGCTAAAATGTCAACTTGCACAATTAGTTGACTAGCATGAATACATTTTGGAAACTTACATTCTACAAGGTATTGTTACGTTTCAAAAATATAATTCAAATTCCAGTTTCCAACAAAACATTTCGTGTACATTTCCCGTTAATAAGTTATAACAGAACTTGCTGGATGAAAACGTAAAAAACTTGTCTTTCAAGTAAATTACGTAAATTAGACTTTCTCATGTATGATTTGTAAATAATTTACATTCTCGTGGCAATGCAGCAATGAATGAAACGATTGACGAGACTTCGATGATATTTTTTTCTCGCATACGAAGAATGCGAATATTAGTATTTATTACCAATTCCTCCGGTATGAGAAATTGCAGCTGATCACTTCCGCCCATAAATTGAAGGGATTCCGACCGAAGTCACAATCAACAGTTCCAGTAGAAGCATGAATATGCGCAAGTATTGGGCTTTACGTACACATGTGAACGTCATCTATTAATAATACATATCTAGTGTAAAGCCATTATATATCTAAAGGCTGCTCGAAAAAAATAGAATTCAATGGCTTAGCAAAACAAAAGTTAGTTTTCGATGCAAGAACATCATCGGCACCAATAAAAAGGTTTTTAAAATGGTTTTAGGGGAGACACAAACCCCAAAAACACACCATTATTTTGGCACTTTTTCGCTACATTTTTGAAAATAACTAATAAATGTTATTTAATGTGATTTTTATCAACGCATTTTTGGCAGAGGTGGCGTCCACGTTATCCCGTAACTATTTTATGATCATCAAACAACACATATTTGACTTAGACCACATTAGTTCGAATAAGGCCAATTTTACGTTAAAACCATAGAAATAGACACTTATCAAATGATCATAGCTTCATAAATTTATACACCTTATTTAACTTTAAACACCTTTATTTCGCTCTTCCTCAAGTTACCTTTTAGCGTATGAATGTCATACATGCTACTTAATTCTTAATGTACATAATTCTTGTGACTTACGTTTTTCATGAAACATTATTTTTTCAGTGTTTGTTTCAAATGCAGTAGCTAAAGGAAAGAGTGTTCAGTTTATTTTGGTGTTAGTAGAACAAAATTACGACGAACTGCCGAGTGTTTCATTACGTTTTCACTACTATAAGATAATACATCACTATTACTTTTAGTGCGTTGAGTCTTTTTCGATCTTATTTTATTGTATTATGCATTGCAGTTGCAGTTATTCGATTTTGTAACTTCAGAGTAATGTAAGTGTTACTTTGTAACTTCAAGAGTGCATGCCTTACGTAACATAACCTATGAAAAGCAATTGAAGTTTTCTGGAAATAACATGTGCCAAGTTACTGCAAGCCAACGCCTTTTGCAACTGGAAAGAAACCATGTTTTGCAGAAAAAGAAAAAGAAGAACTTAATAAATCAGCCTCTCACATTTGACAGATTTAAACATCACTCATAAGTTGACTTTTCTTTCTCATAGTTTTGAGAGTCGTCCAAAACTAACAATATCGTCTCTGTGGCACATTTATTTATGATCCTTAGAGGTAGTTAGCAAGATTCTAGTTGAATTGCAGGTTGCTCTTTAAATGGACAGAAACATTACAAAAAAATATCAGCAGATCATTCCAAAGAAGTTTAAGATAAATCTTATTTACACTGATGGATAGTGGATTATAGTGAAGAATGTTTGTTTGTTTGTTCGTTCGTTTCGGAAATTTGTTGTTTTTGTAGTGACAAGTGTTATTGTAGTAACTAGTTGTTATTTAGTTTGTTTTGAAAACCGTGTGGCTTGAAAAACGGTTTGAAATGTTTATTAGGAATTAAGCAACATACCCTTTTTTGAGGTATAATAATAAAAAAAATAAGGCCAACACTGTTTCTGTTTATTCAAAGTATTTTTGAAATGTTGAACAAACGAACAAATTTAAGAATTTTTTTCAGTTCGTTTCAGAAATTTGTTGTTTTTGTAGTGACAAGTGTTATTGTAGTAACAAGTTGTTATTTAGTTTGTTTGGAAAACCGTGTGGCTTGAAAAACAGTTTTCAAATGTTTATTAGAAATTTAGCAACATACTCTTTTTTGAGGTATAATGATACAAAACATAATGTTTCTGTTTATTCAAAGTATTTTGAAATGTTAAACTGAAAAAAAATTCTTAAATTTAAGACCATTTAATCAATGAAAACTACAATATATGGAAAGATATCAGATAAAAATCGCATATCAACTATTCTTTTTTGAAAATTGAACATTATTTATATTTTCCAATTGACTTAAAACCATATAATTATTGGGAGGGTAGTGCAGTGTATCTACACAATGTGTCTACAGAAAAAAATAAAAAATTATTTTACAATTTCAAACCTTGTAGGAAAGTTTGTGTCTCCTGCTTCAGAAGTTTTGAAATGTGCAAGTCACTGCTGCAAATTGTTATCAATAATGGGCATTGTTAAACTACCTTTTTCATACAGTTGATATTTTGCTTCCATCACATGTTACAAATGAAATTATCCCTTATGATGACATAGAAATATTGTTATCATTCAAGTGTTAAAATGTAATGTTTTTTCTGTAGTAAATAAAACTGCATTTAAATAAACTTTTGTTGCTGAAGAATCCTTGGAACTGTCCCCCCAAGCTTCTCTAATGATATTTTTGTGCAAGAAATTTAACAAATTATGTCATAAAATATTATTTGTAGTTTTAGAATCGATTTTTTGTTCTTATTCATGTGACTTGTGGAAATTACTTTTGAATAACAATTTAAATATTTTAAAATTAAATTGAAAAGAATCAAGCTGTGGTTTGTTATCAAGCTAGGGCTGGAACTTTCTACGAATGCGGTAGGCAGACTTTGCATATGACACTTTAACAGAAGAAATAATTATTCATACGGGGTCAGCTCTTCCAGCGATGAATATTTTTCAGACAGTGCTTTGGACAAGATTTCACCTCTACCTTGCTAGAGCACATCGAAATGTAAGTGCTGTGATATTTAAGCAAATTATCAGTGTGGTTTGGCTGGTATTTTGGGCGTAATAAAGAAGTACCAGTGAAAATAATATGTAATGACAGTTCTGGCTGCGACACGTGCTGGTATTTGAGTATGGTCGTCGCGCGAATGGCGCAGCCAATCACGAACTACAGGGCGGAGAGATACTCTCAAAGTTTTTTTCATGCGCATAAAGTTACAGCGAACCACTTAGGTCTCCAGAAGTGCAAAATGATGGCTTACGTCCCGGTGTCCTTCAATTAGGCATTGGCTTGGGCGAAACAGACCCCTTTAGTCACAGGAATGTGACTAAAGTCACAGTTTTGTTCGGCGCATTTTGAATGGCTCATCATTCGACTCCATTGCTATCCCGCGTATCTAGTAGCCAGCCTACGCACAGCCAGATTACAATCGGCAGGGCGGCTCTGCCAAGGCCTACTCAGTGCATCCAGATGTCAGCCTAAGTTGTACTGGAATCCAGGAGGGTGGGGGTGGGGTGGAAGGAGTAACGGCTAACGACTGCATGTCTACTATGGGGGAATAAAATCTTCCTGGTACGGAGCGTTCGTTGTTTGGCTGGAGAATCACACCTCTCCTCCGAGATCCACGACGTTTCTCTGTCATGACTCGTTTCACCTTGTTTAAAAGCGTATCTAAGCAATAATGGCTGTTTATTATAAGTAGTTCTTTGTGATACTCACAAAAAAGGCAACTACAACGTCTCCAAAAGTCAGCATAACACTTCTTGCTGACGCGGCCAGAACGATGTTCCTCAGTCACTGAGCCTAGACCACATTTGAATTTTGAATTGAACCACACTTGTAAAATTCTCGCTGTTCTTACAACTTTCATCATATACTTCAGTCATTTTATAATACATATTAGGTGGTTTTCCACCATCAGCAAGTTCAAAACGAATTGCAGAACATTGTTCAACCAATGTGGAATTTTCAAGTGAACACGCTATCGTTCATCTTACTTTCAAGATTATAAACACAATACTGATCCTCCAGATGGCCAGGGCTCATTCTAGTGGTGTCAACATAAGGTACTGAAATTACCAAACTTCTTCGGCTGTTTTTTGTTTCTTTTCCTCCAGACCAATTTGTCTCTTTAATTACTGAATGACTTACGTATGTCAGCAGTTGACCGAAGTGTATTCAAGAATGCTCTTGGACAATTAGATTTCTATAACAGTAGTAGTTATATTTATTCTGCTGATTGCTAATGCTGATGATTTATTCTGCTGATGCTGATTGTTGAGATTTATGGAAAGAAGCACATGCTATGACTATATTAATTTTCGAAATGGACTGAAAAATGGAGAAATAAAATTAATGTGCCAAATCACATGCAGCGATTTTCACTCCTCGTAAGGCATAATTACTTCCCCCTTTATTCAACCAAACCACACTCATACCATGGTTACGAAACCAAACATCAAAGTTCCTAGGACTCACAATGGACACCAAATTAACCTGGAAAGCACATATCACAAACAGTAAACAAAATATACAAACAGCAAAAAAAAATTATAAAACTATCACATATTAAATTACAAATCTACATTTAGCATAGAGAGCGGTAAAATAATCTTTAAATCAGTAATCAACTCTCACTAACCTACGCGAACCACGTTTGGATAAAAGCAGTCCATAACCCCATCAACAAACTCCAAGTTATACAAAATAAGTGTCTCAGAAAATAACTGCCAGAGCTCCATGGTACACAATTAACGAACAAATACATAGAGTATTAAAAATAAAATTCATTTCAGATTGCAGTACCAAAATTAAAAATTCTAAAAACTCCTATGAATTAGAATCCCCATCTATAGCAATATACCATCAAGGTAAAACTTACAACCACAGAGAATCCGCTCACGCTACCATGAGGACATTTTCAAGACTTCAAAAAGAACGCATTTTATAGTTATTTTTTCATTGTTAGAAAAATAGTTTTTCCTTTTGTTTGTTCTAGATATTTCTAAAATGTTGGAAAATATTCGTAGGTTCAACGTTCTGATATATGAAAACGGTAATCGATAAAAGAAATAGAAATGTGTATAACGCAAGGGGAGTATCATTTCTTCAGGAGTTGGGGATCTGAAGGTGAGCGAACAATAATGAGGGCCGCCATGGAAGCGGGGGCGTAGAAAATAAACAACCTGATGTTAGAGGTCATTTTTGGAGATAAGACATAAGCGAGTGATCAGTTGATGCGGCAAACATTCTGCAACAAGTGACTACTGGTGCTACAGGATGGTACTTTCCCGTATTAGTTTTCTATTTTATTGGGTCTTCGCAAGCTATTCGGAATTGCCACATACTCTTTCTTGCCAGCTACCATCTATCACCGCCAAAAGTACATTTTTTGTCATTTTCTTGATTTTTCGGTTTTCTATTGGTAGAACGAAAATATTAATTTTAGAATATTAAAGAACACAAAAACCGAGCCCTAAATGACAATTTTCTTTTAAAAATTGTTCCGCTTTAAAGAAAATTGCGTTTTAGCGCGACTAAAAATGCGAAATTTGAAGCTCATTTTCACAGAAAATATTGGAGTTTTCAAAATGTTTTATTTGAAGTTCTTTCAAGCACTTACACTCACAAATATAATAATGTTTACAAATTGTTGGTAATGTGCATATTAAAGATGTGAGAGATCTTTCAAAAAATTACAATTATATAATTTTTGAAAAAACAAAAAAATAACTCAAATAAACTTTACGTCATATTAAAGAGTGTAATTAGCACTATCCGTTACAAAAGATTCAAGAAGAAAATTGCAGCCATATATGAGAAAATTGCGTTTGAGCATTTCTGAAAATGCCGAAATTTGAGCTACTTTTGACAGAAAACGGTTGTGTTTTCGAGAAACTTTACTTGACATTATTTAAAGCATATATACTCGTAAATATAATAATGTGAAAAAATCGCCGATAGTGTAAATATTGACTGACGACGTGAGAGACAAGTAAAAAAAATTACATTTTTGTAATTTTTGAAAAAACCAAAAGATAGATCAAAATGGCTTTTATGTCATTGATAGAGCACATTTACTACTATCCCTACCAAAAGTTTAAAGAAAAAATTTGGAGCAGTTTTTGAGAAAATCCTTTTTTTGTAATTTTTTTAAAAAATTGCACATATTGCACACAATATTGCGCGAAAAATACTAAAATTTTCAAAAAAATGCAGAAGACCTTAATGATAGAACTTACTTTGGAGAACAAATTTTATTTGAAGAAAAAATGTCTATCTTCAATTTTGTAGTTGGAGAAAGACGCCGAAAAAAAATTCAAACTTTCACAATTTTCGAAAATTCAGTTATCCGTGAAAATCGGATCTATGCTGTTTTAATAAGTGTATTTTACTATATTCATACAGGAAATTTAAAGAAAAAAATTTGGAACAGTTTTTGAAAAAATTTTGAAAATCCCCGGGGGCCTTCATATAAAGTACCCCCAAATTTTGAAGAATCTTTTTCAAAATTTCAAATCTTTGACTAGAATCCGATCGACCGGGGAGTATCCATTTTGGAAGAAATCGTACGTATGGTTTAGGCGCTAACAGTGTTCACAGACGGACAGACGGACGTTTTCCTTTCAATTGGGTTTTCGGTATCAAGGACCTAGAAAACAGGGTTCCTGGCTACACCACGTGTTATGGGATTTTGTTTCTTAATTTAGCAACTGGTTTTATCCACTTATTCGTTTTCACGGCACGGCAATTAATTTTTTTCCGCGGAAACTTGGCCATTTTTTCGCGCAGCATTACATAACTTTCCCCATACTACGTACATCACTCCGTGTATAAGTACGTATACGGGAAAGTAAAAAGGGAAGCTTTCAGTTGTGTGTGAGTTTGTTTAAATTTTTTTTTGATAGCCGTATTATTATTATTTTTCTCTTTAGACGTGGTAGTGATCAGATCGAACGAATCAGTTTTGGTTGAATGGCATTAACTTTGATCAGATTGGCACTAATTAAGACGTAGAAATAGAACTTCGATTCTATTCCTTGGTGTTCAAAGACATACGAATACTGATACGAAGATAGAAGAAAAAAGCAGTATTATGGAAAGATTAGAGAATTCGTTTGTGGTATCAAGTACAGTGATGTGTGTAGGCGTCCATCCGTGACGCGAGTGATAAGGCAGTCGGTAAACTAGTAGTAATATAACTCAGTAGACGATATGGGTTAAATATCGCGCCTATAAAGGTATTAGAAGAGAGAAGACATCGTGGGTCATCCGAGAAAGATTCTTCGTGCCGCAGTCATATTTGGCGAGGAAGAAAGCGCGCAAAGAAATCGTATCTAAGAAAATTTTGAACTGTCATTCCTATCAAAGAACCGGCCATGAGCAAAAGTTAAAAAAGCTTGAAAGCCGCATTGTGATAACTGTAATAATTCAGACTCATTTAGAATTATTGATGATTATAATAAACACCAATTTCATTATTTGAAAAAGAACTGAATATCATTTTAAATAAGTGCAATCCAGAATTTTTTTAACACAATTTTCAGAATCCTAACTGCTTCGTATGAGAGCAGATCGGGTAATTGATTGCATATTAACTAGGTACCAATAGACTGATCCAGCGCGACATTGTTTATTAATGAAAATCAATTTGCATACGAGAATCAATAAAACTTGACGTAATTACTTTCTGGCGCCCAATTCAAAGTAAATAATCATTTATTCGGAAGTAATGACGATCGTAAATTAAAAAAGGAAGATAGGAAGCCATATAGCATAATTAAATATTGTAACGTTACTGACACGAATCATGCTAAGGGAAAGTCACATGTTTCAACGCAGGTATAACATTCAATCGTGACGATGATGCTTTCAAAATTAGAACAGTCATATGTCACTTGACTCCAGCTTTCAGTTCAGTCAGTAATGAATGCAGTCAAATATCGTCGTTTACACAGTTTTCTACAACTTAAAGAATATAAAATGCTGTGGAACAGTTGCACACAACCGAAAACACATACCAAAGACTTCCCCTTTACATAGAACAGGGAAAAACAGGGAGAGATTTTTCATGTTTGCAGCAACGGAATAAGTACAATAAAATGGATGGAAAATAAAGGGGAATATTTCCTTGGTACTTTTTTTCACTATTATTATTATTATTATTATTATTATTATTTATTAGCTTTCTCAACAATGTTGGACACGACATAATACATCGGAATTAGGATCAAGACGTATTATACAACAGTCAGAACACAAATGAAATCAAATTCAAATATATTATTATTATATAATAATTTATTATTATTATATAATAATTTATTATTATTATATAATAATAAATTATTATTATTATTATTATTAAGAGTCTGTGAAAAGACTTATCTCAGGATTTCAAGAAAATGTTGACGTAACGTGTCCAATGATGAAAAAGTACAATGGAAAGGGAGTAGATATAAAGGACCAGAAGGTCACATACGAAGTTGACAGAAAAGCGAAAATTAAATATTCCTTAGGTTTTTTTTCTTGTTTAACTCTATTTTGGATAGAGTTAAACAAGAAAACAACCTAAGGAATATTTAATTTTCGCTTTTCTGCGCGCGTGCGCGCGTGCGCGCGTGCGCGCGTGTGCGTGTGCGTGTGCGTGTGTGTGTGTGTGTGTGTGTGTGTGTGTGTGTGTGTGTGTGTGTGTGTGTGTGTGTGTGTGTGTGTGTGTGTGTGCACATATTCTACTTTCATCGTACTCTTTAAAAGAAACCAATTTTCCATAGACATTTTCCTTATATGCGTTAATGGATTGCCAAAAGGTCTTTACGAATACTCTAATAACACAGTACAATACTTCTATACATATTGAGAAAATCAAGAAAGTTGCTGTTTTATAACGCAAAAAGCAAAATATTCAATGACGCGTGGCCTCCTCCTCGACGCTTGGCAGGCCGTAGCGTCCAAAGATGTGTTGAAAACTGGACTTTCATTTGGAAAGCACAATAATTATATCTGAAAATAGTACAGATGCTTTATTTACGTCTTAACTCGCTGATTTCGAATAACGATTATCCCTAATTAAATTGATGAGCTCAGTGTTCTAAAGGGTCTTTCAGCTCGTTCGTAGTTTAGAAACTCAAATGAAATAGATATAACAGTCACTGCATATCCCAGCAGATGAAGTAAAGTACTGAGTCTCAGCAGGTCAGGACACTTGCTAATATGATTTCTTTCTGAATACCGAGATATGAAATTAAAATAACGGGTAGCCGCACAATGTCATGTGTATGAATATTATCTAATTTCTTTATATTGTTTGGTTCCAAGTGACTTATTTCTGGTGTGTGGGCGAAGAGAGAAACTAAAAAACACATTGATGTACAGTGCGCCAGGAAAATATCTCCGCTCCGAACCGAAATAGAACCTAATTAAAATTACATTTATGAGGGTAGCAACAAGATCATTGGCAAATAAGGAAAAGGAACTGCCCTTTCAGTATCTATTATGATTGTATTAAGTGTGTAATTTTACGTTTTCATTAGTTACAAGATGCTACTCGAACTTCGAACATTATTTCAGTAGCGGACTCTGTCACCAGTATAGTGACTTCCTGGCAACAAGTGAAAGAAGAAAAAAGGTTTACAAAAAATAGCAGGAACAATTTGGGCTGTCAAGAAAGGGCATCATAGAGCAATTTTATATCGCGAAGTTTAAAAGTTGATGAAGTAAAATTTCCGCGTACCTATCAACAAAATAATCAAATATCCTCAATTATCTGAGTACGCATGGATCAACGGACTTTCCCGACACAGGGCATAAAACAACAGCTGTCCTTGAGCAGATAGCTACGCCTCACCATTAGAAACTTGCTCTCACAAGACGTCAGCTGTGTGACATTAAGACAGAGAATTCAGTCGGTATGCCCAGGTTTGAATTATGCGGAATAATGCAATCAAATGCTTGCATTATTCAGAGAAAATAGGAAATGTTTCAATGTTGTTTTATTTTTTAACTCTCCCGGATAAAGTTCCGGGATATCTAGAAATAACACACACACACACACACACACACACACACACACACACACACACATTTCTCATAGCCTGAAACATTGTAGTTTTTTTAAGATTGCGCGCTTCAGAAATTATTGATAATCGTTTCACTAAACTACTTTGCCCTTCATAATGTAATTTGTTATATGAACCACTCCTAGCTGGGGGACAGTCTTTACCTCAAAAGACTTCAACGGACCCAAGATCTCTTCGTGGACTAGAATCGATGGGAAAGGGTGAGTTGAGGTACAAACTTTACTGAAACATGACAAAGCATATAGCGTTGTCTTCTGGGCAAAATGACCTTCTAGTTCTGTTTATGACTAATTATCTTATCATTGTAAGTATCGTACTCTTGCAAAAAAATCGTCTTTCAATTCACAAGTAAGCTCGAATAATGTGCCCAATCATTAAAATACAAAGAAACATTCCCACACACTTTTCCACAAATAAGTGACGAGAAGAAATCGGACTTCGCGAAACTTTTATCTATTTGTCAATTATCACAACGTCAAATACATTCACCAATCCACGACAGTAATTTGTGAAATGCCCTAAGACCTTCAGAAACTTCCAACAGCGTCATTGTCGGGAGCTTATATCACAAACCTTGAAATACTCGCTTGAAAATATTTAAGAGTAATTTGAAAATGAATGCAAAAATTTAACACGTTATACCGCTTTAACAAACTTTTCCGTATTACATTTGCAATTAAAATTGTCGCTTGAGTCTTGCTACTCGAAAAAGCATTATGCCTGTATCACTAACAACCTAGATTCCAAATCATATTTCCCATGACAATCGATTTAATCGAACCCAAGACTCCTTTATGGACTGAAGTCGACGGGAATGGGTGGGTAGAGGTATCAACCGTCTATGAAAATGAAATATGGTGGCAGAAGGAAATAGCCTTCTCTCGTAAAATTTTCGTAAAATTAATTTTCAGTAAATATCTTCCAATTATACGAGACGTACTCTATTGTAGAATATTGCCTTCCGGTTTAGAACAAGTAAGCTCGATAAAATACGTCCAATAATAAAAATTCCACACTTTTAGAAACATTAATGCCGAGGAAAAAAAACTCGAAATCTCAAAAAATTACTTTTCACCTGTAAATGATTATCACGACGGCCAATATTTTCATATATTCGTAACAGTTATTTCTAAAATGTTTACATGAACTAAATTTTCAATTATAAAACTGTAGCATGACTTTCGCTACTCAAAAAATCATTATATTTTCATTACTAAGAAACTACGATACTAACAAATCAGATTTTCCAATTACAAAACATCTCTACTCATTTTCCTCCACTCATTTTTTTACCTTTCCTTTCTTTTCCAACTCTTCCAGACCTCGTTAAATTCCCGTAGTGACTCCTTCTCCGTGAGGACGCAGGTCGCCCACGTTTGGTGGGCGGGGCCTGATTCTGTGTCCGATGCTATCTCCATAATAATTAAATATAATGGGCGGGCAGGCAGGCGCAGGGCCCCTGACCTCGGCCCGATGGGAGAGATTGAGGCCGCTGGGAGCCGATGCACAGTGCGGCAGCTACCGACTCCCGTTTGCGCAGCGTAGCACTGACTTCCTTCCTTCCTACATGCAGTTACACTTAACGTAGGTGAAACTTCGAAAATTAAGGTTACATGGTTTGTATTTTGTGTTCACTTAAAAAATATAATTCGAACAACAATAACTCGACGATCGGAATATGTCATTTGTCGAATGTCAACGTCGAAAATTCGTACTCTCATTGTTCAAACTATTTTCTATCGCAACGTTGATTTTTTATTTACCTACAGCTTCCAGAGTTTGTAAAACTTTAGGTAATCGCTAAAGATAGGGAAATTAGATATTTTCTAACAATTCCATATCAGAACTTTGGTTAACTGTTTATTGCGTTACGATATTACACTTCCCTTTGCTAATGTCTTGGAATATTCAGTATACTCTGGTGTGGATTGTTTTGAATCTACTCTCGTATCCAACTATGGGCAACTCGTCCGAAACTATTGTGTATGAAATCCTTTTATCCAGTAATTATTTATGTTTTAAAGTTAGATGTATTGCTGATTTTATATTTCGTTTCTATTCGTCACATGCTAACACATTAAATAGTCTTCAAATGAAAGTACCCCTCTCTTACTGCTCCCTTCATCCAGCTCATTATTTCCTTTCACTAAGGTATATTCGAAAGCATTTTTGACGTAATCGGCAACTGCATTTTTCACATATTTTCTGTGCCATCATTTTGTTATTGTTTTCAGATTTCCTTTTTTCTCCCACAAAAGTAGTTCACCTTCTTACATTTCGCGTACTAAAACGTCTACTGTTTTCTTGCATTACACGCTTTATTATATCTGTTATGAGTTCCCTTTAAAAACGAATGAGTGGCCCCAGTTGTTAGCAATGAAGACAAAACGAGGGTATATTAAGTCTCATTACGTATCAAAGAACTAATAATATGGGGCGAGGAGGACAGTACGGAATGGCACTTCAAGTTAGCAAACCGGAGGATACGCGTTGACGAAACATACACTATATTGCGAGTTCGGAACGTCCGCAGTGGGAGTAGTACCTGTGT
This sequence comes from Acheta domesticus, assembly GCA_031308135.1. Taxonomy (NCBI): domain Eukaryota; kingdom Metazoa; phylum Arthropoda; class Insecta; order Orthoptera; family Gryllidae; genus Acheta; species Acheta domesticus. The sequence continues at coordinate 103,941,000 of JAHLJT010003656.1, read as the reverse complement.
CAAAGAATAAAAAAAAAAAACTAACAATTTCACAAAACTCTTGCAATGTTGTCAAAAATACAAATGAAAGGCACACACTGACTAAGCGATGCTACCTGACTAACACAGCAAGAAAAAACCAAATTAGTGTAACATTGCAGAATGTATTGAAAGGTTACGAGGCACACATGGCTGGATTTTCCAACCTAGATAACTCTCACAGCACCACAGCTCCTCCAAATTACACAGCTGTTTAGTAGAGGGTTTCAAATGCAGATATCAAGAAAATGCCTTTCCCCACCGTGGATGCTTCACGCTCATGGCCCACCATAGCCCCTTGCTCTTGGCCCACACTCCACCAGCCCTCCACCAGCCATCTCTCCCGCTGTCCACACGGCTCTGGCCCCGCCCCGGGTTCAGACCTCGGGCAGGGCGCAGGAGGGGCGGGCAGCCGGCTAGCAGGCGGAGGGGCGGACGTAGGCGGGGGGGAGATACGGGCGGCGACGGCGTGATGGTGGTGGTGACGTCATCGGTGTCGGCGCCGAGGGTAGCTGGTTGCAACTGGCCGGGCGGCGGGAGAACCGCCACACGCATCGAGGCGGGGAAACAATGATCAATTAACGTCTTAATTCAATCATTAATTGATTGATTTTTTTAAAGTGGGACGCGCGAACTTTGGAGTTGGCGCCCCCATGACACCCTGGTGTAGCATGGAACTCCCATAATTTAGCGGGAAGTACCACAAAAGAGTGCCCAGGTGGGCGGAAGTCGCAGGAACTTGTCCGCGCCGACCAAAATGTGCTAACAACCTGGTGCGACTATAAGAATTTTTTTGAGTTGATTAATTATTATTGAATAACTGCCTCAGTTGTGTGCGGATGTTGAGATGTTGACACTTGCCCAGTGTTACCACTATTCTTTCTGGACAAGTTACGTTGATGCGAGTTGAAAAGAACTTTAGAGACATTTCACAAGCTCATTTTAATTTCAGTACATGTATTACTAAATATTTAATTTACATTATCGATAACAAAACTATGATAATTGAAGGTCAGCAATTGTTCGGTTTATAAAATTTGCAAAAATTGCAAAGTCGTCCATTTGTCGAGTTGATAGCAGACTTCTAGGGAACCGTTTCAACTTACGGCAGAAAAAGTCAAGGATCAAGTGTACATTCATCATTTTACCAACAATTAAAATATGTACTTAGCAGTAATTTTTGATCCCTTGTAAAAATTGATACTTTGAATTATTAATCTCAAGTGACAATTTACGGAAATTCCCCTGCAAAAAGAGTTCGCATTCCAAAATCGTTTATAAAATTTTTAATTTTTGCAAAATTGTTAATCCGCAGTTTTAGGTTCAGGGAAATTAGTCAATCCTTCTCACTTCAGAGTTGCGAAAATTGGAAACTATATAAAATTACAACTCTTTCTAAAAACTATTAGTCTATTATTTTCGAAATTGCCTTTAAACGATATGCAACATTTCGCAATCCGATCGGCACCATTGTCGTTATTTTCAAGATAATTTTGTTAGGCCATTCTCCCCGTAGATATTGGCTACAATTGTTTGTGATGCTCCGCCTGCAAAGTTTCGTCATGGCAAGGGCCGCCCAAGCCATACGACAGCTGAACTTAATAGCAGAGCGGAACTCATTAATTATTTCTACGCCTAGGCATTTGCAACAAAACAATTATGAACTTTCTTTGTACGGGTTGGCAGAAAGAAGGATTTCGATGACCACGTGGTCATCGAAAGAGAATAGCGAAAAATTGGAAAGGATAAATCAATGAGCCCGGAAGACATGGGCAGATTTATTGAAATCGGAGGAGAAGCCATCCTTCGGAATCTGTTACGAGTTTTTGATGTTACACTAATTAAATTATTCCTCAGGACTGGAAGCACTTGTAGGTCCCACTTATAAGGATGGGTCTCGATCAGAAGTTAAAAACCATCGGCCTGTCAGCCTAACATCAGTTGTCTGTAAGGAGATGGACCACCCAATCTCTCAGCGCATTAGAAAATTAGAGAAAATTGGCTAATTGTGGGGCAGCGTGGATTCAATTACTCTTGCGAAAGTCAAAAAATAGCTATCTGCCACGACATTGCGAACCAGATCTAATGCGACATAAGGTCTACACGACAGAGGGTCTAATACCACAAGAAGGTTCAATTGATAAGCTCTAATAGACAAACACCGAAGGCCTAACAGACATACAAAGGTCCCGATAAATGCAAAATTTGACGAGTTCTAAAAATAGAGAGGTAACTAAGTACTTGCTTGGGGGGGGGGGGGGGGTAAGATAATTCCACAGATAACTAGTTATAAATATCTGGGGGGTGGAAATTATTTAACAACTTGGATGAGGGGAGCACGTCGACTTTACTGTCGGAAGGGGTGAAAATCTTTACACTTTGCAATGAGAGTGTTAGGAAAAATTGTAAATCAAGAAAACAAGCATTTACGACCAACAAAGGTAATATACTGAGCATTCAGTCTCAAAAGAGAGTCGCAGCGAGCAAAGTACAGTGCAAATGATTAATTAACGTATTTCTCCTTTCATTGTATAAGCTGCGCTGGCTCGGTCTCTGTTCGAACAAGTTACCATATGCATACTTTATTTTATTCCTCTTATTATATTCATTGAAGCAGCTCGCACCTCGCAAGCTCTTTCCAATGCTTGTGTTGCAATTTCTGTTCAACGGAAGAACATGTCACAACAACGTTTCCTCAGCGCAACGCAAGGCAACGCTGAAATTCTCGGCATCCGCCTTCTACGAACTGCGCCTCAAACTGCCAGGCGCCAGCCCGTTATGTCCGTTGTAATACATAAAAACATTTTAAGACTCCACTGTCAGTCACATTTGATGGCATAATTATTATAATCAAAATTCATGCCTGTTTTATATATTCTATCTTAAATTCCCTTTCACTTTTACAATAATTACAAATACATCATTTGTTACGTTAATTCTCATTGGGCAGCGCCAGTATGCGCGCCAACGGTCCCTCTCCCCACTGCGAGCGAGTTCAGTTCAAGTTCAGTCGTGTTGCAGTCGTGCTCGAGTTGAAATGTGAGGTGCACGCGACACACTCCACGTCGCTCAAGCGCGTGTTTTCTTTATATTGTGAGGCAATCGTGCCTTTTATGCTAGTGATACGTTTAGTGTACTAGTTTTCTCATCTACAATCACGCTGCCCACGCACGTGTATTTTTCTCTCTTGTAAGATAACCTTGTGCCTGCGAGCTGTTACTCATATGCAGCGTGGCTGTTATGAATACGAGCATGTGTTATTACTTTAACATTTTACAAACTATATTCGTGCCAGTTCGAGTAGCATCACTGAACTCTCTGCCTTGGCGAGCTGTAACCCATGCTCGTATTCATAACAGCCACGCTGCATACGTGTTATTACTTTAACATCGTACAACTGTATTCGTACCAGTGCGAACAACATTACTGAACTTGTGCTTTGGTTAACCATAAGGCATGCTCATTTTGGCAGCAGCTGTACTGCATATGTGCTCTGATAATTTTACCTGCCTACAGTTTCCAGTGATGCTGTGTTCTACATCATCAGATACTAGTGACGTTTTCCAACGAGGTCCAGCTCTCCAGTTACCGGTGCCTTCTTTCAAGACGATATGATTTGTATCTGTTTTCCTTTCAGTGCATTCATTAATGTGTTCTGTGCAAATGCAGCCAACGCATACTTCTCCATGCTTTCATATAGCATCCCTGTAAAGCATTCAGGTTAATTATATCTTTGTTAAATTCATGTGTTGAGTTTTACTAAAGCATTTGGTGACATCTCACAAACCCAGGCAACCTTCCTGCCTTGAAAAATCTAAATTGGAAGGTGGTCCTTCACGAGCTATTACAGGTTTTGTTAGAAGAGAGGAAATTCCATCACGGTCCACTTACTCATCCTCCCTTCTTACAGTCTCTTTAAAGATCTCAAAAAAAGTATCAGACCAGTGAAATAAGAAACGAGGAAATACGAAAACAAATCACATGAAGCAATCAATGTCAAGGTAAGATGTTATAGACAGAAATGGTTAAAATATGTCGAAAGAATTAAACAGACGCGCGTTCCAATACAGGCTCCAAGGCAGAGGAGTCCCAGGCAGGCCGCTAAAAAGATGAAATCGATCCTTGAAGAAGAGAAGAACAAAGTAAAGTTTTATTTAAAAAATTAAAATGAGTTTTAACACGCGAGAAAAAAATGAAATCGTGTAATATCCAGTGAGATTTTCCGTCAAACCACCAGCAGTAATACAGTTGGCAGAATTCTTCCTTCGGTGTGCATTTCAATGTGAATGTGGTTTGATGAGTGGTGAGCAATATTCGGAGAACATGTTCTTACAGTATACAAGAATTTATAATCCATTAAAACAAAGTACATCGTTCACGAAGAAATAACTTTCCCTTTTGAAAAAATTGAAAATATTACATAAATTAGAGAAATTAAAAAAGTCAATAGAACATAGTGAGCGTATTCTTTACCTCAGTGAAGAGATTGTTTACGACAATTTCTACATTAACGAATCGAACAGTAAGGAACATTTGCACTTATATTTCTTGCTAAAGAAACACATTTCTTCATGACCAGAATAATAAAAAAAATTGCAAATAACGATAGTAGCTCAATAAAGTTTTCTAATATAAGTAGATATCTGGGGGTAAACTGACAAAGAAATAGCGCAGCTAATTGAACAGTTCACGTGCTTCTACTATTTCTTCATATGAATTTCAACGCAGGTTCATGTCCTAGAGTTTAACGATAACAGCAATATGGTATACGGACAGGTTAATCTCCTGATTCTTCGAAATTTGCCAGCCAACTTATCACACATTCCCCCTTAGTTCGGACAGTATAAGACGCAGAGAATCAGAAAACTTGCAAAAATGCAGTATTTCAAACAATGCGAGCTTTGAGTTTGGGTATTTTGCGATTTGTTGTTCAGTTTCTGATTTATATCTAATTTATAGATGTTGTGGTGTTGCCGTTTGGGGTGGTAAAGGGATTCATTACAGCGATTTAGATGATACAAAAACCTAGAAAACATTATTGAAAGAGTCGAAATAGTACATGCTTTGAGGATAAGTCGTTATCATGATTCGCTCGTTACGCGATACAATATTTGAATACATTTTCCAACTAATACATTACACAATTTACACCAAAAGAATTACTATTACTTTGATTGATACAAAAACCTAGAAAACATTATTGAAAGAGTCGAAATAGTACATGCTTTGAGGATAAGTCGTTATCATGATTCGCTCGTTAGGCGATACAATATTTGAATACATTTTACAACTATACATTACACAATTTACACCAAAATAATTACTATTACTTTGATTAATTATCATTCCAATTGGCTAATTGTAACTAAATATAACATTTTACTTTAAAAAATGTTCCATCCAAAGGAAATTATGGAAGAGGAATATATTTCAGAATTTTTTAAATTGGCAACCACTGAATGCGTCAGGAAACCGTATCTAACGAAAGTAGTTTATACATTAAGGTACCTCAGTAGGTTCCGCATAGACCTCGTTATATAATATTTCTAAATGAAAAAGTAAAAGATGAGCTGAAGTAAAATTCATTGAAGGCTGTCCAGATGGATTTGAACTTTCTTCGTCTAGAACGTCTTGAACTTCGTCTTGAACTTCTTCAATGGTATCACAGAAGTTTAGTATTGTGTGTTCTTTGCCGTAATAGTTGTATCGGAAGCTTCACGTATTATTTTATTGTACCCCAAGAAACAAAAATATTCAGCATCGCTGCATTTATACAATAGTTCAATTCTAAGTTGAATATTGTACAGGTACACATTGTAAACCAGAAAAAATTAACCATTGTCAATTTAAAATCCAAGAGTATCGTCTCCTGTATTATTTCAGTAGTATACCTTTCCGTTGCGGCTTTCACACGCAACCAATCTTTATAAATGAGGTCTCTGAAGAAAGAGAATTTCACGGAGACTTGACGAATTGCACTTGGACTTTAAAAATATGAAGGATTTGTTTTAAAAAACGCATCTAAATTTTCGAGTCAAATGCAACCCAAAGCACTTGCCAGTTTTCGTCAAATAACTCCTAAACCAAGCGTTTTAGGGCCTTAAAAACTAATGTTTTCAGGCCACCAAAGAAACGTTTTCACACCATAATCTGTAAGATGAGACATTCATGGAAAATCAATTAAATTTTCGGTTCCGCGCTTCAATACTATCAAGGCCACCTCAAATATTTCAGACCTTGATGCTCGGTACTAATTTTTGCGACGACACGCTTAGAAGGTTTGGTCAATCTAATATTTACGCTTTCTGTATACACCATGATTTGTGCAGTCTGATTAGGTTTATTTGCATAATCATTAATTCAAGATTTGCTCTCCAGCAACAACTAGAAGTACTATTATAGTTGCTTGATACCTATACCTATGAAGATTGTTTCTTATGCGTGTAGTGAAACTATTCAATTAACATGTTTTCATGGTCTATAAGTGCTGTGTACTTAATTGTGGACGGATGCGGGTGTTCAGTGAAGAGTGAAGACTGTGTTTGTGTTTTACCTGTACCAATATTTTCAGTTATCATTCGATGAAATTATCAAGTCAACGGGTTCAGACACGTAGCTTTCTCAAAAGTAAAAAGCTAATATATTTGTGACTATCACGAAAAACTAAAACCTAATTGACAAAGAATATTGAATAATTACTTCAAATCTCTTTAAGTAAATGTTGGGAATTGTTCCAAGCAAATTCTCCAAGATATTGAATAAATATTTAGTGAAAATTTCTTTTACACATTAATTGCATTGTTTTTTATTTTTATTTGTAATTGTGTAAGTACATTGGAAGTTACCTTTATAGATTTTAAACAAATAAACACATTTCGTTAACTACTTTCCCTCTTAGAATGAAAATAGAAGAATAGGGATGAGTGTGGGGTCTTACATGCGAGAGTTCTCGCACGGGTACGCAGAGGTAGTGGGGGAAAACTTGTGCTATGGCACAACACAAAGAAAAACTTTTCAAAGTAGCAAAAGTAAAATAGCTTGAAATAAATGGAAAACAAAAATCAAAACGCGCTAGCCTACAATACTATGTGAATCAATTAAAAAACAACTAAATTTAAAATTATAGAAAGAATAATGCAAGTCACCCGACAACTGCCAACGATCGCAGCCCAAACGCACGATTTAAATGTTGGCGGTATCTGGAAGTATGTACACCAACGCCCAACTGCAAACTCATATTGTAAATAAAACACCGTTTGATATTAAACTCAAGGTGTCGGTTCGTTAAGATATAAAAAATGCAAACATCGTTTGAGCAACATTCCCATGTACCGAAGTGGGCTTACTAATACCTACTAAATTGTTTCTAATGCTAACAAATGGTATTTAGTACTCAAAGGTGAAAACATTAGTTTGATTATTTTTTTGGTTGCGAATTGCTTTTCTTGAGGTACGTAAGGACGCAGAAAATAATTCAATACTTTTTAGTATACAAGTAATTTTTCAATTTTCTCACCCCAACAAGCTGGCATCCTAACTCCCCAAAATCCACTCGGTTCTTCATAACAAATCAAGGAAAGTTAAATAATATTGCAATGAGTAGGTCTGTTCTTGTCCGATCCGGTATTTTCGCCACTACTTTACTTGGCTTTCTCAAGAGTAAAAACCTTTTATATTATTTGACTATGAAGGAAAGCGAAAAGATAACTCTCAAGGAAGATTGAAACATTTCTTCAAATGTTGTTTTTAAAGAAGTATGAATTGTTCCAACAATATCTCTCTATAATTTTGAATAAACTTAATTTAAAATTTGTTTCAAACATCAATTGCATTGTTATTTTTTGATATTCTGTAAGTACATTAGTAGTTTCTCTCCTTTATGGAACGGATAGACAAATGGATAGGGAAAGGGTGGGATTTAACATGCGAGAGTTCTCGCAGGGGTACGCTAGTCTGTTATATTTTGACAAATTCTTATCCTGTGGGGAGTTACGGACAATTGACTATAAAGAGTTTAAAACAATTTATTCTGTGGATGTGTATATATGTATTTCTATTAGTATTATATTCTGTAATTGTGTCTGTTTCTTTAAATAATTACATTGTTAGTTTGTTATATGTACAAGGTGTTTGTTTCTCTTCTGTTGGTCATAAATCTGAGAGTTGCCCAGTCCCCATCAGCAAGAAATTATATTGCAACTCTGAATAACCCGGGACCCTTTCCTCCTAAATACGAGAATAAGATCCTGTAAATGGTTACATATGTGAGCTTTGCAATGTGGGTGCAGTTCCAATCATTCGTTAATTAACTCCGTCTTATATTAATCTCCCCACCATTATATTTTGATTTTGTTTTTTAATCCTTTGGTATGTGAAAAAGATCTTGCAATCGAACAGTTAGAAAAATGACTTTCAGGCAGCCTGGAGTTCCATTTTATGCAACGTTAAAACCTGTTCTCTGCATATTGCAATTGCTCTTCTAATGGAAAGATGTCATCAATACTCTTGCAAGAATAATGTCACGATATTGTTGTGAGCAACAAAATATTTAAAGCTAGAGGGGAATGGTTTTAAAAATTTGCACTAATCAGTAGTACGAACAAGATACGCATTCAACAAAACATAGTGAAATATACGAGTACAAAGGTATATTAATTGCACACGACAAAGTATGTAATACGCAGCTCGTGAGATTTTGAAACCGATTAAGAAAAAAAGATATTCTTTCGAGCGAAAGGAGGTGACGTCTAATATTGAAAAGATAATGAATATAAAGAAAATCAGAGTTAATAACTAATAACATTTGCTCTTCAGACCATATTTGCACCTGAAAAAAACTCCCGTACGGCTACGTTCGCAATTTTTGTTGTCATTATTACGAGGAAGAATCCATATTTCGTCAAAAAATAGAAACTAATTGGAAATTGAAAACAACTTGTTTCATTCTACTGAAATTAACAGCAAAATATAAATAAAAGGATACAAAGTGTGTGAGTGTACCTCTCTTCAGACTCATTTTTATTAGTTTTCATTGTGTATTGTCTAAAAGAATTTAAAATACCATGTATATTTTGTATAAGATCATTTAAGATTCACTGTCCATTAACCATTCAAATGTTTACTCACTAAGTGCGCATGAAGTTGAATTCATTTTTAATGCTTTTAAGACGTTTTAAATTTCTATAGCATAATTTTCCTTGTCTTGAACATTACTTAATTCTTGAATCGCGGAAGTTGCTTCCCTCCACGGTCCAAGAGTTTCACGCAGCTAATAACTACCTCACACTGCATTATTTTCTTTTAAAGCAATCCGTTTCCTCGTCGTTATAAAGCGGAAAACGCCAAGACAGAAGATGTGTTTGCGGCTTATGCGCGAACGAACATCGTAAGTGCCATAAAAGCGCGTTGGCACATTCTCAGGTTACACGAGTGTGAGAATAACATTCAGGGAGGGGTTAAGAGAGAAATGAAGAGTCAAAATATTTCAGATTCACTGAACGAGCGAAGACTCAAGGAAATAAAAAACTAATACGGGAAAGTCTGTGCCATTCTGTAGCACCACTAGTTATTGTTGATTTCGGCCTCGAACATTTCTGTGTCTTAATATCTACATTTATTACACGTACTTCGATGTTCAACATAGCCACGCAAAGTCCTTTTTGTAAACATCAAAAACTACTCCTCATTGCCGGATACCAGTTTTTTGCTATGAGCTATTATTTCATATTATTTAATTTAATATTTTCCTTGAGATACCTGTCTCAATATCTTTTCTTGTAGTTTCTATCCAGTCGGGCACGCGCTCTGACTTTATTACTGCGATCAAATGTGGGAAAGGTAAAGAACGATGATTCTAGGTGTTATTCTGTAGTGAAATATTGATGGAGAAGAAAGGGACGTGTCACATATTCGTTGCATGCGATGTCGTTTATTCGACCATCGTTTTGTATGTCCTTTTTTCAGTGAATTTTCTCTTGGAAAGTGAATGACAGGCCAGACAAGTACTTCCTGTACATACAACTGAAGAGACACAGCACTGAGAATGAAATTCAGTGGAGACGCTGATAAAGAAGATTATTCTTGGCTCTTTATTACGTCAATACAAGACCCAAACTTCTCTTTAAAATTAACAACGAAATATTAAAAGAAAATCGAAAAATACGTCTGTAACAGGAAAGCTTTACAGCTTAATTTTGCTCTCAAATTAGCTCTCAAATTAACTTCAACAAGCCATTCAAACTCCATTTAATGTTCTTTGATGAAGATTAACCTATCCCTACAAATACGATCTGGCTATATTAATCAATCAATTATACGCATTTTCATATTTAAGAAGCATGTCACCTGCTTTAAAAGTTTTTTACGATTCTAATGATGGCATAATCCTATTCATTCATTTTGTAATGGAAAGCTATTAGAAAATGTTTATTTTATTTCGAGCGTTCAGAGACGCCACAAGGTAATTAAATTAACACGCACTGGACACACAAAACAGTTGTATCAAATATTTATGGTATGTCGTTACCTGAACTGGAAGATATTGTAATTACTTTATAGAAATAGAGTTTTGTGAACTTGAAGCAGAAATACGAGTCGTTATTTCATATAATAGTGCAATTTCAATGACCAATCTCTCGCATTTCACGTTGTTGCGGCTGTATGCAGCAGTTCAGAAAACGCCTCCGACACAGCAGCCCAAAGCGGCAGCCCCAAGTTTTATCGGGACGGCGAACCAGCGAAGGGGCCGGCCAATGGGAGCTAGCGGCCAGTGAGCGAAGCGGCTCGAGTCCTTAGATACAGAGAGTAGCGCATCCCATTGTTCTACCAATTCCGTCATGTTATATCCTGTTTAGTTATTTATTTATTTGGTCAAAAAACAGTGAAAACTGTATATGACGTGTGGGAAAAGAGATTATATGCGCACATATTCTTGAGGCCCAGAATAATAATAATAATAATAATAATAATAATAATAATAATAATAGTAATAAGTAATAAGTAATAATAATAATGCGATCAAAACGTCCTTACCAAGGAGGCACGAAAAACGTCTTAAATACAAGAGTTTGGAAATCGGAGATCAGCCGAATGTGGGGCGTAAAAGCACAGGTCGTCCCGATAGTTATCGGAGCTCTGGGATTTGTTCCGCAAAATTTGTGTAAGAACTTGTCTAAACTCCCAGGTAATCCAAAAGACTGGGAAGTGCAAGAAATCGCCCACATTATTTGGAACAGCCCACATTTTGCGCAAAGTATTGTAGAGGCAACTGACAGTCACCGGATCTGCTCCTTAGGTAGCTGGTTGCAACCTGGTGTAGATTTTATATTCAGCCGACTCATAACATCTTTAGTCGTGATGTAATGGAAAAATAATAAGACAGCAACATTTGAAAAAGTAGAAACAAGAATTTAGAAAATCATTATTTTAGAAAAATAAAAATTTGAAAAAGGTTTGTTCCCGATCAATCAATCAAATCAATTTCAGCGGTAAATGAACTGCTGATTTGATTTCTCTTCATCGATAACAAAATAAAAATGAACATCAGTTCTACTCCTACCACTACAAGCAAAAGGAGTACTCAGCAAAACGTACACACAGTGAAGCTACATTTACGTCCAGAAGCAAAACAAGGGGCCATCTCAGTATTTGCTCAATGGATCAGAGAAACTGGACACCTGATCGAGATGGGGGTCATTGGTGCCAGGAGAATGGAAACTGTGAGATATTGTGTGTGCTGAGAACCACGAATCTAATCAAAACCAATATTAATATTCTTGAAAATCTTCATAACGTTACCAATTACTATAATTTTCCTTCAGCTCCTGATTGCTGTCTAGCGGTGCTATCGGGTGAGAAAATATTAAATGGCGGCGGCTGTGCTCCGCTCTGTATCTAGGGACTGTAGAAGCGGCAGCTGAACAGCGACGCTGTGGGGTGCTGGGATAAAGCAGGGAGCCCCCACCGGAGCTGGAGGCAGTGTGTGTGCGAGAAGTCCGGTGTGTACGACTACGATTGAAGATTTTGATACTAATTTCGACCCAGTATTTTTATTTTATTTGGACTCTTTAGTGGATTTACGGTTAACTGAGCTAGTATCGATACATCTCCCGCTATTACGGTATTTTGGCTTCTATTCTGGACATTCTTTTGGTTTAGTGGAAATATCATTGTTAGTAAGGAAATACCTGTGGATTGAATAAAACTTTGTTATTGTTTCACATTGTGGGTTGGTTTTTGTTTTATATATATATATATATATATATATATATATATATATATATATATATATATATATAACCACAATGGTTACCGATCCTGTCATACAACAAAGAACATACGGGACCAAACTGTATTAAATCTACGATTCAACCTACTACTCAGTTTCCTTTATTCGTTGAAGTGGTGAATTACAATGGGGACAAGAAAATACACACTGATGTTTCGTACACCGACAAATGTCAGAAGCTAAGCCATCTAAATCTCTTAAAACCCATTCGCATTTTTTGTTATTTTTTCGTGTAGATTTAAATTTTCGCTCGGAAAAATATAGTATAAAGTAACGCGTTTTCCAAGAACACTAACTCACAGTAAGTGAAACGATTCACATATGGAGCTCCCTCTCACCAACATGCGTTTGAGAGTAAAAATATCGATTTTGTTTGAAAACGAGCGTGAAAGTTTGCTGCCTAAAAATGTTATTGGGTTCAAGCTGCTCACAAGTTACGTACATTTACTCTTGAAATAGACAAAACATTATTTTATTATTTTATTCAAGATCTACTTCACCAAAGGCAATTGAAGTTTCTCTATGAATTTAAACTTTATTATTGAATAAAATAGTCTAATTCCGTCTCAGGGCTACTTTCTACGATACATCTTCGACGTCGCGGCATTCACCGCATTTCCAAGCCAAATTGTAAATCGTTATCTTCAAAGAACTAATACCACTCATTAAAAAATCATTACATTTCTCCTCTTACATTTGTATCTTTGAGTAAAGAAGAAATTTTCAACTCAATGCAAACTGGGAACAGATAGATACGGCAACTGGTACTAAGTGCCAAATCATAGCCTTATGATTGTTGTCGATCAACCAGTTTGCGAAACTTAAATTCTTTCAAAGCGTTTGGTGCGATGCATTTCATTCAGTCCTGTCATCTTCACGAAGAGAGCTTGTTAAAAACGATGTTGTCAGTAAGCAGGTAAACACGCTTGAAGTGATGAGAGCGTTTGCGAAATAAAGTTCAGAATAAGGCTCAATTCTAGGAAGAAATTAGTTTGGCGTCAAAGAATAAACTCGTTCAGAACGACGAAGGCGTGGAAACGCTAAACTTGTGTAAAACCGTCAGTGGGCAGTAATGCAAAACGATGCAGCAATGCACATGGTAGGGATATTGGAATGCAGGGGGTTATAAAGGCTATAACAATTGGGGTTATAAAGGCTATAACAGCCAGCCGAAGAGAAGCAAAATGCAAGAAACAGGGGTGATAACGTGATTGCCAGGCGGAAGCTCCGTTGCAGGAAGCCGGAACATCACACGAAGAATAATGCCAGAATAATGCGAGCTCACAAGAGGGGCTGCTGCGAATCTCAGCTGGACAGCATTGGGTGTCATAATTACCGTCACCGGAAAGCATGTGGAGTTGCTGCAACAGCTATGGCAGTGGTGTCAAGGTCTTCTGCTGGTAGCGGTGGCACGCGTCGTGGCACAGTAGTATGCCATGACCTTCTCTGCGCAATGAGCGGCGGGAAAGGAAACTATTAGCAGAACTTCCCGCCGTTTTACAATAGTGATGGCGTTGACTAATATGGCGGGGTGATGAACTGCGAGGAGGGGCACTCGTGCCACGGACTCTTGCTCGAGGTATCGACCTTGACAACACTAAGATATGGGGAACGCGAATCATTAAAAGAAACCGAAACGACACATGGAAATCGTCAGAGAAACCTCAGAATCTATAATATTTGTAATATGTTTACAAATAAACTTGTGAATAAAGAGCTAATGTGTAGGAGTTTTAATTTTGTTACCACGGGGTCCCACTATGTTCTTCAGCGCTAGGACCACCCCTAGTTGTCTGCATGTTACCGTAATTACGCCCTTCAACAAGAAACTCATGGAGCAGACACACACAATGCGCACCTTCCCAAATGCGAGACATTCGTTAGGGCATTAAATAGACTAAAATAATCTGTTGGATATTATGATTAAATCACACGAAGCGATTAATAGTCATTCTTTACTTTTGGCTATTCAAACAATTTTTTTCAGTTCAATATATTTATTGAGAAACCAAAGAATTTCGTAAATACAAGTAATTAAGTTCACAGTGTATCTCCTTATATTAATTCAACCAATTTTAATGATGGTCACGTATCAGAGTGTGTACTTCCAAGAGTACAAAAACTTCTTCCAAGTAATGTACAAGTATCTTAAATCTTTACTAAGATCTCCCTGATTTTGACCGACCTCGAAAAACGTAGACAACATTCAATAGGCTGAGTACTTTATCCACAAGATGTTACGCTGTACCAGTGATAGCCAAACCGACGATCGCGAGCTGCTGGGAGCTCGCAAAGCAGTTGTCGGAGATCGCTGTCATCGCCCACGTCAGGTAACTTGGACTTCTTCTCCAGAGCTCAAACAAGTACAGAAACATACACACTGATGAACATTCGGACAACTGTATTCGAATAGTAGTCACGATTTACTCACAATACAAAAAGAACTTGTTAATGACAAAAACAAGTGTCATCCTTGTCAACCTTAACAAGTCTGATGAAAAATCTGTTCTTACATTTATAATTTATTATTAACTATATTTCAATTTCTTCTTTTTAAACAGTTCTATTAAATATGAAATATGTTTTAATAAAAGTGAATGTTTATCGGCAATAAACATGTGTTAAGATTTTTAAAATGTTTCTCTCTTGGTTTCTTGGTACCTCGCAGTAAGATTAAAAACTGTATGGTTGCTCACAACGTTCGTAAGTTTGGAGACCACAGCGCTATACGAACAAGGGAATGCGATCCAAAGCGTCATTCTTTTATTATTAATTTTATTTTACATTTACAGTCAGTACAACGTTCAGCTGTGAGGCTCTTCAGTTGATTGGCCGAGCAACTTTGTATCAGAAAAGTGTGAAGGGGGTAACTGCTTGTTACCTCCCTGATAGTGATTACGTGTGTTGTACTTTCAACCAAGGTTATTGGGAGGGAATTATACTAGAACAATGATAGGATTAAAAGGTAAATACTTTGGGAGGGACAGGTAATTGCTAGAAATGTTCTTGCCTTATCTAATGTCAGAGAGATATTGAGGGAAAATATGGAATGGGAGTGTGTTTCTTAGGCGGGAGAGTGGGGGCGGTTCGTATTTCGTAAGTGACTGCTCCTTGTACATGATTTAAATTATTGAAAAAATTATGTGCCAGCTTTGTAATAAAAGATGTAATTGGTTCTATTGCAAGATCGTTGTGGAGGGTCTTATTGCTGACAAACCAGTGGGCATTTACTGTTATTCTTAAAATTTTGTTTTGGAAGATTTGTAACTTATTTAATGTGGTAGGGGCAGCTGAAATCCAAACAGGACATGCGTAGGTTAATATTGGCCGAAGAATACCCCCAAGCGTCATAATGCTAGTTCTGACCTTGTTCGGTCACTACTCCATCGACAGGCGGAAGATTGCGCTTAGGGCCTTTTATAACGTGGTGGAGACCATTAAAGTGGCGCGCTCTCCTGTATTACCTTCTTACGGGAACTAAAATGTGAACTGCTGCCAACGATACTTCAAACGTGCGTGGCTGCTGCGTAAGTCTGCGAAACGCAAGCAGGCGCAAAATGTTACAAAAAATAGAGTCGATATTCACGTTTTCTTCAGCGGTTTTTTATATCTGTATATCATGAAACACTGAACATTTAGAATACACTTTTCTTATTTCTCACAAATTAGACAATTTGTATGTGCGGATGTTGGTGTGCCTAACCTGCCGCTTGTACCCGGCGCCACTAGCGCCTTCTACAGTAGCACCCTGAAACTTTGTCTCCGGTTTTGACGGATAGTTGCAAGGCCCTGGTCGTGCTCAACCAGTTGATTCGGGTTAGTTTTGACACAAAATGATGAGGTCACGTTTTCTCTAAATAGATTAGATATTATACAACCTGACATTCCATTCACAGTATTCTACCTTGCTGTTCTAGATATTCAGTGATCAGTGCCTCAGATCATTTCCGTAACAAAAACTGAAAGTTAAACATTCGTTCTGCGAAACGGGAAAAAATATTAGTTTATTGAGTTTCACAGACTATTTCGAAAATTAGACATTTTTATGAGGCATTATTTAATCAAACACTCACACGTGAGCTATTATTACATTACGCACTTGCTCTCTTTACTTTTGCCACCCAACCTCTAACGCAGGATTATAAGTCTTCCTTGGTAAAATCAACTCGTGGATTTTTGGCATAAGCGCGAAAATAATGGTGTTTTTTTCGAAATCGCGACGTTTAAAACAACATTAATAACAAATATCATCAAATGGAAACTATAGAAATCATATATCTACATCAAAGAATCGAATATCTTTTTATTCAATATTACTAAGCTTAAGAATATTGGAAAAACGAACCGGACATAATACTTAAAACATTAACATCTAATCAAATTCCATCCGGTGTATAATCGTAGTTGACATTTATGATACTGTTAAAAGTGTGAGACATCCGTAAACGATCCGATATTCCGTAAGATCACGTCGAACACATGCATATGATTGGTGCCAAAATACTTGAAGGACACACTCAAGGACTACGTCTGAAGTGTTGCTGACGGAAAATACGACAATTCTTGGCAAAATGCGATGACACTCCTTTTGTAATTTTAGACGCCAAGAAGAAGTCGAAAGTTTAGTAATGAAAAGTGGCTTGTATTTCAGCTGTAAGTAGCATTCAGTGTACAAAGAATTATACTAGAACTCTCATTTGCAATTGATGGCACAAAACCTCGAATGTTACGCCAAAAGTCAATTGAGTTGTCTGTGAAGAATTCTAAAGTTCAGTTTCAAATTTTGTTCATGACAAAACAAGGGACTAGTTTCTCGGAAACATAGCAGTGGAAGGTTTTTAAATACACAAGAAAAATCGATTTTAGGAAATTAAGTCATCCACCACGCTTATGCAAACCAAGGAATTATTGAAACGAAGCTGAAAATAGCAACAAAAAAGTAATGAGAATATATTTTCACAATTTTCTTTAGTCATATAGTGTCTATTTGTCATTTGTGTGTGTAAATATTTCATTCTAATTTTGCAAGGTATAATAATGAAGTTTTACAAACTACTCGTTTTACATTTTCCGAAACAAATTTTGTTTTGATAAAGATGTTCGAAATAATTAAGGATGTTGAAAAATTTTCTGTTGATGGAGAGTTCTCAATAATTCCTAGGACTTCAAGAGCTCTCCTAGACTGCATTGCAGGGTATACTCGCATCATGTCTCAAATGCAATTTTCCAATTCTGTAATCGTACAGCAAGTCAGTACCCACCTATTTGCAATGGCAAGTAGTCACCGCGACCTAAACATTCTCTAGGCCAGGGAATACCTGCAAAAATATTTTTCAGGCAGTGTCGACGCTGAAATGCAGTACCCTTCACAGTGCAACGACCTGGAGCTGACGCCTACCAAGGAATTCATGGCTAAAACGCACGGTTTCTCAATTTCTTTGCTCGCAGAAACTTAGTATCGACCACTGTGAAGCGACTAACATTTGATGCGGGGGTGGGATCAGGGGTAACAAAATGAACGGCACTTTTTTTTTCTCACGCAGGATACCCTCTTTGCTCCCCCGTCCCTCTCGGACGCCCCCTCCTATCGCACGGGGGCTGAACCGGAGCACAATAGAGCGAGGAGCGCACACGCTCGGGGTCACGCAACGCTCGGCACGCTCCTTCGAATTAATTTCCTCCTTCGTCTCCGTAATGAAGGATTTTATCTAGGCGAAGAAAGGCTAATTAAATTTTACGGCGGGCGATAATTTCCCCTACGGCAATGTAATCTTGCTTGAAAAGAATTTTTACGTTATTCGTTAATTGTAAACTTCGGGAAATGTGTGTGTGTTTTTTTCTTCTTCTTTTTCGTTTCTCTCTCTCGAAGAATTTCGGAGTATTCTTAATTTGATGCCCCGTCTTCCGACCCGGAAACTTCACGCTGCAGCTCTGATAGCTACTACGATTCAGAACACCGCTGTTTCTTTGCTTTTATGTTCTGTAATAAAAAAAAATAGATCAGAAAAAGGATCAAGAAGGCGGTGTGAACGAAAGTTCAAAAAATCGCCGAAAGGAACACAAAATATTATTTTATCACTAATTCAACAAACTCGCAGTTTGCATCAAATATGCTTCACCCATCTGTGAGAGAAAATTCCTTTTAGCAGCAAAGAAGGATGATTCGTTTTATTGTCGACAATGATAACAATTCTCAATAGTATCATGTAACATTTTTTCCTATTATACAATGCACACAAGAAAACAAGGTGCAAAGATATATTGTAAAGGACGTCATAATTTCAATTCTAGAATACATTTCACAACAGAAACAATCTGACTTAAAAATTGAGTTTGATCTTTGAGTTATTGTTCACAAGCTCATGAGTCATTGGCAGAAACAACCAACACACAAAATTCCGAAAATTTGAGGATATAAAAAAAAAGATGAAAACATAGACCGCAAGTACCCAAGGGCACAGAATTGTATAATGGTTGAAAAGCATATACAGCCAGAAACTACTTTCAAACGTTCCGGAAATATTCGTTTCGCGAGTATATGAACAGATATAAGCCGGTGCACATATGCCAATTCACCACGCGGAACTATAACAGCTGTTGCAGACCGGAACACGCACATGGAGCGGGTGGCGGCGGCGGCGGCGGCGGCGGCGGCGGCGGCGGCGGCGGCGGCGGCGGCGGCGGCGGCGGCGGCGGCGGCAGCGGCGGCGGCGGCGGCGGCAGCGGCGGCGGCGGCGGCGGGGGCGGCAGCGGCGGCGAACACAGACCGCCGCAGTGATCGCGGGCGCTCTAGCATGGAGTAAGAAATAATAGTGGTATATTCATCTAAGGGGTTTAAAATATGCTGTGTCAATACATTGTTTCCTGATCTGATCGCAGGATAAATATTTTAATCGACTTTCATATTTAGAAATCATCACAATTTCAAGACTCGACGATGTTCAAAACTAAATGCACTTCAACTTCCATAAGGATATCAGCACTTCATTTAATGAGCAAATTCGGTTGCGAACTTGACTGCGATATTTAGTCATACTATTCCCCGTTCATTTCAGGAGCACGTAATTGTGAATGTATTCGTAAATGAATAGCATACAAAATTTATATCCTTTTTCCCTTGGTCAAGGATCACCAAGCATACCAGGGAACATTTAAGAAAGTCATGAAATAACACAACCATTCACTACTTCCCAGCAGCAAACATCAAAAACGGACTCCGAAGTCCAATACAGAGACTCACTCCGTGTGAAGTCATTCTGGGTGAGAAGACATAATTCGAAGAGTTCGTAGGAGAACCATGCGTGTTGTCACAGAAATGAAACTATGGCTCCATAATTTAAGAAATCAAGGCGTAATAGTGGTAAATGATATTTTAATGTATACTCAACTCCAAAGAACTACTGTCTGTCTCTGGCTGCCTCAGCTGGAGGGGTTGACTCATACAATCCGAGCGCGACCACTTAAATCCTTGCATAAACGAAATAGTATTTTTGTTTGTTCCGAAGGCCCGTGTGCCGAAAAAAGTGCTAGGAGCGCGCGACGCTAATGCCATGACGAAATGTTCTAGTGATGGATGTAAAAATCAAAGGCAAAGCAACAATCTAGAATTATTATGTGTTATAACAATAAAATATAGCGTATGATCTATGAAAAAACACAATTTACAAAAAGGCAAGTTTAAGAATTACGACTCGAATGATAGTGGTCTCCAACAGGAAAAAAGCATTGTTAAAAACAAAACAGTCTTAAAAAGGGGCACACACACACTTACCAAGAACCGAAAGTAAAATGCATGTGATAGTATCTTAATCAAGTCGTTTTGCTATATTGAAGATTCGATTCATAACAAGTAAACGAAAATCACCTTCAATTAGGTACTCAAGCTGGAAGAGAGAGAGAGAGGGGGGGAGAGGGGGGGAGAGGGAGAGAGTGCGTCTGCGTATGTATATATACATACATACACACACACACACACACACACACACACACACACACACACACACTAGCTATGTTTACAGCTCTATGTTGGCCGTTTATCGCATCCAAGGCGCCATTTTGTTTTGTCATGCCAAGAGCGTTATAACATATCTTCTTTCCATTGCCACTGTTACACCATCCTTTCATTTCACTGTTGGCCGTTTTGCTGGTGTCCAGTTATAAACCTTTGGGCAGTCTTTCTGAATCCATTCTTTCCAAGTGGCCGTACCGTAACAATGTTTTCTTTTCAACATCAGTTAAAACATCCTTCTATATTTAATAGCCTTTTTATAGTCTCTGTTTTTGCATGATCAAACAGCGTGACTCCAAAGCATTTTCTCCAAAAACTGTTTTTAAGGTCCCAAGGTCCCAATTAATCATATTAGTACAATTATACTTTCATTAATACGACACTAACAAAAACTCGCAGAAGACAAAAAGAGAATCCACAAAATCAAAAATTATAGATGCATACATCTTTAATTAGCGATTTCTTTTTAGAGAAAAATTGAAAAGAAATAATATATATCGCTACTGTTTATGAGTATGATATACAGGATGATTCACGTAACGTTAACACCTATAACACCTTTGAACGATTGAAAATAGCGGCATATTAACGGATATTGTATGATAACGGACATTGTAAATGTAACAGTCCGCCACACAAGGTCACGCAGAACTCCACCAGCAAACGCGCGGTGGTTAAGGGAAGAAAAATAAACTTAGTATTTGAAGATACGAAACATTCCAAATATTCACAAAACTGCTGCAGATTTTTTCCTGAACTCTGCTGTCCATCCTTTATGTAATGTTTTTGGACTATACTTTTATTTTGTCATTATCTTCCTGCATTTTTTTTCTTTTTAATAAGTTATTATCATATCCTCATTAACAATAAAACTGTTGAAAATATTGCAATATTCTTTGTACAATCTTAATGATTTATTCTTACAGTATTTGTTTTCAAGGTCCCATATATATCATGACTCCCCGTTAAATGAAGTTGAAATAACAGTCATAGTTCAGTACATACTACTTACTATGACAAATCTGTGATATTAATCAAGTAATACGAAAAAATCTAAAGGAAGGATAATAAACAGAAATGCGAAAGGATGGAAGGATGGAGTTCAGGGAAAAACTGCAACAGTTTTGTGAATATTCGCAATGTTTCGTGTATTTAAATACAATGTTCCCTTCCCTTCCCAAGCGCGCGTTAGCTGGTGGAGTGTTGTGTGACCTTGTAAGGCGAAATGCATTCTGTTGACTTGTAATTAATTTTTTGTAATTCATCAGTTTTGTGCCTTTTCCATTGTTTTATATATTATATTTATTTTCCGTAGTAAACTAAATATGCTCATTAATTGGACGAAAAATAATCTCTTATCTCTATGTTAATAGCATGCGGGCAATTAAAATCCCACCGTGCAATTAAAACTCCGTAGCTACCAATCAGAATTCAGAAAAAGAGCCAAATCCTTTAATTAAGAAACTATAACACAAGGCAGAGCCAAGATATTTCCAGTCGGCCATGAAACATGAACAAAAACGCATATCACAGTCTACATACATACAACAACTGTATATAAACAATAAAATGAATAAAACTAAATTGGCGAAGTAAACTATATTCTACCTGACTAATGGAACAATATAAAATATTTAACGTGAATAAATTGAATGTTGTACATTTAAAACATTTGGTCTTAGGATTACAAATTTACAAAATGTACACATCAGTTGTGTTTGCACGTTCTAAAACGTACACTACAGCAAATCTGTGTCACAAGTCACTAGTTGTTTTTACTTCCTAATGCATATCTGTACATGTATTCTCCCATTCCTGTCTTTCCTTTTCGTGGGAAGTAATGCTTTCATGTGTTTCTGAGTTTCCTCTAAAATTTCATCAGCAATATATTCAGTATTTGAAAATATTTCTTGAAATCAAACAGTGCAAAAGGCTTACTAAAATATCTTTTTCTAAAGCAATACGTCATCAAACATATGCCTCAAATGGTAAAGTTGTGCTTGAATTTTTCAAAATTTAAATAATTCTTAAATGTAAACGAAAAAAATATTGAATGTAACATATGTATAAAGGGGTATATAATTGCACTCGTGGTATATAAGAAAACTCGTTCCTATCGTCGCTCGTTTTCTTCAACATACCACTCATGCAATTAAACCCCACTTTACATATCCACCTGTTTCGTTAACTACTATAATTAGATAGTCTTACCAAAGATTAAAGAAATGAAATAACAAATAACTTTATGATAATGTGTATATTTGTGGAGTTAATCTCTTCGGGTGGAACTCAAGTTGTAATAAGAAGGTTAAAGTATAACAGAAATGAAACTGTGCTGACAGTATACGATTTTCTTGATGTTGCACATTAGTGCAAATTGGGTTAACTAATTTTCTGAAGACATTGTCTTCTCATATCGAAGCTGAACGTTGATGACTAAAAGTCTACAATTTTCTGTGGATCGCTGTCTCCCATGCAAATAAATACAAATTATTTGAATAGCATTTTCTTTTAAAAATAATTTAATTTTCGTAAGTTTTGTGGAGGTGTTCTTTTCCTGGTCGGCGCTACGTAAAGGTTGCGTGAACAATAATTGTTACTTCAACTAGAGTTACTTCAAGTTGCTCACACAATAACTATTGTGTGCATGAAGTAACCCTACATTAACGAGACAATTTCTCATAACAATCTAATACATAATTCGTCAAATACAAAATTCATATCGTCGTCCGCTTTTTTGAACATACCACTCATGCAATTACACTCATCTTTATACTCTCGTTCCCTTAATTAATATTACTTGTCACTTGATGATGGAAGCCTGCTGTTTACGAAACGTTGTGTGGAATTTGTATTTTATTTAATATATAAATTGTTATTTGAAATATTTTCTGTCTTTTAACTGATGGACCAACTTATTGATATGTATTATATATCTCCTGCTGTAAAACACGGTTGTTTTTTTTCAGGTGACATTTCTCGAAAGATCAATGAATCACCAAACTTCTTTTCGCGTATTAAAACTAGGAGATTAATTCAAAAACGTCTCTGAAAGACATATTGATAGTTCTGAGTCATATGAATTCACCCTTCTATTCGTTTGACTAGCATTTCGTTTGACGAGTAATAAAAAGAATCTATTGAAAATGTTATTTGTCTATCACCGAAAAAGTCTGCCACCAGCGAGAAATACATCATATGAATGTGTAAGATATCCATCCAAAAATGTTATTCCACTCAGTCAACATTTGATTTCTAACAGAGGAGAAATGTGTATACTAAACTACTAAACTTAAATTGCAGTTCCTTACACAAAAAATAAAAGGAAATACTTTAATCAGAAACATCTAGAATCGAAAAAGATAAGAAAAAAACACAGCAACACACTCAACACGGAAAGACAAATCGTTGGGTGCGCGCTGCACAGAACATGGACCAGCAGCGTCCGGAAGAGAGGATTCAAACAAAGGAGGTTCATTATCCCGAAGCCGAAGGAAATTACATACTGTTGAATTTTTCTTGACATGTATGGTAAATTTCTTTCTTTCGCAGTCAGAAATACTTTCTGGCGTAGAAAAGGTGATAAAACACAAACTATTTAAAATCGCACTAACATCTTCGTTGCAGTTTGTTGCAGTTCTCATTTAAGTAAAGTCATGCTCTTTGAGTAAAGTACATTATTTTAATGTTGATGTTGATTTTTTCACTTTGTGTAATAAACAGTCAAAAATAGAATTGATGAGGTATTTTCCGAATTGCAATAACAACGTCGTTAACCTCTATTTTAAAGAAGTGGGTCTGTAATGTTAGTTAACTGATTTAATTGCAAAGTAGATAACAAACCCTTTCCTGCGTAAATACAAATATTGTGGTTCTAAATTTTACTCTTCAACTGCTGTGATTATACACGGTGAAAAGTCAGCCATTTCGCCTAAGGAATGGATTCTTAGGAAACAAATCCGAGTACCTTCCCTTTGTATTTAACTAATTGTACAAGGGCGGCTCTATCGAGTATTTATGAGAACTTCGGAACAGGTGTTCAATGAGATTCTATTTTTCACTTCTCGATGAGCAGTAGAGAGCAAGTTATGTAATGCTACGCGAAAGGACAGCATATTTTCGGCAGAAAAACGTTATTACAGGACTCCGCTAACAAGTGGATAAATTTCTAAAGATATGTATCAAACAAATTAATTTTTTTTCTTTAAATATGTCAGGTTTTTATTGGCTTGTAATGAAAACATTGCAACGTTATTTCTCTACCCAGAAAAATAACAATTTTACTGGCACATCTAGTAAAAATTTCGGCATCGATATGTCAAACTGCCTACTAATCAAGCTTTGTTCAGGAATTTCCCCCTATTTTTCACCTGGTCGCCAAGAGTTTTCCATTCTCCATTTCTTACTGCTTAAGCAGTACACAAAGAGTAAGTTTGGGGGAAATCTGCAATTTTTTGCAGAAAAAAATTATTTCCAGGCACTACAAACAAACAAAAAAACTGGATAAATCGTAATCCTATATTTTCACCGAAATTGATATTTGGTAATTGATCTAAATAATCACGCAGTCATGATAGTTAAAAAAATATTTTGATTTTGGATCTTAACATTTGCATAAAGTTTCGAACATTTTCAAAATTTTCTGAACATTTCTTTAATTTTTTTCTCGGAGATCTGAGAGTTGAAAAAAATACTTTGAATTTGGAAGAGTTTTACATGGTCTCAACTCTTACAAACATCCTGAAAAAAATCGAGATTTTTAACAAAATCTCTCATCAAAAGGAAATCCTGAAACATAATCCTGTCTCATTTTTTTAAAAAAAATAGTTCAATTTGTCATTTTTGTTTGTTCTTGTAATTTAAAACTTGGGCAACTTTTTAAACATTATTATATAATTATCTGAAGACCCACTCCGCGACTTTCTTTAATTTTTTTCTCAGAAAAAATGGTGGTTTCATTTTTGGAGAACACAATAATATTTCAAATTTCTAAGAAAAAAATAGCTTTGCTTAAAATATAAAATTAATATTTGTTTTTAATAAAATGTGTAGTAAATAATGAATATCTCTTTAAAATAATCCCCGCGCTTTTTATTATTATTATTATTAATATTATTATTATTATTATAAAATGGCAACATCGCGATAAGACCGTTTGAAATACTTGGAATTGTTCTCAATGTTACCCAGTCATCGTGGACAAAAAATAAGGAAGCTTTATTGATTTAACCTTAATGTTACAATCTCTCTTCATTCTATAAAATTACTCATTCAACTATGTTTAACCACTCCGAGTATAATATAAAGTAGGAAAATTAGTAAAATAATTTATAGTTCTGAAGATGGCCATGAGCATTAGTCACTGTAGTAACGCGTATAGCTTGAATACTTTTCACACTAGCTCACAGTACGATGTTCCTCAAGTGCCAAAATAAAGATGTTACATACAACATGAGAGAAGGTATTCGTAATACACAGTGCATTAACAATGTGCTGTTTTATTGCGTTGTTACGTATGCTTTAAATCGAAGCTTTTATCTTGAGACGGTGCAAACCACATCCACATGAAGAAAGCGATACAAAACTACAGCGGTTTGGAACCATCTGGCAAGTATAGGGTTGTTAAAAAGTATGCGGACTGACGTCCTACAAACAAAATGTAGGATACACAAAATGTAGGAGCCTGGGTCCCCTTTGAAGTTCTCTCCTCGCCAACCCAAACAGTTATCTCAATGGTGTTTTCACTTGTTAAAACGGTCCTGGTACGCTCCTTGTCATTCAACTTCTTCGTCGCATTTGCCATAATATCGGGAACAATCTCAAATCTCCTTCCTTTTGAGGTCTTTTGAGTTTCGAGAAGAATAAAAGTCACAGGGAGTTAGGTTTGGACACTCTTGTCACAAGATCCAACTGATGTCCCACGCTCTTTAGCAAGCTACGAGACAGTGAGACGTCGATTTGCTCTCACCATTTTGGGTACGCATGCATCGTTAGTTGACGTGGAAGGACGACCAGAACGCGTGTCAATCCTCAATGTGTTTATATCCTTTGAAACGTACATGTTACTTGAAATATGCCGTGGGGTTCATAGCGACATCACCGTAACCCGTGTTAAGCATAGCGAAAAGTTCTGTTGCATATTTTCCAAGTTTAACACAAACATTCACAGCAAGTCGTTGCTCTTTCAAGTAATTTATTTGTAATCCCCCAAACGAAAAATTTCTCTTAACTAAAAATTGCGAAGCTAATAAACAAATGAAGATATCAACGATCGGGAAATGGCGTAATTATCAGAGAATCTGTGCAAACCTTGAGACATAGAGTGAATCACCCAGGAATTAGCTGAAGATACGCAATTCAAACAATCCGCGTATTTTTTTAACAAACTGTATGCTA
Organism: Acheta domesticus; assembly: GCA_031308135.1. NCBI lineage: Eukaryota > Metazoa > Arthropoda > Insecta > Orthoptera > Gryllidae > Acheta > Acheta domesticus. The sequence goes on along the minus strand of JAHLJT010003656.1, from coordinate 103,914,292 downwards.
AAAACATAATTTCAGGATACAATTGGCAAATAGATGATACAATGTATTGTTAAGAATTTCCCTGCGTGAACGAGCTCTACGGCAATGATTGAGGCCAACGTGAAGCAAACTTAATTCCGACGCTAAAGGGTTAACGACACGATATTTTTTCTGAATTGATAGGGATTATTTCGTGTTTACGAGTACCTAAACTGAAATGGTCATTAATTCCTTAGGGTAATGCATCATTTATTACGGGAGATGGCAATGTTGTTCCTCTGTTGAATGCTGAGATCAGACTACACGTCGACATGGGGTTTTTTCCCAACTAGGTTTCCCCCGCCCACGAGGTGAGGTGAGGATAGGAAAAAGCTCGCGACTGGTCTCACGACATAAGGTGGTGTTGTCTAAGCAAGAGGTGAGGTGAGGTGAGGATAGGAAAAAGCTCGCGCCTGGTCTCCCGACATAAGGTGGTGTTGTCTAAGCAAGAGGTGAGGTGAGGATAGGAAAAAGCTCGCGACTGGTCTCCCGACATAAGGTGGTGTTGTCTAAGCAAGAGGTGAGGTGAGGATAAGAAAGGGAGGCGGCAGGAAGGATTTCTCACAGATCGTCGCGAGTTTGATACAGATATGCTCCAGCATACGCTGGTGCTTCACCGCTCCGTCTGGTGACAAAACACACATACATACATACATACATACATACATACACACATACACACACACACACACACACACACACCTCTCGATCAGAACTGGCGACCGCTAGAAATCTTGTTCAAGCAGCGGCTGAATTCAACATAGCTATCTAGTGTAGAAAATCCGCATTAATCGAGACTCGGAACCCAGACACTGCCCGATCAGAAGCACTTCAGTGACCAATTGATTGAGCTGAGCCACCTCAGACGCTGTGTGAGTGTGTGTGTGGGGGGGGGGGGGGGGGGGGCAGATCGTATCCCTCCATAGTATTGAATTGAATTGCCTTATTTTACGTGGCGAGACTCAGGCTTTAAGGTCTGCTCTTCCGTCTGACCACGCAAATTTCGCTACGCTCCTGTCACCAACTAGCGGAGAAAGAAGGTATTCCATGGGCGACGAAACAGGCGAATGAATTTTGCTCAGAGGCGTCCTTATTTAGGCTTGAGGGTCTTTTACATGCAAGATTTTGCATAAATCTACTAACATGCGCCCCTAAAAATCCATGGCTTCGATCGGGTTTGAACCCGCTAATTTGGGTATAACAGTTCGATACGCTAACCGTTACACCATCGCCACCGCATGGTAAGCAATATTGTAAAGGAAGTATCGGGGAAGTTCAACATGTACCCACAAATAACACCGAACAAAAACAAAAAAAGTGCGAGAAAGGAAGAAGAAGAAGAAAAACTACAGCGTTGTTCACACGTGTTACTGGTGGCTGCACCTCCCCCACCCCTAAACGGTCCTTAATTGACAGCCGGCGGCCCTGCAGGAGCGCTGCGGTAATATCTCCCTAATCGCGTGGTTCCGTCGCGGCGCGGGGAGCGCGTCGCCCTTATCCTCCGAAGGCCATCTGCCGGGGCCCACTTGCGCCCACCCACGCGCCCGTGCCCTCGGGCGAGCCGCCGCCGCCGCCGCCGCCACCTGGCGCACACGTAAGGCCCACGTGCGCGACACGGGAAGCAGAGTGTTCCGTGCGACTCAAGAGAGCTTCGACGTTCGCATCTCCAAAATCGTAGTAAAATATGAAGAGATTCCATTTATTCTAGCCTGATTAAGACTTGTTCCAAATCATCTTTTCTGGGCAAATATTAATTCAATATTTGAGCAGAAAATATCATTCAAATATCAAAAATATTAGACGAGTCAATATAGCCACTCACACTTATACATAAAAAGCTACAAAACACAATATTTATTTCAAATATAGCTCAAGTAAATAAATGCAAAATCTACAATTATAACTTTGGGTGGGATAATATAATTCATTCTGAACAAAGGTTTTTCAGTTTTCATTAACCAAACGCCAAATGCCATTAACCAAATGCGAAGTGCCATTAACCAAATACCATTACCCAAATGCCCCCATTGCTCCAAACAAAGCTTGGATGGCCCATGGTGTGCGAGTATGAGACCCATGTGCAGAGAACTTCGACGTTGGGATGCCCAAAATTGTAATTAAATATGAATAAATTCTCCTCATTCTGGTCTGATTAAGATTTGCTCAGAACGATCGTTCCTTGTCAAATCTTAGTCCAATATTTGACCATAAAAAATCATTAAAATATGAAAAATGTTGGACCAGGCAATATAGCCACTAACACTAACATACAAAAATATGTGGTGTTACCAAAGCACATGTTTCTAAATAGCCCTAAATGCAATTACACTACTACATAAACCAGTCAAATTGTTTTTTCCACTCCGTGACTCGAACTCAAATCCTCACTCATTATGTCGGCACTCATACCACTACGACAAACATGTGCCGTACGGGTCGAACTCGGGCAGAGGCATAAAAGGGTAAATGCCAAATTCATGTAAAAAAAATAATTTGGGACAAGGTACTCAAAATCTCAGCATAGATATGTTTCTTGCTTTCTCATTGAAATTAAAATTCAACTAATGACGTTACCCCAATGGACATACTTTATTTCATTCTTTCTAAATACCTCGCAATATTATACTTCTACAAAAATGTTTTCAAAGTTCAAAATATTAAAAGTCTTACAAAATGTTATGAAGTTCGGACAACCGCGTAAAGTAGAGGTTCCAGAGTGCCCGAAGTGACTAAAGAGGACATCATCGAACGGATGCAAAAAATGTAACAAAATATAAATAAATCCACCTGACCGATATAACTTAATCTGATATTCGGCCACAAAATATCCTTTTATTGCAACTAACAGTAACGCAGAAAACTTAGGTGAACAAATTGTTAGCAGCCTTGAAGCTTGCTTTGCAAGTGAAGTTTTTTTCATTACCCCTTCTTTTCTGGATATTCCTATCGATATATTAAGTCTTCAGCATGCTGCCAAATACAGTAATCCAAAATGGCATTTCTCCTGTGGTAAACGGTCTCTGAAAACCGTTACATACTATCTCGAATCATGAAGCTGAAATCGAATCGTTTCCCCTCGTAACAAAGTGTATGTTTTTTAGCTATGTCACTTTCATTTCTGCTAATTTTCCCTTCACATAGACTCATTCCTACATCTCGAAAGCTAGTTGAATGATTTTATTATTTAGTTATTGTGCTACTCTTTATTGAGAATATCAATTAACTGGCTCTTTGTGATCACTTGCTTGGCATTTGGTGAGATCCAATATGTTTTCTATAGGATTAATGTCCGATAAGTTCCCGGCCAGGCGTTCTACTTTCACGAACCCTTTCGTCCATTTGTACCATTCCAAAAGAAACTATTTGATTTTCCATTTCTAGCTTTTCCAAACTTTTCCAAAAGAAACCATTTGATCGTCCATTTCTAAGTTTGTCTTGGCTTATAGGCATTTATTAACGATGGGCAGGCTTGCACCGTCAGATTGAATCAGCCTGTCCTGAATGGTTTTCACTTTGAAGAATTTTTATTTATTTATTGTTGAAGTCTTTATAATTCAGATTATTTACTTTTCCATGCGAATTTTCTTGTCTTATAAACAGGGAACGGATTTACATAAACTAAAAATAAATGAAATATCTAATTGTATTTGTAATTATTTTTAGCAAAATATGGAATCAAATGTATACTTAATATGATACAAAATGACTATGGTAAAAAATAATAGTTATTTTACCATATTACCGGTTGGACATGTGCTTTTAAAAAAGTAACGGAGTAAATAATTCGCCATTTTCGTGAAGCTGCTCTATTATCTGTAAGAAAAATGTGACAAAATGAAAACCGTCCAAAAAAAAATTACTGGGCCCGTGGTTATCTGAAGGCCTCCGATACGACTCCTCACTTGCTCACAACATTTTGTGAAACAAACAAACCCGTGAAGAAGAGTGACATTTTTGCGCCCCAACAATATGAGATTACTTTATCGAGTTCGTGAGTAGTATGCATCTCAGCAGTTTAATGTATAATACTTCCAAAAGCTGATACATAAAAGTTGAATGATGTTTTCCTTCCAATCCGGAAGACTGAAATGTTGTAGGGGTGAAGTGGGTGAAAGGATGAGTGGGAGGGGTGGGTATGGAAAAAGTGGGTGAGGGGATGAGTTGTAGGAATGGGTAGGGGAAAAGTGGGTGAGGGGATAAGTGAGAGGGGAGGGGAAAAGTTGGTAAGGGGATGAGTGGTAGGGGCAGATAGGGGAAAAGTAGGTGAGGCTTAGGTAATTTTGTGACTTTTTATCAATTTCATTTACTTACATTATGTTTAAAATACAAACATTAAGTAAAAAATTATTTCATTAAAAATAATGGAATAAACCTTGAACGCCCGTGGGGCGTCATTTCGACTCCTTGTGTATTGTCCACATCCTCAAGGTTTTGTTTCGTGTATTTCAACACTGAAATTTTTTAAACGTTTCTCCTTGTATTTCGGATAGCTTATGACGAATTATGAGACCATTCGTTCCCTCTTTATATTTTTCTAGCCCTCGCGTTCAATAAGGCAAATCTATGATTTTTCGTGACGGTATCAAATATATCACTAAGTTTAAGTTTCGAAAAGAAAATTATCACATATAAGGAAGATCATTTCTATCACACAAAGAATGGAAATATATTCAAATAATTCAGAAAAAGAGAAATGGTCGAGTCTGAAACAAAAGTATTATATATGGTCGAGTCTAAACGAATATTATACGTCAAAGGAATATAGTTGGTATGCCGCCTGTCACCTTCAAAAACTCTATGTATTTACAGTTTTTTTATATATGTATTTACAAATATTTTTGTACGGTTTTCTTGACAAATTTATAAACAAGGTTTACATATTAATTTTACAGCTCTTACTCTCAGGAACTATATTTTGTTTGACTTCTGTACACTGATTTGAAAATAAAAAATTATAAACGCCTGCCACCGAAATTAGTATCCAAGCAGTATCTCATGGAACGTGGTGTGCGGCTCGGAAAATCAATTTAATCTTTTTATAAACGTCAGGAGGTCATTACTTCGTCACGCAACACCGCTTCCGTACACCACACACATTGAATATTTCTTTGGTGTTCTGATATCGGCGGGTTCTAATTTCCAATTTCACGGTTAAGCAGGAGAAAGTTATAGCACACGCGTAGTCCATAAGAAGTTCTTCAGGTCGGAATTGCTTTAAGTTAACGTATCTATGAAGCACATTCTGAAGGAAAAACTTCATATTGCTCCACGTGAAGATCGTAACCTACTTCAGGGATTCAGCAATAATAACACCTTCATAAAACCAGAGATAGTGCAGGAATGCGAACACCTTTAACACAACGTAATTCATTAGATAAGGAAGATAAACTGAAAAATTGCATAAGGTAAAGTATCAGAAGTAGTCCATAAAGACATTCAGTTTTGAGTATTATAGTACAAAACCTAAAACAGGACAAAATGACAATTGTTTGTTTCAAAAAAATATTTATATTCGAATGTTAAAAGTTAGTTATTAAAGAAAATTTCAACAATACGAGCTATAAACCAAAATACTTCCAAAACATTTTACTCCCTTAACCGACCGAAAATTTTAAAATTGCAATTAAGTACCCCGCGTTCCACGAGTTTAAATCTATTAATAACAATCAGCTTTCAGGAAAAGGTATGAATTCTATTTGTAGAGTATTTTCACAGTTTTTCCCATTCCCACTCTTGCCGATCCTGCAGCCTACTTAGACCCGGCTTTCCCTCAAATTTCCTCGCCCTGCCCATTTTCACTGACCCGTTCCTCTGCTGTCCAATACCTCTTAATAAAGTATTAGTAGGTATTGGTCCCATGGTCTTGGAGAGGCAGAGGTCAACATGTGCTGACATTACGGATCGAGGTGTGAGGTCTGAAGTATCAGTACGTAATGCCCCGTCGCTACCAGGACACCGTCAACCCGTCGCGCTGAGACCCGCTATGCCTCGCGTCACATGACCCAAATATTTATGTTACTATTACGGGAGTTACGATTATCGTTGCCAGGGACATCTGTATACAGATACATTATTGGAGTTACTGGCAAGCTCCTAGTCATTTATATCTTCACTCATCAAAAGTATTATTCGAGATTAAACAAATACAACTCTTATCGCTCAGAGCTCTGAGTTCAACGAAAAGGATATAAAACAGGTGTAAATTGTAAGTATTCTCGTTTTGGAGGTCTTGTTTATGTTGTTAGAAACAATAGTTTTTTGTTAACAAAATTATTTTTGAAATTCATTTCAGGGGATAATTGCTTTTTTTATTTGGCAAATTATTGATAGAATTAGTGTGCTTGTATCAAACTCCAGTAACGGTGTAGAGCTGAAATTATTTTTTAGTCTATTTTGGGACGGAAGATAAGAGACATTCTCCTTGGAAATTCAACGGTGCGGGCAGAAATGCTCTGGGGATTTAAGTTTACACGTTTCAGGTGATTATACGGCGACGAGCGGTAGAGAGTTCCGAGATAGACGTGTGATTTCGAACGGCGGATAAGGGCGTGCCTCTGAGGTTGCCATGGAGCGTCAAGTGAAATGTCGCTTTTCTGATGTAAAATGATATGAGAAATACGAATCTGGGCACAGTGAGGACGTAGGAGCGCCCATTCCCTGTCTAGAGCAGAAACGTGGAGTTGCATAATTGACACTTAGGAAATATGGCTATAAATGTTTCACTTGTTAACAAAACTGGCCATTGTTAACATATTCTGAAACTAAATAAAATTCCCCTTGGAGAAGTCTCTCTCAAATTCAAATAGGTAATTTCGTTTTTGGGGTAAAGAATATTATTCTCCATATTCAAATTTGCCCAGTGCACTGCCTTAGTCTCGAGAAGAATGGTTTTGAATGGCAGAATCACGCTAATAAGGATGCAAGGATGCCTTATAAGTCGGGCCCGGAAAATTATGTACTAAAAATTAGGAAAAATATGTACAGACATATTTATTATAATATAATAGAAATATGTACTAAAAAGTAAGAAATATATAACACTTTAATTATTATATCAATTCGTTTTAATAAAATATTTTTGCTTAAATATTGATCTGTAGGCATAAAAGTCGTAAAGACCAAAATTAAAACATAATACTCTTTATAATTCTGTTATTTACAATGATCTTTGTAACAACGAGACACACGAAGATCTTTGTAACAACTTTGTATCTTATCCAAAAGCTGCAGTGCCACATCGTGATTTTACTTCAGATTTTCACCTCACAGCGATATTTTACAAACAAGGATTTAGGCTCGCATGTAACAAGCGGGGATAGAAAACAGTGAATGGCGCTTTCTGAGCTGCGTTGGTGCGTGTCATTTTCGGCGAAAGGTATTAATGTTAAGAGAGACCTCTAGAAAGTGCGTCGTGGGCGCGAGTTATCGCCTGCTAGATATCATTTTCATACAGCAACTTTCTATCCGAGCAGTATTTTGTTCTCTGTTGTATTCCCGCTGAAATCTACACACTGAAAGCTTTGGAGTTCAATAACGCTTTGCTCTTTGGTAGGATATTGCGTGCTGCAATATCAATATTTTACGCGATACAATAGCGCCAATTTAGAGAAAAGGCTGCAGAAAAATTTTGTTTGACAATGCTGAATTGTTTGTCTGGGTCGACGACCTTATCAAAAACATATAGGATAAATGACGAATTATACAAAAAGAATTCAAAAAAACGGAAATATTAGGAAATATTTTAAAATATGTACTTTTGAGTAAAATATGTAAATATATGTATTTTCGGGTAAGATATGTAAATATATGTACTATAAAGTCTATATTTTTAGGCACTAATCGACATGAAACGTAAATATATCGTGGTTTTGACTTGCTAGAGTTAAGTTGGGAAATATGTAATTACATAATTATCCGGGCCATACTTATAAGGAAGCTAGACCTTATGAATAATTGCATGTGCAATTAGTGAAATGTCTACACTATACATCCGTCTTTACAATGATTTCCATTTGTTCTTTATTTAATATTTTTGTGAGTATTCTCGTTACTTGAAAATATTTAAAAATTGGTATGTAAAACTAGTAGTGATACAACAGCACATACTTTCCCGCGTTATTGGAAACAGCTATGTAGTATTGAAATATTGCACTTTCTGCGCTACTAACATCTTAGCTATTATTTGAAAATGTCCAATTCAAACAATAAGCGAATAACTCACTGTTTCCATCACAGTTTTGTCAGAATTCTACAACTACATAAAAATATAATAAACGTTTTGTAAACTTGTATTGGAAAAAGAAGCCTTATACCCTGGACAATATAGAAATGCATTTTCATAAGGCCATGATTAAAGAAGAATATTCTGAAACGATGCAAAAATACTCTACTGACTAAAAATCGTACAGAATTTGGTACAACTAAATATTTTCATGCAAATATCAACATAAAATTGACAATTATAACTCCTTTTCATACATCAACATCGTCACAGGAATAACACGTTCTTCACACAAATTCGCGAGAGAAAAACGGAATTTCATTATTGCAATATGGAATTCCATTCTCACTATTCTCGGAGAGCTAGTAATTTTTATTTCAAATATTTCAAAATAAATAATTTCTAAAAGATTAATGTGAAAATGTGTAACAAAAGGTCGAATGTAAGAACGTCGAATCCAGACGGACGTTTTGCCGTAAACCAATTAATCGCTATTAAAGACCCTCAAATCGTGGATTCTGACTCCACTACTTGTTAGAAGTAATTTACATCTTTGATCATGATTTTTCTTCTTTGTATCAGGGCCAGACACTATTTTTTTCTGTAGAAAAATCGTCATTTTTGGTCGCAGACACTTTACTAAGTATGTTATTCCATTATACGAAAGCATAAAGGTTCTGGTTAGTTATTTTATGTTCTCCCTGGAGGCAAAGAATATTTTAAAGAACAAAAACTTCATACTTGTGACGCTGTGAACTAGAGATTCTAATGACATAATATATAACATTCCGTAAAATTGTTTCTAACAATATTAAATGATAATTGGATAGGCTGGCCGAACATCTACAAAATGTTTACAAAATTAGTTTCATTGCAATCGACTCAGTTATCCTCTTGTACGTGGCTGAAATATATTCGATCTGTTGAAGAGTATGTCCACTTCAAGACATATACCATTTCAAATTGCTAACGAACACATAAAGCGACATTTGGCAATTGAGCAAATCCTTGCATGCGCATTATCCATTGTACAACTCATTAAAACACAACACGTGTTCCTCGAAACAAATATTTCTATATTAATTCCAGCGACTCCAAAAACGATGACCTCTTTCATAGACAACCCTACAGAGCCCAATTAGCGTAATGCCGTCACCATGTATCCCCCAAATCCTGGCATGCATGTTTCATACTTTTGGTTGGCGTGAATCAATTGGGTGGAGAACAGTGCAAAGAATGGGGCAGTTTATCAATGTTGAGCCATTTATTTCACTGACTAGTTTGTCCCTGGTTGTATCATGTGACTGTGGTTAACGAGATAACTGCGAAATGACGGCCGCATCGCATCCCGTGGATTTACAACACTCGTTTTCGAAGTAGTTTTGCGTGTGAATCATTAAAATTTGTACCTCTTGGTACATATCGAAGTGTGTATTTATGAGTCATATCCGCTAGTAAAGTGCTGCTAAAGGATAGTATTATGTCTAGGTGCTACCGAGGAAATCTACGTTTTTGAGACGAACTAAGGAATATGAATCCTGCGTGGCCGTCTTCATCGCACAAAAACATGTTCTATCAGTGGCCACAAGTCCCTGGGATGAGCACCTAAGCTTTTTACTTTTTTTCCACACCCCCGCCGACGCTCAAGTACGCCGACGGGCTGGTATCCGGATCACGCCGGAACGCAGTTTGCCCTCAAGGCAACCTCCCCATTCAATGCATGGGACGCGCTGCCCTGCCAGCTCCGAGTTTCTAGCTATCCAGGCTATACTACGAATAATACTTCTGTCTCCTTGACAGCTCCCGGCTGACAGGGGAGAGGGGGTTCCGTTATCCAATCAGAAACTTCAAATTGTGATGTCACTGCCGAGTTACCGACTCTTATCCACAAAAAACTGAAAACTCAAAGCGTGAAGCAACCATAAGTTTAAGAGCGCCGTTACTTCTTTGGTTATGCATCGTGAGTGCGGTTCTGTGTCGTCTAATGTTGTCTGCTCTTATTGCGATTTGTTTCGTGCTACTGTTGTGCTTTGATACAACACACGACCATGTATCTGCCGCCCGAGTAAGTGGCAACATTGCTCGTGCCCCAACCCATCTATCAAGCAGACAGAAATACTCTTCAGACAACAGAACCGGAGTCAAAACATTGCGCTACTCACACGCCCCGGAACAAGTCCCTCCACTTTGCCCAGAGTATCGGGCCACTGCCACAACGACGCCAAGTGCCCAACTGGAGGCACCCAGGACGAAACCAAGGGGCTCGAGGGCTCCAACCCGTCTCCTCACTGCCTCCTCCTCGAGGCCATCGACGTGAGTGGGTCGGAACCTGGGCAACCCCGACAGGGAGATTCATGTTCCCCATCTGGACTTCTATACGAGGGTTTTAAATACGCCGACATACTGAACAGGGGAGGCCGCCTAAGGTACCTCATGCCCAATCCCGCACAAGTGTCGGTAGCCACCTACACACTGAGGACCAACCTTAGATTATCTACGTGAGTTCCGCCAAAGCTCAAGAGTCCGGGTGGTCGCTTACATTCCCCCACCAGAAACTACGACTACCTACGTAATCGTCGTTCACCGCGGAGGAACTAAGGGATAAGCAAATTTGTGAACTGAAGTAATTTTGAGGTGTTGGGTGCCCGGGGAACGTCGCGTACAAGGGTACGTAGCCGACGTTTCGACTGTGTTTATCAAAGTCTTCATCAGGACTGATCTACGCCCGTGTAGTCACCGCTCGGTTTTGTTTACTAAGATTTCACTTGAGGGAATTTTGGTGGAAAAACGAATGCCTTGTAGCGCAGCCCTGCGCTAGAACCCGATCTTACGGCATTAGAACTTTAAACCGTCAGTCGGTCGTCCGAATTGCGGTGCACTTGCTGTTCGCCAATGACGTTAATGATCTCCCGAATCTATATCAGCCCTTTAAGACTTGGCAATAAGTGACAACATGCGATGGTATATGGGTTGGGAAGAAATCGAAAAAAAAAAAAAATACGGGGAGAAAGCAACTGGAGTCTTCTCCGGGGCCAAAGTATACACGAAACGAAAGTATACACCGTCTACCTTATACATTTATCATCTCATAACAGCTCTCATAGTCGTCTTCTGCCATCAAGACTTCTATGATAAAGCAATCATGTAGTACGAAAAATCGACCAAGAAAATGATTAAAACGAATAGAGTTGAGTCAGTGAATAAGTTCGAACGAGTGAACGTCAGCGACATCATACTTGCTTTTCTGATGCAACGATGGCATCCTCCCAGAGGATTTGATTCCAAAATATACAAGCCTTAGTTACGCTCGTAAATTTTTGGCCAAGAGTGAATACATAACAAATTAAAATATCGAATCAGTTCTAACTCACGTGTTAACGTGAAGAACTCCATTAACGATTAAATGTATACTAACATCACATTTACATTTAAATGGCATTTATATTTCAATATTAATGAAACATTTTAAAGAATAATAATTGTAACCAAGAAATAGAAGACTTAATAACTAGACACATCTGGATTGACTCTTCGTCAGATTATTGCACTAATAATGCTTAAGCCAGTGAACATTCGCTATACTCCAGTCAACTGATATTCAAGGGGGTCAGATGAAGGAAAAAATTTCGGAAGTTGTTTGATTTTTTCCTCAATTGTTCTTTGTTTTTGAGGGTGCTAAATCCGAATTTGATGATTGTGACCTTAAAAAAGGTCGGCTTTTCAAATAAATTGAAAAAAACCAATCTTAAAATTTCGCCCTCTTTTTAGGTTTTTGCTTAAAGCTTCAAAACTATGGGTTTTATAAAAACAATATTTCATTATAAAATTATAGACGATGAAATTTCCAACAAAATGCATGTAATGACTTCAACTTATGGAAATACAGCTTAGGCGCTAAGGCGCGCTGAAAAACTTACTTTTTGGGCCTCTGGCCGATGAGGGAGAATACCTCTCTAGCCATCCTATCTCGCGGCGGCACTCTTCTTTCACATTATCATGCTTGAAAACATCTATTGTGAACAATTAATTGACATTTTTAAAAGATTAAAACTCCGATGCTCGCGAAATCAGTAGGGATGGATTTGCTCGCGCGAGTATCTGCAAAACCAAGCCTTATATTACCAAAATAAGTAGGCATTATTACATTATGTTATATACAATACAATATGTCGATAAAAACAAATTGTTTTGACAATATGTGCATTGTGTACTAAATTATGAGAATAAAGTTAAAATTCAAGTAAGAATAACACTAAAAAGGAAATTTTAGGTATTAAACAAAAATACTGAATCAGCTGATTTCATAATGTTTGGAAATGAAAACTTCAGGTTAAAAAAGAAATAGAGCACAACTATACAATTATACTAGATAAGGAATAACCGGACAACACCGTTTCTATGGAATTGCCGATGAAATGTTAATTTATACAGAAATTATTATTCGTTTTCCTAATTACGAATATTAGTTTATCTTATTACAACCAATCGCTGACGAGGAAAGAAAATAACCAAGTCAGTGATTTGCAGATAATGATGTTATATATGGAAACAATGATAAATCTGATTATTTTAAAAACCATACCATAGTGCGTGTAGACATATGCTACATTGACAGATATTTATGGAGTCTGGCTTTATCAGATGTAACGTTACAATGATGTATTTAGAATGTTTTTAATGTGTTTATACTAAACACTGAGGGCATCAGATGTTTCTTATATGATGCGGGGTGCGAGCGCCTCAGGAAGCTAGGGTGAGTTAACGTCCACCGTTGCCATTGCTCTATGCAAATATCCACTCCTTGGTGACTGACCCATTCTCGTCTCGTCTTCGGATTGATTTTATCTTGATCGGTAGGCTAAGAAAGTCCGGGCACACCCAGAAAGTTTTGGAAGACGGTTCTAATGTTGTACGCTAAAGCGAGTCCTTCTAATGTATTGATGCTTTTACGCAGACAACTTTAGTGAAGGAAAGGGGGTTCACATCGTTGAAGCGAGTAAGAGGGGACAGGATGGTAAGTTTTTTATTTAAATGTAACACTCAAATTGAAATTCATGAGAAGTGTAGGAGGCAATAAGTAAACGAAAAAATTATTTCTGCTTATGTGATGAGAACTCAAAAAGATCACGAACCTCAACTACGTTCATCTATGCCTGACTTAGTCTTCAAAATTCATTGCCTTACTTTGAAGAGAAAGTACTACTTATCTATGCGAAGAAACAAATCAAAAATATTCCCTCTAAACGCAATCTAGTACAACCTGTGAGGAAGTTAGCTAATAAAGACTCGCGAGAAATCGTAATGATGATATAGGATGTTCAATAGTATATTGCGCAGAGGCAGTAAATGACAAATGTGATTGAAGGTGATTTTCTTTCTCTTCCAAAAAATAGTTAAAGCACGACTTCTTGAAAAGTATGGGAGCTATATTGGTATAATCTAGTATAGCTTACGTTGTATATTCAAGTATTTGCAGATTATGTTGTCCAGGCTATCCGGGATGAGTCGCGTCGTCGATTTGGTGGCTGACGTTTCGGACAACATATTGTGGCCTTCCTCAGCGCGTACTGCCGCGTCAGCAACAAGATAGCAGCAGCGGATAGCCTGGACAACATGAATTCCGGCCGCGGAAGCCTACGCAATCATATTTGCAGATTACTCCGCTCGAGCAAATCTGTCCCTACTGATTTAAGTATCGGAGTGTTAATCATTTAAAAATGCCAATTATTTGTTAACAATAATTGTTTTCAAGCGTGTTAAAGTGAAACAAGAGCGCCGCCGGATGGATCAAGAGGACTAATCTCCCGGATAGGATGGATCGAGAGGGCTAACCTCCCGGATAGGATGGATCGAGAAGGCTAATCTTCCGGATAGGAGGGATCGAGAGTGCTAATCTCCCGGTTAGGATGGATCGAGAGCGCTAATCTTCCGGATAGGATGGATCGAGAGGACTAATCTCCCGGTTAGGATGGATCGATAGGAGGCTAATCTACCGGGTAGGATGGATACAGAGAGGGCCAATCTTCCGGGTAGGATGGATCGAGAGGGCTAATCTCCCGGATAGGATGGATCGAGATGGCTAATCTCCCGCATCGGCCAGAGGCCCAAAAAGTAACCGTTTTTCGGCACGCTCTAGTGTCTCAATGGTATTTCAGAAACAATGATAATATATTAATTTTGTAGGAAATTTTATCGGCTTAAATTTTGTAAACAATTGTTATGATAAGAGGCAAGGTTTTCAATATATAAGTGAAAAACTAACATCAGGGCGAAATTTTAAGGGTGTTAGCACCCTCAAAAACATAGAACCTTTGAGAAATATATTTCCGGAATTTTTTCCTGAGTCAGATACTTTTTGAGTGGACTACTAGCTAGTTTGATGAAAGATTGTTTTAGACACCAGTATGATTGGCAAGCTGAGTACCACGCATGAGTTGTTTTCTCCGAAGAACCGCACAACTCTTGCCATTAAGGGCAAACATAGAAATAAATATAGCCTGTAAGTGTAGGCCAAAATAAAAAAGCATGAATTTAAAGTTTGAGATTATCTTCATGAATTTTACGGGTTGTATTACAATACTACTAGTCTCGAGTCGGTCGAACCTTCTATTGTTTCGTAACCTAACACAATGGTATCAATAATCTATCTCATAGAAACGAGGTCGATTCGAGATCGTAACTCCCAAAGGACAATAAAGTTACGCGCCTGAAAATCACTTATAAAGTCTCACCATCCGCATCCTATTCCTTTAGCCCAATGGTGTCAAGGTCTCATACTGGTGGCAGTGGCACGCGTCATGGCACCGTAGCATGCCACAAGCTTATCTGCGGAACTAGCGACGGGAAAGGGAACTATTACGAGTAGTAGTAAAGCCGGCGATTTGCAATAGGGATGGCATTGTTTGGTGGTAGGGTATTGAAATGCGTGGAGGGGCGATTTCGTCGTGCCATTCGTGCCACGGACTCCCGCTCGTGGCATCGACCACGACAACACTGTTTGGCATATTAGTAGCAATCGGCCAACATTCGCCTCTATGCATTACTAGGCGAATATGCTCTTGGCTACGCTGGAGAACTTACATGGTCGAAGAGGACTCTTCAAAATCAATTATCTTCACTAAAATCTCAAGCAACCAAGTTTGCGGGTTCCATTCCATCCTTTTTCTCATACTAGATAATATTACATACATACTCTAAATACATACTTTCATACTTCATCAAGTGTCCACATGGTATTGAAATGTTTCACTAAAAACTGCGGGAAATGTTTCACTAAAAAAATGTAAGGCAGAAAAACTCAATTTGTGAGCTCCCCAAAACTGTAACTCAATTGAAAGTGTAAGGTATTTCAACCTCTCAATCTAATATTCTTCTAGTCACGCATGTTCATCTCTTCACGTTTACCCCAAGGTAGATAATCTCAGACTAACAATACACTTTTACAAAGCGTTTCACCTTTCAACAAATGAAAATTAAACATAGCTGGAGATCCGATGAGATCACTTGATACACACACCTCTGATACACACATTCTCGACTTTTACAATTCGCCTGAAAGCATTTTCTTTCGTTTGTCGTTTTTTCACGACATTCAAGGAATATTGTTAGTTGAGTCCGGATTTTATGAAATCTTATATTCTATTCCCATATTTCTAGTTATAAAAAACTAAACTGTCTAAGAATTACGCTGTAAGGATATTTATTCCAAAATTTGGAGATATAATATATATTTCATACTAGTCACTGGGCAGTCCATCGTCGTCTCTCTCAACCACTTCACGTGCTCGAGCGCCACGGTCCGCTCGCGATCCCCGTCGGCCCATGATTGGGCAGTCCATCGTCACCTCTCTCAAGCGCTTCACGTGCTCGAGAGACACGATCCGATCGCGAGCACCGTCGGCCCGTAACTGGCAGTATCCAGCCACTTCTCTGGAACTCATATTGCGACTGCCTCTTGTCACTGCGGCGTTCTCGTCTCCTCAGCACACAGTGCGTGTGGCCGTCTTTACACTGGGGTTGTTATTTCTTGGCGCGTGAGGGCTTCTCTTCACGATGGAATATCTCATGATATTTCACGACTTTCTCGGCTGTGCCGCTAGATGTAACATGATTGTGACCATATCAAGCAGTGCTGGAAATAATGCAACATCTAGTGACATGACCGAGAAAGACGCGAAATGCCATGAGATATTCCACCGTGAAGAGAGGCCCTCACGCGCCAAGAAATAAAATTGCAAGTGTAGAACTCACACCCGAGACTCGAAACAGCTAGTTCGTCATTCCGCTACCAAACAACGCCATCTTTATTGTAAAACGGCGGGGTTGCTAATAATTTTCTTTTCCCGACGCATAATTGTGCAGAGAAGCTCGTGGCATGCTACGGGGAAACGACGAGTGCTACTGCCACCAGTAGAAGACCTTGACACCTCTACGCAAATTCTCCTCTCCACCCAGCCTATTTGTATTTCTACTGATGAGACAATGGATGCTGCAAGATTTTTCATAGATAATCTAAAGGCTAGAATCTGAAACTGCATAAAAATATTTTTTGATGTTTATCGCGCTCTCAGCAGTTGTACATCAGCAATTTTTCTGACAAAACCCACAAATCCCCTCTGTAGTAGAAATCGCATTAGACGTCTGTCTTAGTCGACCGTTAACGTATGTTCGCGACACGCGACACACGCATTGAGGATCCGCAGTTAAAGTATTCTATCGCTGTTCCTAAAACACGATTTCTCTAGCCCAATCTGAACTGGGGATCGTAATCAATAGCCTCATGATCTGAAATGTGTTGTGCTTGCGTTAATAATTTGTGCGATTTGTTTTCTGTTTGTTTGTTTTCGCGAGTTTTCTTACACGAAATATTGCCCGCGACGTCACCGCGGGCAAAGATTTCACGCGCAAACTGTATGTACTAGGGTTCCATTTCGACACAATGGAAAGCTTTATATGCATTTTTACTTTCGTACGTATACACGGAGTGATATACGTAGTATAGGGAAAGTTATGTAATGCTGCGCGAAAAAATGGCCAATTTTCGGCGGAAAAAAATTAATTGCCGGGCCGTGAAAACGAATAAGTGGATAAAACCAGTTGCTAAATTAAGAAAACAAAATCATCTATCTCGTGGTGTGGTCAAAATTCATGATTTGTTGCTTATTTATACTTAAAAATCGATTGACGGCATTCCGTCCGTCTGTCCGTCTGTGGTCAACGCTAGCGCCTAAACCGTTCGGTCGATTTTCTTCAAAATTGATATTCCCCAGTCGATCTGATTCTAGTCGAAGCTTTGTGATTTTGAAAAAGATTCTTTAAAATTTGGGGGTACTTTATGTGAAGCCCCCCGGGGATTTTCAACATTTTCTCAAAAACGGCTCCAAATTTTTTCTTTAAATTTCTTGTATGAATAGAGGAAAATACACCTTTTAACATGGCATGGGTCCGATTTTCACGTACAGCTCTGAATTTTCGAAAATTGTGAAAGTTTGAATTTTTTTTCGGCATCTTTCTCCAACTACAAAATTGAAGATAAGAGATTTTTTCTTCAAATAAAATTTGTTCTGCATATTGAGTTCTTTAATAAAGGACATGTAAATGTTTTTCAAAATTTTTGTAGTTTTCGTGCAATATTGCGTGCAATATGTA
This sequence comes from Acheta domesticus, assembly GCA_031308135.1. Taxonomy (NCBI): domain Eukaryota; kingdom Metazoa; phylum Arthropoda; class Insecta; order Orthoptera; family Gryllidae; genus Acheta; species Acheta domesticus. Next base: position 103,896,405 of record JAHLJT010003656.1, on the reverse strand, counting down.
CAATTTTAAAAAAATTACAAAAACAAGATTTTCTCAAAAACGGCTCCAAATGTTTTCTTCAAACTTTTGATAGGGATAGTGGTAAATGTACTCTAAAAGCCATTTTGGTTTATCGGTTGGTTTTTTCAAAAATTACAAAAATGTAATTTTTTTTTACTTGTCTCTCACGTCGTTAATATTTACATTATCGGCGATTTTTTTACATTATTATATTTACGAGTATATATGCTTTACATAATGTCAAGTAAAGTTTCTCGAAAACACTACCGTTTTCTGTGAAAAGTAGCTCAAATTTCGGCATTTTCAGAAATGCTCAAACGTCATTTTCTCGTATATAGCTGCATTTTTTTCTTGAAACTTTTGTAACGGATAGTGCTAATTACACTCATTAGTATAGCGTGAAGTTTATTTTGAGGTTGTTTTTTTTTCCCCAAAAGTATATAAATGTAAATTTTTTGAAAGATCTCTCACATCTTTAATATGCACATTATCCGCAATTTGTAAAGATGATTATATTTGTGAGTGTAAGTGCTTCAAATAACTTCAAATAAAGTATTTTGAAAACTCAAAATTTTCTGTGAAAATGAGCTTCAAATTTCGCATTTTTAGTAGTGCTAAAACGCCATTTTCTCTTAAGCGGCACATAATTTTTAAAAGAAAATTGCCATTTACGGCTAGGTTTTTGTGTTTTTTAATATTCTAAAATTAATGTTTCTGTTCTACCAATAGGAAACCGAAAAATTAAGAAAATGACAAAAAAATGTACTTTTGGCGATGATAGATGGTAGCTGGCAAGAAAGAGTATGTGGCAATTCCGAATAGCTAGCAAAGACCCAGGAAAATAGAAAACTAATATGAGAAAGTCTGTGCCATTCTGTAGCACCACTAGTTTTAGATATTATGAATTTCCTAAAACCTGCAAAATATTGATACCTGAAACTGATACTTTTCTTTCACATACGATGATCTTCACCATGAGTCATTAAGGAGTCGTGACAATAGTATGCTTTTTTTTATTCTTTGTTTTCTCTCATTTCCTTTCTATCACCCAAAACAGTGGCGCTCGTGAGCGTTAAGATTGTAGCAAAACTAATTTAAAATTATCTGACTAGAACGTGCGTGCTATGATATGGTACAATAATTGCTATGACTGAATGTTAAAATATTATAAAGTTACTGATACTTCCCCCTCTCTCAATGCAATAAAAGAAGCAGAAGATCGCGATAGAATATAGGTATTGTAAAGGCTCAAATATCCTTGGTATAGCCATACGTTTATTTCGAAATGCATCAGTATTTATAATCATTATTTATTGTAAATAAAAAATAAAATATACCGCCGGCAAAAAGACTAGCAACGTCTTAGGCGTGAGCCGAAGGCCAAAAAAATGATCTCGGCATCTTAACATTTTATCTCCAAATTGCCAGAGCTTTTCCTATTACCGTAATTTGCATTACAAGGCAAGAACATGGATGTACCCAGAACTGAACGGGAAAGTTCCCTGATGACGCCCATAGATCGAGTCTAGGAAGAAAGTCGTGTCACAGAAAGTGACTTTTGCCACGCGAGAGTTCATTTTGTAAGTTTGTCCCTGTAATATACAGATTTAGTGACGGTCACATGAGCATACCACGTATTTTCGAGGATATGCATTTTGTTTATATAATGTATTTATAGGAAACTAGAACGAAAAATACTTTCGATTCACATTCAGACATGTTGAAAAAAGTTAAAATGTCATGACCGAATATGGCGTAAGTATGCATCAGTTTCTAACGCTCTTGCATAAAAAACTAGCTTATTTTTTAAGCTTCACACACACACACACACACACACACACACACACACACACACACACACACACACATTGAAGTTGACCAACGCGTTAAGGATCTGTACAGACAGGTCTGCGTCGTGGAATCCACGGTCAGAATGGGAATGACTGGCGAGCTCCCACCGACAAGGAAACCCGGCCCGGGCCGCTCTACCCAGGACACCCCATTGAACGTCTTCGCGTCCATTCTCCGCCCCCTCTCTCCAACCTCCTCTAGAGCTCACTCTCTTGAAAGCCGCCTAATTGGCTGGCAGCCAACATTCCCTGACGGGGTGGCGCTTTTAAAGGACTCTGAATGGACGATCCGCCCTCTTTGTGAAAATTTATCCCGTGCAATTTTCCCAGAAACCCAATAGCCGCTCCTTATTAAAGTTAATACACGTGTTATTATACGAAGGTGAAAGTACTCACTTACGGCAAATTTATGCGATCTACGCAATGTACTCAGAAATGACTTTTAATCCTATTCCCTTGAAATTCCTAATTCATGTAGTGTGGAAAATATCGGTATCAGTAATCCTTAGGGGCAGCTACAAAAATCCTATAGTAAATTACTAGTAAAGTACATCAATTATCAAGTCTCTAAATTGGATAGAAAATAGCAACAAATTCTGCAAAATAAAATAAAGTACACTTTAAATTCTCCAGTACGAATAGATAAATACATATGCATCGCATTTCAACATTGAATTATCTTGTTAAGCCTATTTTATTTCGAAGTAAAATATTGTTTGTGATTTGTTTATAGTCATTCTAAAAACAATTAGACAAATGAAGCACAAAATGTATTGTAAATAAGCATTGACATCTCTAGGGAAGTGCAGGAAGCAACAACCTTTCAATGACTCAGGCCAATAATCAATTCGTTATCAATGTGTTTCACACAATTAAACAATAATACCATTTATACAAGTCATTGTTTATTTATGTGTTTAATTATGTTTAATTATTACGTTCCGTTATACACCAAATTTTACTTGTCTTGTAGTGCCTCATAAAAGTACCTTATATTCGTCGCCCATTTGCTCCCAGAGATTCATTAATGCTTACAAAAAATTAATTATTCTGTTCACTAAAATATCAAATTCTGTTATAGTAGCTAAGTCTATCCACACTTCACTGTTTCAAGCCATGATATTGTTACTGTGTTAGAAGGCGAGTAGAAATGGTGCCAGGTTATCTGATCGGGGAAATAAAAATTGAAAACATTCATTTTAACTTTCTCAAACTCTTAGTCAATTTACAATCAGCAAAATAAATATTTATGAGCAGAAGTCGCAACACAAGCAAAGGTTTGTTTTTGGTTTCTCTTCATGGTTCATGAATTCATTTGTGATAATAAAAACGTCTATAGCATGCTGACCTGTGTCGTATTAAATCACATAGGTAATCAGAATTTAATATACATTACATGGAAAAACAGAAAATTTAACTTCCCAGCCAGCGATCATATTCTTTAAACACGTATTTATTCTCAACTTTCCTTTCGCAAGTATGAAGGAGAGAAACCTTGTGAGAATAGTATCTGAGAGCCCCCCATGAAGTACCGTTTTTTACTCCAACTGAATTTTTTTATTAATGGAAAAGAGCGAAGCAGTTTACTGTTTACGGTTGTACGCAGCAACGAGTTTACGAGCGCAGATTTCGTTCTAAAGAACGACAGTTTGCTCTCCACATTCCAATTTAAGCCGTTCTCAATATACATAATTGTTGACACGAGATACTCATCACAACGAAATGTCGGATAAGCATGGATTACTGTTGGTTTATCTGGGTACACAAATTAAATTGCAAAAATCAAACTATTTTTGGAATCACAAGACAATGTTGGTCGAGCACACATTTTTTTGCAGTTTCATACAAAAGGGCCGACGGAACCGAACTTAACGAGAAAATAATACGTTTATTGATTACTAGCCATTGTGTGCCTATTTTTCAACACACATACATGTAACAATCTTTAGCGTCCCAGTGTACAACAAACAGAAATTATTATTCTATATTAAGTCTGTATGTATTAAATCATATAATTATATTCAACTTGGTCCAATATATTCTTGAAACAGACTTATTTGTAATAAAATTATTTGTAATTTTATATTGAAGTTTCTGTTTAAACAAAAATGATTCGGAGTATCTCTGGTGAAAATATTTTAAAAACTCTCTGAAAAACGAAACAGCAGTCATTGTAAATTTTAAACAGAAATTAAATTTTTTCTGCCATCGGTTTAATTTATAAACATTACTGAAAATAATAGAACGATTTATTCAATGAAATTCACATTCTAATTGCCTATTCATATTATATAGCACTTGTTTTTATCACAATTAAAGAACTAGTTTTTAGATCGCGGAAAAAATTGGAAATCATGTTTTTCACTGTTGGGTCATAGTGAAGTTAATCCCCGAATCTTCACGAAGTTAGTGACCACTCTGGTTTGTTTGATTGTGTGTTTTTTATTTGTTTGTTTTTTTATTTTTTTTATTTATTTTTTTAATTAATTCTATTTCATGCTGAACTATCACACAACTCATGCAAAATTGTTTCTGGAGTTCATTATTATTTTGAGCACATGATATTTTAAATTAAATTAGTGGTTCTACAGAATGGCACACACTTCGGCATATTAGTTTTCAATTTCCTTCGGTGTCGGCTAGCTATTCGGACTTGCAATGTACTCTTGCTACTCAAAATACTTTTTTAATGCATTTTAGTAAAAAAATTCATTCTTGTAATTTTTGAACAAAAGAATAAAGCAACATGTTTATGACATCTTATAGAGTATATTAGGCACTATCCCTACCAAGAATTTAAAGAAAAAAATTGGAGTAGATTTTGAGAAAATCCTGTTTTGTAATTTTTTTTAAATTGCACAAATTGCATGATATATTGCGCGAAAACTACTAACATTTTCAAAAAAAATGCTTTTTAAATTAATGAAAGAACTTATTAGGGAGAACTAATTTTAATTCAAGGAAAAAATCTCTATCTTCAATTTTGTAGAAGATAAGGAAACAATTCAAACTATTGCAATTTTCGAAAGTTCAGAGTTAACCGTGAAAATCGGACATAAGCCATTTAAATAACTGTACTTTACACTATACTCTTACTCTCTTCTTAAAGAAAAATTTGGAGCAGTTTTTGAGAAAATTTTTAAAAATGTCCGGAGCGCTTCATCTAAAGTACCCCCAAAATTTGAATAAGTTTTTCAAAATGTCAAAGATTCAACTAGAGTCAGATGGACAAGGGTTTCTTTAATTCGGAAAAAAATCTAATGACGGACGGACAGACGTTTTGCTTTCAGTTAGGAGATTTAGCATCTGGTTTTATCCATTTTTCGTTATTAGGGCTCCGCAATGATTTTTTTTCGCCAAAAATTCGCTGTTTTTTCGCGCAGCATTACATAACTTTCCCGATATTTGTATATTACTCCGTATATACGTATGTAAAACGGACACCAGTGACAGTGACATAAGACAAAAAAATAAGTGTTTTCACTCATAGTATTATTAATGCAGGATATAATAGTGTGCAACCTTACACATCTTTAAAGAAAAGAAAAAGATGTGTCTGAATCTTCGAAGACGATAAAAGCGATACAGGGAAATAAAACATACAATCTAAAAACACATCATACAAACTGATCCAAATGCCAATATATTTGTTGTCAGCTTAGCCAAAAATTATAGTACACTCAACTATTCAAGAGTTTGTTCAATATAAAAATAGAACAAGAACAGCTGTCAGTAGAAATATCCAATGCAGAATGCCAACATAATAATTAAAATTCAATTAACGAACTTTCAGCGGCCATTGAATCAACAGAGATGTCTAGTCACACAGGCCTGATAATATACCAAAAACAATGCATTCATCAGAAATCTGCCACCCACGGGTTTTGAGACTTTTCTCAGGATACATAATACAATTTTTGAGAAGAACGTATTTCCCACTTTATGTAATGTGGCAACAGTAATCCCAAAAAACAAACCATATTTTCTTAAATACTGGAAATCAGAAAGCTGGAATATTGGAAATCTGATTCTAACATTGTTGTGCACCTTATGTTTGTCATTTCATAATTCTCTCTTCCACGAACCAGGAAGGCGGTCCTGGCCAAGGAATTGTAGTTCTCCCATTCAGCAATCTAACTTGGAGTTTAACAATGATACAAAAAATACAACGTAAAGTAGAATTGACAATTTAAAAACGCTTCTCAGAACGTGACAAGTCAAAGAGAATGTTTAATTAAAAGAAACAATGAATTGTGTCGTGACATTGCATTAACAATTGATGATTCTCTTAACCCTTTCACTTGCTAACGACGCACCGGTGCGTCGAGCATTGCCATGCTCGTAGTGCTAACGACGCACCGGTGCGTCAGAGCTCGCCGTGCCATCACTGCTATCGACGCACCGGTGCGTCAGAGCTCGCCGTGCCATCACTGCTATCGACGCACCGGTGCGTCAGAGCTCGCCGTGCCATCACTGCTATCGACGCACCGGTGCGTCGCGCTGCTCTTTCGGGTTCTCGAGTCCGTTGTTCGGTCGCGTTCAAAATTAGGCGATTGCCACGACATGGGTCCTGTTTTGGACACTTTGAAGTTTATTTTGGTGCCTAATAAATAGCGTTTCAATGCTTCTTGTTGCGAGATTTTTTCACGTGTTGTGGAAGGCATGGGCTGCTTGCACCGCGGGCCGTCCTGGGGCCCGCGCGCGTTTCCCCCCTAGCACGCGCACGTCAAAAGATTATTGCAGTACCAGAATAGAAAACCCTTTTGTCTATCCACCCTCCGTGCTTACTTCAACACATTTCCGGGAACTGCTTCTCACTTGTGATTTTGCTTTCCTGGTGCACGGTACGTGTCTTGATTTTCGATTTATAAATTAGACGTTTGGCATTGTTTTCTTGGTACGATCAGGTACCGGTTCAATGCCCGGATCTAAAAGAAGGATGGAAAGTGTGCGTTGTTTTAATAACTGAGAGCGCGCGGAAGAGAAGACCGCACGCAAAAGTATTCAGCACACAGCGTGCGGCGGCCGCCGGATGGCTTAGCACAGCGCGGCGATCGGCGCTCCTAACGCGTAGCAGTGAAAGGGTTAAGCAGGAGGGAATTGGTTTTCTAAATTCAAGATATGGGAACTTAGAAAGAAGATACATGAAGTTGCATATAGTTGAAGATACGTAAAAGAAGGTACATGAGTTTTTTAAATGTTTCTGCACTAGCAATTGGAAATGAAAAATTAAACGTTAACAAAGCACAAACCATAAGACAGTCACTGGGGGCAAATGAGCACTTAGTCCAATTTTATGTTATTTCCACAACTGTAGTGCACAATTCAGCACTCAGTAAAATCGAGAAATATCTGGATGTTGTCGCACTTGAAAGGGAAACATTATAATTTAATTTATGAACCTTAAAAATGTGAGGAGATAATTTTCATCCGAAATGCATTTGCATGCATTTTCCCTCTACAAATGCATGCAATTTTAGTAAACGCAAGTCAAGGAACGTTTGCATATGTTTCGAAAAACATTTCTGTACCTGAACTGCTTATTAAAATCAGCCCCAAATCATCAATATAGTAAGGAAATACAAGATATGCCATGAGACACGGGGTAATATTCCACAGACAGCACCGTTGATTATCTAAGTTCAGGATCGAATGAGAACGTGCATGTAAAAATCAAACCTCGTTTGGCATATTGGAGTTCAGTATTTCATTGTGCCTGACATTTAATCTAGTTTGCCTCAAACCCCTTCATTTTCGATCCCCATAATGTAGAACCGATGAGTCTTTTCTCTTGACATATCACATAAGCACGCAAATGCATTATTTTTAAAACTAGAATAGTGTCTCTAATGTATCCGTACATATTTCTTTCTAATGTATATCTTATGCGGCTGCAGAGGGCCAATGGCCAAGCTAGAATAAATGAAAAAAAAACCCTTCATATAAATCCAAGCTAATAATTCCCTCTAATCTTAAACTAGCAGATGAAACCTTTCATCTGTATATGACATTTTAGGTCTTATTCAAATCCGATATATTGGTTCAAGCCTTCAAAGCTAACACTTCGCTTCCTAATATATTTCCTGCAACTTTTCTTTCACTTCTAGGCTGCATAATAGCAGGATAAATTCTAGCGATTCAGAGGAAAAACCTAATGTTAGGTGGTTCTTCTTACTGATTGAATGAAATCAGATTACCGTATGCTGTATAATCAGATACGCAACGAATCTGGGAAGGGACTAATAAAAACGAGTTGTCACTTCTCTTACGTTCTGAGCATTTACCCGATTCTGCTGAAGATAGTTTTTGAGCATCCGAAGGCATCCTAGTGGCCATTTATATGCCTCCCTTCGGAACACACAGTGTAGAGGAGGTTCTACAAACATTGCCAGGCAATTAAGCCGTCATTAGAACAGAGCTTTCAAAGGGAAGAGAGGCTCAGAAGGGACTATGTTGAATTTATGAAGCATATAGTTCACTAGGACACGCAAAGGAGTGCAACAAATTGAGAGGCGCCATAAATAATTTTATTCCGCACTTTTGTGTACAAAATCCAAATTCACTCACTAAGAAATTGAGAATTGTCTTTGGCGCCTCAGTTAAAACCACTTCTGAGCACAGTTTAAATAATATTCATTAGTCTGGTCCCAGTATTCGACCTGAATAAATTAATATTCCCTGTGATTTAGAATTTTGCATTTTGAATGTGTCTTTACTGCATATAAAGAAAATATTTCGTATGGATATATTAAAATGAAAACACGTTTTCAGAAATTCTGTCGAGAGAACTCCTCTAAAAACTTACAATTTAAAAAAACAATCACTTATGTGCATTCTTCTTCAGTCTTCTACAAAAACGATGTCAGAAGCAAATTGTTGTTAATGATGAAACTTCGATTCCTAAAGCAGCCTTGGCCATAAGCAATTCTTTAAATGTATACCGCTTGTTTCGTGGAGAAAAAAATCAAGGCTACTGAAATGTTTAAACAAATTTCAAATATGCTTTAGAATCTCATTTTAAATGGAGGAATGTCCTTAGGACTCTCTCCAAAGCCAGGGGAGGATCTCAGGAGGATCTGGAAAGAATTTGGTTGCTTTAGGTTTATATCATTGAAGGAAATAACTCGACCTTTTTAAATATAGGAAATGACATCTTGCATCTAGTTCAAATTTTCAAACCCACTTCATGCCGACTCTTGCGGGAGGAAAAAGAGAAAAGAGTTACATACACGTAACGTATAATAGAATAACTTTATTATCCCTTGGACACAGACAACTGTGACAATTGGTCTTAAAATATTTTACGGTTCTTATGGGAACGCAAGCTAGACTGGACACTCATAAGGGGAGCAACATAATTCTAACATTTTTATGAAGCTTTGCAGAGGGCTTATGGTTGTTATTTTCTAACTATGGAGTAGAGAGTTTGTTACGAAATGCTGCGCGAAAAATTGGGGAATGGAAGAAAACTATTACAGGACCCTACGACCGAAATGTCGATTAATCGAATAGGTAACTTTAAAAAATTATCCTCTATGTCGTGGTGTCGCCAGAATCAATGTTTTGAAGGTTCATGATACCGAAAAATTGTATGACAACAAAACGTTTCTGCTCGTCCGTCCGACCGAGTTTTTGCATGAATGTAGAGCGAGAAAGTACGAGCTGTTTTAGGACTACTAGCTGAGATTCTCTCTCGTATTGTCGAGAAACCACCCTTGGGAAATTGGAATTTACTGGTCATGCGTTTCTGCAAATACTAAAATTGTATTTTACTTTATATCCTAAATCCTTATTATTGTACATTGTTTTAGGATTCTCTCTCCCACGTATTGCCGGGACACTTCACTTAGAATGTGCGTTTGCAATTCATGCATTTGCCGTATTGATACTAGATGCAGCATAATTATATCTTACGCTCTAGGTTATTAATTTGCTTTTTGCGTTTCTCCCCCTCGAGTAGCAGACACACTTCGCTCCAAATTGAAATTTACAAATCATCCGTCTTCAGCGTTGATAAAAACTGTATTTTAGCTTTAATTCGAGTCCTGACCCGTTATTTTTACCTTCTCGCCCTTAAGACGCCCTCGTACTTCTTAAAAGAAGGAAGATGTGTAATGCTGCATGAAAAAATTATGAATTTTTGGCAGAAAACTCTTCTGTCATGACCCAGTTAACACAAATGTGGTTAAATCCAATTGCTAAATTTAGAGAAAAAATCCTATCCAGAGAACGTGGTGTAGCCAGAATCCAGGTTTTGTAAGTCTTCGTTGGCTAAACGTCTGTCTGTCTGTCCGCTATTTGTGAGCAACGCTAGAAGCTAAGCTATTTAGCTGATTTTCCCAAAATTGATATGGCTAATGTCACGGACCCTTGAATTTGAAATCGATATTTTAATTTTGGGGTATTTTACATGAATCTCAAGTGATATTTTTGAAATTAAAAAAAATGCTCCATCGTTTTTAATCAAATTTTATTTTTGTCTAGTGTAAAGGACGTTAAAAAATGGTGTAGGGTACACGTTGTTTGAAAACCAAAAAATTTTCGAAAGCTGAAAGAAATCAATTTTATTCTGCGTCTTCCTACAACTACAATTATGAAATTACAATTTTGTTTCTTAATAAAAAAAAGGTTCATCAAAACCTCTTCAAATAAGGTCATGTTGAATCTTTTGAAAATATGAGTATTTCATGTGTAATTTGGTGAGAAACAAGTCGCTTGCCCCCAATTCACTGCGCTTAGTGAACGTAAAATGAATATGTTGCTACGTAGTTAGATGCTACGTAAGTTTGAATTTGATTTTATATAATATTTAATTTTATTATTATTATTATTATTATTATTATTATTATTATTATTATTATTGTTGTTGTATTTTATTTTATTTCATTTTAAATAGAGTCCTTCAATGGTGTTAAATCTAAAAACGAATAGATGATTTTGTTTTGCTTAACAAGGTGTAGTAATGGGGAGTGGTGCATGTGAAAACCTAATAATTTGATGAATATAAAAGTATTATATTTAATGATATTGTTTTTCATTTTCTGGCGGTATCAACAACGATTACTGGCAAAATGTGTATCCGTATATTTACGTAAAAAACAACTATGGTGAGAAGTGAATTCTCTGCACGTTTTCATAATTCTGTGACATATTCTAAGCCATATTCCAGTCGAAATTTGAATACAGAAAAAAAGAGTTTTTTTTTGACAAAATATTCGCTTCTATATTATAAAATCTATTTTCAAATGTAAATTAGCTATAAATTTGCAAAATTATGTTTAATAATTACTATTATATAATTTTCACTCTATTTGCATTTGTTTGCTAACGCTGCCAGTATCGAATTGTTTATTAACTTTTAATTATTTTACTTTCTTGAATATTGCTTACGCAGAATATTTTAAGGCTAAAAAACTCATCCGATATGTTCATGAATACACTGCATTCCTTATACAATGAATTTAATGCCAGAAATTTATTTTCTTTCAAAGTTTTGATAAAAAATGCATTGCTTGAAACTATTTAATTTCTAATTGCACTAAATGTGATACGATTTTAAATAAGTTTTACAAAATTGATAACTGAGCTGTGTTAATTCGAAGAGAAATTCTGGTATAAACAGAATTTATTAATAACCATTACTAAAGACGAGAAAGTACGTGCGGTTAGAGCACAACTAATTAGTTTCTGAATTTATCGCTCCTGATAACCATTGGTTTTTATATATAAAGAAAAATTATGAAGATAAAAAACTGAAACCATCGTATATTTATCAGAAAAAATCGTAAAATATGAACTTTGGAAATTATTTAATTTTTCTAGCTAGCAGTTGCAAATGTGTACGCTCTAATGTCTGCTCTAAAATTTGCTCAACAAATTTACTCAACTAATATATTTTCAAATTCGTTCCCAAGAATTTTCATAGTCAATAGGAGCATTAAATTTGAAATTGCCTGTATTTTTTAAGATCTGAATATTGAAAATTACACATCAAGGAAAACTCTCACTTTCAATTCTACTTCAAATTCCACCTGAGCTGAAATCTCCAGGCACGCAAGTAGAAGGGTGTCGCTCTTATTGTAATATAGTCTCTGAAGTCGTACAAAACTTTATCGTTGTTGGGATTCAAAATGTATTTAAGAAAATGATTTTTCTGCAAGGTTCCACAAGCATGTACATTTGCTTTCATAGCATAATGAAATCCCCCCCTCAAAACATTGTAGTCATTTGAATTTCAAAAGGAAATGCACGGTTATCTTTTGTATCACCTACTAATCTGCATTTAGTATATTACCAAAATATAATCGCTGGCGAGATTTAGCAATAATTTCTGATTCTACAGAATAAAAAGTGTTTACAGTAATACACGTACTATACTACGAAGGTTTGCTACGAGTACCTTGATAAAAAGAACTACGAACATTCCTGAAAACCATCCTCATGTATTGCTCCTCTCGCTCGCGTATTGCTGATGATGAGCTTCTAAACAGTCTTGACATTTTAAATAATTTGCAAATTAGAACTATGAGGAGGTAGGTAACATATTTGGCATTCGTGTTACTAATATTTTTATCTTTAGTTGAACAATTGTTCAAATGTCATTTAACTTTAGTTTGGTTTAAATTACATGATTTTCCTGAAACTTGGGCCAATAGTACTGAGTCTTTCTGAATAACTTCAAAACGTACATCGGCATGGTTTATTAAGCGAATTCAAGAAAAATGTTTAGGCAAATGAGAACTGCACGACACATTCCTGTTGCTACAGCCATCGCCCTCTCAATGTGCATCCGGAAAGTGACGCCAGCTTCAGCTTCGCCCTCTCCCCACACTGTGCCCTGTCACCAACGCACACGTCCGTTTTAAAGAGTTTTACCCTTCCATGTATCTCCCACTAGCTCTGGAGTTAAGAGCTATTTGTTTCCCGATGCGATATTTTTTAGTCATATTAAGTACATACATCGGTAATATGCATTAGAAAGAAATATATTAATTTATCTGCTGTTAAACGTGTATTTATTATGAAATCTAAACATTATATTTTGCATATATAATAGTCACCATTCCCGTCACCTTGGTGGAACCCTTGCTGGGCGTAAACCAGAAGGCCCGGGTTCGAATCCCGGTCGGGCCGACCAATTCTTTGAAAAAATTTAATTATATTTTGCATACTAACAGAACATAAGTCTACGTATCCAAGAAAACGAAATAAATTTCTTTATACATAAGCTACAAAAATAACTAATAGTACAAACCTAATTTCAGTAGGTTACATGGCTTTGTTTAAAATAAAAATTAAATTAAAAAAATAATATAAAAGCAAATGTGTAATTTTTTTGGGGGTGGATTGATTACTGGCATAAATTGTTTCCAAATTTGGTGAATATTAAGAAGATTATAATTTCAAACAACTTTCGAGGCTTTTGTCACTAAGCGAACTTCTTAATTTATTTTTAATAATCGTCATGCTTAAAAATATTGCTCCCAGGAGTAAGTTGATGCAAAAATTGCCAAGATGTCGAATGCATATGTTTTCACTTGATCATGAAAATCAGGAACACAGTTCCATGATTCAAATACAATTTCTTTCTCCTTCCCACATTTTTGAAGATCCGTTCGGTGGTGTCTGCCAGCCAATTTTCCTTCCTCTCTAGCTAAATTGTTCTGATTGCAATTTTATGAACATTTTTGTCCATAGATCTTTGTTTTTCAAATCTAAGAACTATAACTCTTCTGTTTCTATATGCTTTGGTTGCAAGTGTGGCGTCGGAGAGAGTGTAGAGCAAAGTTGGATACAGCTAGGTTTACATGCATACGGTCTGTCGCGCATTTTTACGTGTGCGCAAGAGTATTATATTTTTTCGGCAATTGCAATACTGCAGTTAATTTTGTAATTTGGACTATTAAACTACTCAGAAGCCACAAGTATGATTCTTCTAAGCCACATGCAGCCCGCGAGCCGCCGATCGCCGACCCCTACCCTAGCTGCACGTTGTCTCAGACGGGAGGGGGTCTTGCTTCCACCTGGCCTCCTTGACATGCGCCAATTTCGAAGTTGCTAGTGTTCCCCTGAACTATTTCACTCGGTAATGTTCTATGTATTCATTGTAGGTACACCATCCATTGCAAAATTTTGATTAACAAACAAAGATAAATTCTAAATTATCCATCACACATTATATCTCATATTTACACGTTCATGGTTTTTGAATGGTTGATGCCGATATTCTGAGGTACGTTCGTTAAGGTTTTATATGAAGGTTTTATCGTTAAGGTTTTATAAGCTTCTATCGTATAATGTTTATTACAGGGAAGATCACAAAACAAAACATTGTTAAATTTTAAAAATGAGGAAATGTTGACAAACGTGTACATAAACTGTGTTCTCCATCACATTGTTGTTTGGCAACACCGCAAAGGTTCATTCAACAGATATAAATGTTTGCTATCGCTCAGATTTATATTCTTGTAGTTTTTATAGCTTCCTAAGTTAGAGCATTTTATACTTTGTTCTGATAAAAAATTTGATTATTCTTGTTTTCTAAATTTCGGTGAGTTGCTAAACTGACTACATAGTGTTAGTTTGTGCTCATACTTCACGAAGAATATAAAATTGTGCAGTTATATGATTCAATGTTTTCGAGACGTTGATATTTTAGTGCCGTCCTCATATGAGGACGCTGGAACTTTATGTTATACATTTTTGTCGTGAAGTGAAGAAGAGAGTTGGAATTTTCATTTCATGTTGATTTTTTTGAGTAATGATTATGCCGCTGAATGTCGCATGATTGTGATTGTGATTGTGCATGATGTGACTGCTTGATTACGCACTGCTTGGTCATGCGATATCTGCTTGATTATGTGACATGTACCGGCACGACTGAGAAAGACGCGATTTTTATAAAGCTGCCTCTCCAGGCCAGTCTTCACGATGGAATATATCGCGGCATTTCGCGGTTTTCTCGGTTTTGCTGCTAGAAGTCACATGATCACGACCGTATCAAGCACTGCTTGATCATGCAACATCTAGTGGGACGACAGAGAAAGACGCGAAATGCCGCGATAGTTTTCATCGTGAAGACGGGCCTTGAGTGGCAGCTTTATAAAAATCGCACAATAAAAGTTCCGAGAATCTGCAAGAAAGAAAGAAAGAAAGAAAGAAGAATCAGTTTGGTTTTCTCCAGCAGGCGTGCTGCCAAACGTAAGATTCGACAGAAAAAGACTCATTATCACGAGGATTGCTTATGCGCATTATCAGCAGCCATCATGCATAAGCAAGCCTTGCAAATATTGTGCTAAATGCAATATTACTCTCTGTTGGGAATGTTTTGGTCTATTCCACTTCAGAAAGTAAAGTAGATTTTTCTGAAATTACTTTTGTTCTACAATCTTAGGTGAGTACAAGATCATTTTAGAAAATATGTTTGTAGTAGAAGTCTGTTCAATTATTGCCATCATGTTCTTTTTGAAAATATTCTTCTAGTGTAATTGTATTTGCTTTGTTGATAGATTACAATAACTAATGTAATTATGTTGTTTAATTTTATAATTTTATTTTTGTTTTAAATTTCAAAAGTTGTTTCAAAAATTCCAATCCAGTGGGCATAAACATTTGTTATGAAGACTTAATGGGTTAAGATGAATTCAATACTTTGAACCCAGGTTTCCATTTCAGATAAACTCTATTTATACTCCATTGAACGAGAACGACGACTTTACTAATTCAGTTAACCGCGTAATTAACATTCACTACTTTACGTTTACAATACGTTACTATGACTTAATTCTGTTAACTTCGGAAGGTACGTCCAATTAAATGCATTGTACACAAAATTTGATTGTAGTGTATGTTTAGTATTCTTTGAAATTTAGTCGGCCTTCATTCTGCTTCTGTATATTTCACGAATGTTCATTTCCGCAGGAGATTTGACATAATATTCTGGAATAACACATCCTACAGTTCCGAGATTTTGAAGAAAAAAAATATACAGTCAATACGAAAACATTGTTTAGATTCACGAATCAGAAAAAATATATTTCTTTAAACTTAGAAAATCATTAATTTAACGTCTTTATGAATTATTGACTGAATTTATTGTGATTGTTACTGATTTATTTACTAGCCTGCTCACAAGGGTGTCAACGATACGAGAATAAATTTCATTCGAAGTGGTGCTAGGGCAAAGAGAGAATGCTATCTCTGACAAATTACAAAGAACTCTTGGTGATGTGTTCATAGATTATCCAGTACGTAGAACAGACAAACGCAATACATGTAAATAATCGCATGGATCTTACGCAGAATTTGGCGGTCCAAGCGAGGTGCAGAAATTGGTTGCCCTGAGACCGGCCGGCTGTTGGCGGTTGAGAGCTGGTCGTTGAAGAAGCTCTGTGTTGTGTATCGCTCTGTCGGTAGCTGCAGTTAAGAGAGAGACTGTGCGTGAAGGCTGTGCAAGGAAACGTGCGGAGTTATGTTAGTTGTTTTTCAACCCTACAATAATGAATAATTTTCAGCTAAATATTACAATCTTAGTTCAAAAGATCTAAAATTACTGAGTGAGCTCTTATTCAATAAAGCAGTTTAAGCCTTCTTGAAGCGCACTGTAAATGTTAAAAGTTAATACTCTCTGGTAACAACAACGCTGTAATTGAAAGGCCTAAGTAGCAACATGTTGAATTAAATTGGGCATGGATTGTGTTATACTTTTTACAAACACGCACCTCCTCACGTAGGTAAATTTTTGTAGCAGTAAAATACAACTGCAATAAAAACAATTATATACAACAATAACTCTAACAGTAAGATCAAAAACAATAAACAAATTATAAAACCAAAAAATGTTAAAAAATTAAACAAACCTGTGTTGTAAAAAGCATAATGCGAAATTCCTCGCTTAAGTAAAATAACAGCCGTCTCGAAGGATTAAGGTAAGAAAACAAAAGGTAGTATTCCCATGAACGGCCAACAATATCCGTTAAAAAACTAGTATAATAAATAAATTATAAATAACTGGCTCTACAATAAATAGATAATATGAGAAGTGTATACTTTACAAATACATCGTATACATGAATAATAACGAATTATCAGGTTCAACCACGCATACTTAAAAAAGGTCACTATTAATGATGTATGTTATTACCAACGTACGAGTATGGAAGCATGGTGTGGAAATAACGTACTGGTATGGAACAAAGGAAGCATTTGCCTTTCATTTCAAAATAAGTCTTCTAAGATTACTAGATAATTAGTAGGCGTATCACAGGCATCTATTTATCACAACATTAAGCAGCCTCGTCCGTCCCGCATACTTCGTTAGTCACTCCCGCGCGCTCATTCGACCTGCTACGACAGTCATGCCCACCACTCCACCCCATCCGTTCAGTCATCTCCTCTCTATCTTTCCTTTTAGGCATTTCGCTTCTTCCACTCCTTCTCATTCTGCTCTTCCCCCTCCCTTCGTCCCCCTTACCCTCAGGGATCCAGTCCTTATCGTTCAGGTCGGTCCGCCCCGTCCAGCGGCACTGAACGGTAATAATGCCACCCAGGTTTGAAGATTACATCTCATTAAATATTGTAAATAAAATTTCCGAGGGGGAGGGTGGGAACTACGTAACTACGTTTCGAACCCTGACCGCTCAAAAGTATTACGGGTAAATAAGTGAACCATCACTTGAAAGGTTTCCCCTCGCACTAACTTACACACTCTGTTCTAAAAGATACAACATAAATATACCCTAGAACACGATATATAAATATGCAATAAAATGTTCTTACGATATTTTTCCAGTTCGGGGTCTTGTATGTAAAATATATCATATCGTAATCGCCTAATATATTCGAATGACTTTCCAGCTATTTCTGACTTGTTATATTCTACCGAAGAGAGAAGGACGTTTTATTTACGCAGATCTAGGTATTCCAAACGTAACAAAATTGTTTACCATTGACATCCGTAAAAAGGAAACTACTGTAAGAAATTGTAACCTTTATTCTTCTAATGTACACTAGAAAGCAAAACGTAAGTGTACAGTGCGCTTGTGTGTGTGTGTGCGCGCGCGCGTGTGTATGTATGTATGTATGTATGTATGTATGTATGTGTGTGTGTGTGTGTGTGTGTATATATATATATATATATATATATATATATATATATATATATATATGCGAATTCCTAAAAAATTGTGACATTCGGCGAACGTTATGAAAACTCCAACAATTTCCTACTAAATGCATTTTTAATCATTCCGAAAACGCAATTACATTAAGAACAATAGAGGGCAAATTGAAAAGAAAAGCTTGACGCAGGTAAACGGAGAAACTGGAAAAAGTCGACTGCTCCTTTTACTTAGAGATGCTCCCCATCGCTTCAATGGATTTTATACATTTTTGAGTGATACATATTCACGAATGCAATAACGATCTTCTGAAATAGCTGCTACTCAACTCACCGGACTAGTAAATTCTCAGTTTTCAGGGTTCTTTGGGGCGATCAACTAGTTTAAAATAAAAGTCTCCGAGTACTTGAAGCGTCATGAGTTGTCTTTGCCGAAACGTGGAAGAGCTAGAAGTCTTTCATCCAAAAATTGGAAAGCTTGAATTTCTTCACAAATTGTCATAAATATTGACAAATCATCTTTTTGGTTCACATCTTCTTGACCGTGTATATCAGAAAATGGTACAAAAATCAATGTCAAAATAACACAAAAACAGTTTCTTCACAAAAGTATCTTAACTCAATTGTTCTAGAGAGGTATGTGATAATCTGCTCTTCGATTGTTTTTAATGTATGAAATGTTGAGTGTAACTTATAAAAATCAAATTGTCATCGAATGTGAATCTACTATTATACTTTCCTTTCCTTTCCTTTCCTTTCCTTTCCTTTCCTTTCCTTTCCTTCTGCTCCTTATTCGGTTTCACGTTCGGGGAATAATTTTTCCCCCATTTCGGCCAGTGTAGGACGTGGCATCTTTACTGAAAAACGCCATCTATCGCTCCATGGCAACTGGGAGAGCATCACAGAGCTGTCTCTGATAATAAAATCGCAATATTTTCGTTGTTAACAACAAATCATTTCAAGTGCATCAATGTTTTTGTGAGCCCTTATTTGTCCGTGTTTTAAATGCTACTGAACATTTTTCCAGAAGTAACGACACTTCATTTCTGAATCGTCAAAATACAGAAGAAGGATCTCAATGGAATAATGATATTAAAAATATTTAAAAAATATTAAATGAAAAGGGGCCAACGTGACCAATTTCGGCGTGGTGGACTCAGTTAAACCCTCAAAATGGACATTCTATATGGATGAAATATTCATTAATTATCTTTTAAACAGTTTTCAAAACTATCCTCATTCGAATCCCTTGACATTTGCAGGCTCACTTGATATAGATAAACATGGCAATCCCCTAAGAAAGTCATTACACACGATAATCAAAGTAATGTGAAAGAATTGCGAGTATTTTAAACGAGTGTCTAAAAATGAAAAGACAATTACAAAAATTTGATTTGTAAATGTTTTTGAAAATTTTGAAAATGTAAAAAACACCCACACACTACCGTACGAGCAATCAAAGCTCTACGGTAACCTCAAAATACGATGCACTGAGTGAAAATTTCGTAAATTAAATTTGTTCAAACAATTTTCACCCCGAGCAGGATGCGAACCCGGGGTTCCTGGTTTACGCCCAGTTCTCTGACCACCAAGTCACCGAGACAAAAAATTCTTTGAACAGGTTCTTAGGCCCATTATGATATTAAATAAATTGAAAATTGTATTAAATAAATTGAAATTGTAGTTGTGTACAATGCTGACTTCAATACATTATCTTAATATTATGATCGATGTTTAAGGATGGGAATAAATAATGTAGGGAGTAGGTGGGTCAGAGGAAACAGAAGAAGATGGTTTGAGACTTGCTTCTCACTGTCATGAAAGGCAATTGTTATCATTATCAATATTATTATTATTATTATATTGTTATTTTCCTATGTCATTGTAGCATTCGTTTATATTCCTTTTGTTAAAAATATTTTATTTATTACAATGTCATGAGATAGTATTTTACTTGTTTTCGAGTGGTGTATGTGCTGGTTTTTTCAAAAAAACATTTTATGTTATTCTTAAAATCTCGAAATTAATGAAGGAAGCATTACATTGAAATTATGCAACTTTTAGATTTCACAATACATCCACGACTTTAACAATTAATGCGATGGCATGATACTCAATCCTACATATGAATCTCACCATATACTACAATATTTCTAATTCATAATACACTCGCCCTTATTTCATCGCTCACGTAATAAAAAAGGAAGACCTCAGTGAACATAGAAAACGCATATAAGTAAAGAAGACAAAAAAATAATAGTTCTTCAATCATTGGTACTTTTAAAGAAGGAGCCATTCATATTTTTATGACACTTTAACCTCGTGGACTACAGATTATTAGTGTGAACTTTTGATGAGTAAGAACCCCTTGCTAAATCAAGGTATTAGTGGCGTAGTATCTTTATACGCTTAATTAAGAAAATTCAAAATCGTGACCTATTTATTAATATCATTTACTTCATACAATTACACAATTACGAAAGCAAAAGAGACCAGACTCTACACTACAGCTTCTGCAATATCTGAAAATCAGTAGCAAAAACAATTCACAGCCACCAATGAAAATTATATTCGAAATTGTCTTTGAAAGTTACGGAAACAAGGGGAAAATTACGTTCATTGTCTCGTCCCAGGTAATGGGGAAAATTCGAATACTATTTCCGTAGAATGTTCTTCATCGACGTACGATGAAACACGCGAGGGTGCTACACAGATCTGCGGATACCTACCCCGCCAAAATAGTATTTTCTTCGCTTTCACCAACGAGCTTGATTTATGTAGAGAGGATTTGTATTCAAATACAGCGCTCCTGCTTGAAGCAATTTGCTCTACTGATCGCCACGTTTTCTCATGGCAATACCAAGTGTCGCTAAGGGTTCTTGCTTAAAAGTACACGAATTTGGGAGCATTTTGGCGTAGTGTTTGGGAGGATGCGACATTGAAGGGGTCTCTTCTTGCTGGGCATTTAATTTGCACGAATAAAAGAAACAAACGTTTTCGAAGCAGAAGGGAAGATAATTGACATGAATTTTGCGTATGTAATGTGTAATTATATGAATATTTAAAAAATTAATCATAGAATTACTGTTACTGAATTTCAACTTGTTTTAGTCCAGATTTATTATTGATATTTCGAAGGAACTGTTAAAGGTTTAGTATATTGCATTAGAATGTACCAAAACAGTGATCACAAATTCATTAAACTATGTCTATTTTAATATCGAATTTTCCTTCTCTGCAATCTCAAATTATTCGTAAGCATAATATTTTCGTAATTATATCAATTTTCATTCTATCAAGCTGGGTGTTTCAATATTTCTTTTAAAACTAGTGGTGCTACAACAGCACTTACTTTCCCGTATTAGAGGAAACAGCTAAGTAGTACTGTAATATTGCACTTTATGCGCTACTAACATCTTCGCTTGGAACTCACTATTTCCATTGCAGTGTTGTCAGAACTATGTGAATTCTACAACTTCACAAAAATAGAATGCATAAGTTTTGTAACCCTGTATTGGAAAAATAAGCCTGATACCCTGGAAATATAGAAATGCCTTCCATTGGGCCATGATTAGGGAAGAGTATTTTAAAACCATGCAACAAATTCTCTACTCACTACAAATGGTACAGCATTTGGTGCAAAACTAAATATTTGCCTGCAAATATCAACATAAATTAGACAATTATAACTCCTTTTCATACAGCTCCATTAGGTCACAACAATGACACTAATTCACAGATATTCGCGAGCGCAAAGTGAATTCCATTGTTGCAGACCCTGCATTGTCGCTATTCTGAGAGTTATTAATTCTTTTTACTTATTTCAAATATTTCAAAATAAACAATTTCTAAAATATTAATGTGTAAGTCTATAACAAAGTTCGAATGTAAGAAACGAAGAAAGAAATAATATACAAAATTGCACATTATAATTGACGACGCATCCAGCTGACCGAAGCGCAGTAAATTTACAGCGGCCTATTACGTTTGTCATAAAATTAAAGAAAAACTACTGGTATTTTGAAAAAATTAAGCATGACCGTATTTATTTTATTTATTTATTTGTCAAAAAACAGAAACAGAATGGCACAGACTTTCCCGTATTAGTTTTCTATTTCCTGGGCCTTCGCTAGCTATTCGGAATTGCCACATACTCTTTCTTGCCAGCTACCATCTATCATCGCCAAAAGTACATTTTTTTGTCATTTTCTTAATTTTTCGATTTCCTATTGGTAGAACAGAAACATTAATTTTAGACTATTAAAAAACACAAAAATCTAGCCGTAAATGGCAATTTTCTTTGAGAATTATGTGCCGTTTAAGAGAAAATGGCGTTTGAAGTTATTTGAAGCACTTACACTCACAAATATAATCATCTTTACAAATTGCGGATAATGTGCATATTAAAGATGTGAGAGATCTTTCAAAAAATTTACATTTATATAATTTTTGAAAAAAACAAAAAAAACTCAAAATAAACTTCACGCTATACTAATGAGTGTAATTAGCACTATCCGTTACAAAAGTTTCAAGAAAAAATTGCAGCCATATACGAGAAAATGACGTTTGAGCATTTCTGAAAATGCCGAAATTTGAGCTACTTTTCACAGAAAACGGTAGTGTTTTCGAGAAACTTTACTTGACATTATTTAAAGCATATATACTCATAAATATAATAATGTAAAAAAATCGCCGATAATGTAAATATTAACGACGTGAGAGACAAGTAAACAAATTTACATTCTTGTAATTTTTGAAAAAACCAACCGATAGACCAAAATGGCTTTATGTCATTGATAGAGTACATTTACCACTATCCCTATCAAATGTTTGAAGAAAACATTTGGAGCCGTTTTTGAGAAAATCTTGTTTTTGTAATTTTTTAAAATTGCACATATTGCACGCAATATTGCACGAAAACTACCAAAATTGTGAAAAACATTTACATGACCTTTATTAAAGAACTGAATATGCAGAACAAATTTTATTTGAAGAAAAAATCTCTATCTTCAATTTTGTAGTTGGAGAAAGATGCCGAAAAAAATTCAAACTTTCACAATTTTCGAAAATTCAGAGCTGTACGTGAAAATCGGACCTATGCCATGTTAAAAAGTGTATTTTCCTCTATTCATACAAGAAATTTAAAGAAAAAATTTGGAGCCGTTTTTGAGAAAATGTTGAAAATCCCCGGGGGGCTTCATATAAAGTACCCCCAAATTTTAAAGAATCTTTTTCAAAATCACAAAGCTTCGACTAGAATCAGATCGACTGGGGAATATCAATTTGAAGAAAATCGACCGAACGGTTTAGGCGCTAGCGTTGACCACAGACGGACAGACGGACGGAATGCCGTCAATCGATTTTTAAGTATAAAGAAGCAACAAATCATGGATTTTGACCGCACCACGAGATAGACGATTTTGTTTTCTTAATTTAGCAACTGGTTTTATCCACTTATTCGTTTTCACGGCCCGGCAATTATTTTTTTTCCGCCGAAAATTGGCCATTTTTTCGCGCAGCATTACATAACTTTCCCTATACTACGTATCTCACTCCGTGTATACGTACGTATACGGGAAAGTAAAAATCACTTTAGAAAATACAAAAAATAATTTGTAGTATGAACAAGCAAAATTCAAATCAATATTCTTTAAGTTAATCTAGACTATACTCAACGTTTTTTTTAAATATTACGTCTCTTCTAAATGAATTTTGATCGAATAAAAAATCATTATGCGAACATTCTGATGTTGCCCACAGAAAACTTTGTGATTGTCCTTTCAAAAAGCTTCAAATATATGCGAAAACAAGCTATTACCACAACATTAAAAAAAAAACAATTTCTGGGACCTTTAAAATGTTTTAACTGACTTATTATGCATTAAAAGTTGAAAATACTAGTTCATCGAATAATAAATATATTTGCATTCATTACTTCTCCATCCCGGCCCCAAATTAGTGTTTTATTCAGGCGAGGCCTCTCAGGCGCCCACGAAGTGAAAAGTCTCAAAATCCGAGCTCCGTACGTCGAAGGGTTAATAAAGCATAAATTCTGTAAATGTGTTAAATTCCTTATTTGCTATATTTTAATCTTTGCAATCTCTAAATGGTTCCAATTTCATTATATTATAAATTTATTCTCCATAATATTTGCTTTTCCTAACAAATAAAATATGACAGATGTAGGTGAGAGAATTAATCGGAAATAGGGGCCCAAAAACGTACTTCCCCCCTCGCGCTCCTCACGAATGTGTGTTTGTTGTTTACGTTGTTCATACTTTCATTCTGTAAAGCAACCCCGCGTTGCTTGTCAACCCTCTCCGTAAGGCTAAGCACACACGTTCCAGTACACCTGTACAGGTAAACAGGTGTGTGCCTGTCGTTGCAAGGCAACTGCACAGGCGTAGCGATCGGAGAAGATTCGAAATTCAATTCCTTCTACCAACGCAGGAGTGTGTGTGAGTCACTCGGACACACCCGTGACACACGCGTGGGTGTGAGTCAGACCTGAGCGTGTGAAAGTCACTCTGGCACACCTGTACAATTTTTAAGATAGTTATGGGTAGTTTCTTGAATACAGAGCGTCTGCCGTCTTTGCATTTACGTGTACAATAGTGGTAACAAGTGACATGCCTGCAAGAGTGCGTGATCGTGTTTCGTCATCATTGTAAGAGTGAGATTTTCGGGATCATGGCAAGCTGAAACCGTAACCAATTGAGATAAGTATTTATAAAAATATATCGTTCGGAACCTTGTCTGTGACGGGTGAAAAGTAATGAGTACTACGACCGGTAAAAGAGATGGAACTTGTAAAAGAGCTGTGACAATGAAGGAGTTAGACTTACGAGTCCACACTTTGCAAAATGCAAAATGTATTTCGAAGAAGTCGATTGTCTTGCCATGGAACTTTGCCTTCATTCATAAAGAAGGAAGTGAACTCGTTTCTAAGCTGTTTAGCAGCACAAGTTATGTTCCCTTGATACAGAGGAGTTACAAGTGACAACAGTTCTTTGGTAGACTTCATTTATCCGCAAATAATTACAGTAATCATGTACTGTATGTATTAATTTATTTGTAAGTCCATCTTCATATCAGGCGTAGCGTTTTCGCTTCCTTCTACTCTTCTTGGCCATGACAAAAGCGTCTACGTCGTCGTCTTGTTTGCTCACGATCACTCACACACACACAAACACACACAACCTTTCCCGTTTTCCTGTTCAGTTTAACCTGGCAGGTGTATTGTACCGTGTGTGTCGAGCCTAAGAGACGAAGCGGGGACTGCTCCCACTGGCAGTGTAGGACGCTTGATCCAACATTGCAAAGCCCATTCGCTTACGAGGGGAAAAAATGTACGCTCGGCGGTTCTTAAATGTGTAAGAAAGACTATCTCTATCGATCCCCGGTGGCCGACATCGCTAAAGCAGAAGTGTCATAGCGATCTTGAACCGAAGAGTCGTGGGTTATATTTGTGTTCGTCCTTCCACCCCTTGCGACCTTAAATAATAACAAGATCAAAATAATAATAATTTTAAGTTTTAATGTTTGCCTCCTAACACGTCCTACATTTTGTCTTTCTCCACATTGAACGTTTTGTCGGGCTTCACTTACTTTTGGGTAAAATGTTCCTAATTTAAATTTAAATTTCGACATAGAACCTCCATTACTTCCACCGTACACAGCATCTTTGTTTCTTGTCTACTATGTTACCAAAGTAAATTATTGTGTAAAATCCAGGAACAGACCATTCACAAAAGACTGCAATCAATCCAGGCCACAAATTGGATTTAACACTTTCCGGTTTGTTAAAATAACTACTGAACAACACACCTAAAACTAGACACAAAGCATCTTAAAAATATATAAGGTTTTGCAGTCAGTCTTCTCCTAAACATTCCATTGAATTTATCGTTGAAACTGTCATAAACAAGTTGCAAAATTATTTCCAGCAGACAGCTAAGACAATTCAATATACATATGTTCATTATTGAACACCGTTGTTCATTTGCAGTCGACAGAGCAGCTTCCGACTCAGAGTACCACAAAAGAACCATATTAATTTCTCTAGCGGAAGTGGTGGAAGAAAGTAGAACGGAGACTTCCCTGTTATAGGTTTGGGCTGCAATATCAAATTTCATTATTGGAATAAGGTATAATAATAATAATAATAATAATAATAATAATAATAATAATAATAATAATAATAATAATAATAACCGAGAAGTAGGAATGAAACTTGGAATGTTGGGGAATAATGCTCCAGCATATTACAAGTACGAACCAGATGCTGTGCTCGAGACGAAGACGCACGTCTTGAACTGGGATCGGCCTATTATGACGGATAAAACAGTTGATCATAACCGCCCTGATATCCTCATAACAGACAAAGAAAAGAAAACAGCTTCTATAATCGATGTCGCAATCCCTTTGACTCGCAACTTGCGGAAGTCCGAAGCGGAAAATTTAAGAAAATATGAGAACTTGGCAATTGAATTAAAAAACATTTGGAAGTTGCACGAGGTCTCCCATTTCCCCATGGTTATATCAGCTGAAGGAGTTGTCACCAGGAACTTTAAAAGAAATCTGGAGAAATTAGGTATCAAAAATATCTTTGACGAAGCCCAGAAAGCCACCCTCCTTCAAACATGTCATTGTCAGAAAATTTTTAAATGAGTGACATATAGGTCAGGATGAATTTCCTTCCTGCGCAGTCCGAGCCTAGTCCTATAACATCAGTTGGACAGGGTGAAAGTTTTCCCTGCTAAAGCAGAGAAAGTGTGAAAAATCGGAATAATAATAATAATAATAATAATAATAATAATAATAATAATAATTTCAATTTTTGCACAGCAAAAAGCGGTTCTCAATTAAACAATTTCCAGACATAAATTCCGAAAATGAAATTGCAAATAAATTATTATTATAGTAAATGTAGTTCCTGCTATAATAGTGCATGTCTCCGTATTATTTGCTGTTCAAAAATCGATGGAGTGATCGATATTCTTTGTAAAAATCGATATTCTTTGTAATAATATTTTTTATCTATTTTTTTATTTTACATTTTATAATAGCAAATAAACGCTTAAGTTTTGGAATACACCTATTGTTATTTCAAGGGAAATAAATATTACTTTGAGTTTATGCTTCCAAGTTTCGAAATTTAAAAAGAGACTTCTCACGGAGACTTCAATTTGAAGTATGTAGTGGTGCAAAGTTTTGATTGAACATCACCTCGTCTAAAGCATGGAAATTTGGAAAAAAATAAATTACTTTTTCTTCTGGAAAACCCCGGACAGAATTGAATTCGAAAAACCGAGATCGTTGGTCATTCGTTGGTATAAATGCACGCCTGAACAAATATAATGGTTCACAACCATTGTGTCCTGATACCTTTTGAAGAATAACACTTTACATTTTCCTGATGATGTGAGAAACATACCGTTTAATCGTACGGGAGTTGTTAGCCGTTTTCAAATATACGCAATCAAAAGTAACTCCTCCTCAGTAACTCGCAGACTGGCGTTCATTGGGGTAGCAAATCGTGCCATATTTACCGATTCGATTCACTGTTGCTAAATTGTGTAATTCATTGCTGGAAATGTGTCACAACTGTAAGAAAACCATAGCACATTAGATGGCACGGTTATCCTTTGTAAGTTTGGCATGAATACATTCACTACGCATTAGGAAGCTATGTAAGAGTACGCGATGTCTGTTCAAATGCGATCCACGTTCGGACATTGCGGGTAATTTCATCGCGACACGGGTACACATCGCGACACGGGTGATTTCACGAACTAGCGATGGTTGGAGCAGATCCTTGTTTCAACGATGACTTCAGATAGTAGCATTGACGCGAGCACCCAGGGAGCCGCGTGGAATCAAAACGTAAAGAAAATAGGTAGACGTAGCAATAATATTCAAGATTTCGCACGGATACATTGATCCACATTACGGAATATGAGTTGATCAACGTACGGTTACGAGTATGCCGTCTCTAATTAAAAACAACCCGCGACCGGGCATTTCCGCGTTCATTTCATCGCGACACGGGTAAGCAGAATGCTTTCACGAACCCGCGATGGTTGGAGCAGATCCTTGCTGCAACTATATATTCCGCTGGTGGCATTCGGCGTGCACGAAGAGGCTGCGTAGGGGCCCAAATTTAAGAAAATAGTTACACTAGACGACTTTAGGAATGAAATAGACGTAGCTATTCTTTTCACGCATTCGCATGGATACGGAGTTGAGAATGAGGACGCGGTCGTTCATTAAATGTCAAGCGCGTTCGGTCATTGCGGGTAATTTTATTGCGTCATTGGTAGGTACAGTGCATTCACGAACCCGTGATGGGTGGAGGAGATCGTATTTGGAAATATGACATCCGCTGGTGGTATGACGCGAGCATGAAGTGGCCACGTCGAGTCACAACATTCAAAAAATAGAAACACGCCAGACGACTTAATACGCAAATGAAATAGACATTACTATCCTCTCCAGCTTTTGCATGGATATATCCACATTACGGAGTTGGGTATACATGGGTTTTTATTCTTTGGCGCGTGGGGTCGTGTCTTCACGATGGAATATCTCACGGTATTTCACGTCGTTCTCAGTCGTGCCGCATGATCGCCACTGTATAGAGCATCGCTGACGATGCGACTCCTAGGGGCACGATCGAGAACGACGCGAAATACCGTGAGATATTCCATTCTGATGACAAGCCACCACGCGCCAAGAAATAAAAACCCAAGTATATGTCACTGAACGCGGTTATTTACTAATTTCGCGCGTATTGCAAGTAATGTCATCGTCTCGCTGATAAGAATTGTCAGTGCTTAACGAATCCGGGATGGTTGGCGCAGTTCGCTGTTGGCGATGGGCACGCCGCAGATTCAATTGACGCGAGCTTGCAGTGACCACGCGGAAACGACGATTAAGATTTGGTTTTGGCCCAGAAGGGCGCAGCAGTGATCGGGCCGATGCTCCGGAGCCGCATGACGGCGAACAATGACGGGTTGGACGAATCCGGGATGGTTGGCGCAGTTCGCTGTCGGTGCAGGGCAGGCTGCAAAGGGCATAAACGCGGCCTTACAGAGACCGCGCGGAAGCGACGATTGTGACTTTGTTTTGGGCCGGAAAGGCGCAGCAGTGATGGAGCCAATGCTGTCGAGCCGAATGTCGCCGCACAATGATACGTGTGTCGGCCCCGTGGCCGAGGTCACTGAAGCAGTAATGCCGAAGTAATCTAGGACTGTGGGGTCGCGGGTTCGAGTCCCGCCTCGGGCAAGGTGTATATGTTCGTCCCTTCACCCCCTACCATCACCATATCTTTTCATTCCTCATACTTTAACGTTACATCCAATAGTGGTCGCTAACTGACCTAGTAGTTGATGCGATATTAAATAGCAAAAAAAAAGATATTATGTGTGTGTGTATGTGTAGCGCGTGCGTGTGGTGATCGGAGAAAAAAACAAAATCTTCCAGTCATATTAGCCGTCGCTAGATTTATCGTTTAGACAGCTACTGAATTCTATCTAGTTGACAAAAGCTAGTGTCGAAAATCCTGTTCCATGCAACTTAAAGACCTTTCTGCCAGAGTCAGTGCTGTGACACTTTATGCCCTGAGGAACCTTCCCTTGTAACCTTTTTTTGCGAGTGTAACGTCACTTGGAAGTCTGGCGCGAAGACATCCTGCTCATGCACACACAGATTCGAATTCTGGCTGATTCGGGAATTGCTAGTGGCACGTGAGGGGATAAATCGAATCATTCTCGCTTTCAGATGCAGAGTCTCAAACAACATAGAAAATGTATGCAAAGCAAAGGAGTGCTTGTCGATGAAAAGAAATGGTCTCCACCAGAGGAGTGGCTCCTAATCAGGAGCACTGGAGCTTATACGATGCGGAACACTTCCTTCCAAAGGGAGTACAACAGATCTGTAATGTCACACCTGAATCATATGCTCTATCAGGTGGGGACCCAGCCGATCATGGCGAGGTGGGTCGTAGATTTTTGGTAAACAATCAACAAATTTGTTATTATGTTCCATAATATTTATGTACTTTAGATGCTACTATAAAGTCTTATTTTTTAAAATAATTAGATAATTCGAACATAAATATTTAAATCCAATACAAATTTTCCCAAATGAAAGTAAACAAAAACTCTTCAGCCTTCTGCGGGGAGGCATGGCCACTATGGCCTCCCGCCCCTCCACGGATCAGCCAGTGCTCAACAGAGTACGGATCATTGTTGCAAGAAGTGGTAGGTTCGGCAGCCGTCCTAAACAGGACCGCCCGCGCGTTCGTAACTCGAGCTACTTTCACTTTCGTTAATGGGTGGTGGCCATAGGCGCGATAGCGCAAGGGCGAATCCTACATAGGTATCACTTAGGACGGATATGAATCTCAAGAACCAGAATACTGGTTGTACATCTCTCTGTACTAAGTTAAAAAAATTTTCGTTGTTTTTGACGTTAAATGTATAAATTACTGCATTTTTTCTAAATATTGGAACTTTGGTTACAAATTCTTACCAACGAATTATAGTGGTGCTAGTGGAGCTAAAACGGCACGTACTTTCTCGCCTTTAATGGTTATGAAACAAATAATATTTATACCACAATTTCTCTTCGAATTAACACATCTCAATCATCATTTTTTTGTAAAACACATTTAAAATCTTAGAATATTTGGTGCAAAAATTAAATAGTTTCAAGCAATAGATTTTTTATTCAAATCTTTAAATGCAAATATTATTTAGCATTTAATTCATTACATAAAGTATGCAGTGTTTTCACGAACTTGTTGGATGAGTTTTTTTAGCCTTACAATATACTTCGTAAGCAGTATTCAAGGAAGTAAAATAACGGTTAAAAATAATGAAGTTGGCAAATTATTGTTAAGTATCTGACCTTTTGAGACCACAAGATCGAGCAAGAATAATGAATCAGCGTTTCCTGTGGATAACGAAATACTTTCTTAAAACGGGAAGAACACAAAAATCAATGAACATTTTGGAGAGGCAAGAAAGATATTCTTTCTGGCCTTTCTGGCCCTTCATCGTATCTCTGAGATCATTCTCCCAATTGAAACACCATTTAACTCCGTATTTTCTTTCCTTCCATAAAAATTAAGCAATTTGATCATTTCACAATGATGCAATGTACTCAAATCAAAAGTTTCTCCTCGAGTCCTTATTTCGTTATTAATATTACCTCATCCGGAAGATAGCCGAAAAGAAGGCACCTATGATGTTTTTTACAGGATTGTGTGTAGTTGAATGACATTCAAACTTTGCATTATTTCTCTTTAATTACAAACCTACATCTCTTATATTAATAACTAATGTCAGATACTTTAAACAGCTCATTTTTTGAATAATAATGTCGAGCTAACTGCTGCTATGTATACCCGCAGAAATACGTTGTGTAAGGATATATTATTTAAGACATAGATATGGTAATTAATAGTTGGCCGTAGTGACACATTTAAGAAAATTTCGATTTTTTTCGAGGTACCTAATTCGATCCCAAAAATTCGGTTACTGCCACATACAATCATGACGGGTTGGGGGTTTAAGTGTCCTGGACAATCTTAAACTCGACATTAAATCATCCTATTGTTACAGTAATAAGATTTGAATGTACTACGGTTTTGTATCGTATTCTCTGAAACACTCCAAATGTAGAGGATCGACGCGGAATTCCTAAACCCTCTACAGCCTTCGAAGCATTAGATATTATCCTACAAGTGACAAGTTTGCAACAAGATTTCTGGAGATTTCCGACTTCAAAATTTCTTTCATTCTTACTTTCATATTATTTTCATTCCTGCTTCTTTCTCATCGCAACCTCTCTTATGAGAATATGTTGAGAAATGGTTTCCTTCCGCCCATTAATATTAGAATGGTAATTTAATGTATGTTATTTTCCTATTGGAATTAATAACGCTCGTTATTCTCTTAAATGGAGAAAAAATATAACAAAAGTTAGAGCCCTTTTGGCAAAAATGTTCGAGCATCTCTGAAAATAACTTACTGTCGCAGGGATAGAAATTTTAAAATAAGATTACAGATGCTTTCATTTCACTATGAATACTTTGCGTCTCTCAGCCAAATGTATTAAATTCGTAGGAATTCCGTTGTAAAAAGATTCTTTTCCCTTGCAGGACATGAAAAACTGTTCGTTTTCGCGTTGGAGAGGTTCCGTTTTATGCTGTGTAAAATGTCATTTAACTTCAGGAGCCGGAGAAATTTTCCGGTTAAGGTAAGTTTCCGGTTTAGACAATTTCACTGTATCTTAAACACGAAAATCTTATAAAAATCTTTAAACCTTCTAATAAATCATGTGTTCACAAAATGGGCATTTAATGAACCATTACTTATTCGCCCTTGGAAATCAAACATTCTCATCCGTGAACAAACATTACTGCCTTGTATTATATAATTCTATAAACACGGTATTTAGACACTATATCCAAAGTTTTACGTAAAATTTTCATGGTTTTTTATATTTAAATAATAACAATACTTTCCTTACTTTTATAAGAGCTTACAACACGAACATGCAACTCAATGTAACAGAAAGCACGAACATGCAATTGAATGGGTAGGGTTACACGCAGACGCTTACTGTCAGTATCAGTAAAACCAAATAAAGAGAAAAATAATCTCTATTTCCGATTATTATTAGGTATTTCACAAGATTCCCTTCGATTTAACAGTTTATAATCGTAAATACTTCCTTGATAAATATTAAATGATCAGATGACACAAACTGTGTTAATGTTCATTCCTCGCTATGTTTGTCGCGAATCGTTCCTCGCTATGTTTGTCTTTTAGACGGGGTTGAAATGAGATCAGCAAGTCTGCGTGCGTCCAACATCACTATGAAGGCCGGGAAAGGGAAACTGGGAGGTGCAGTGCAGTTTTCAGACAGTTGAGTCCTGCGGGCCTACCACTTCCACATGGTCCTCGCTTTACCTGGGAGAAATTCTCCGGGGTGGCCGTCTTGGGCTCTTTGGCCTCTATCCTCACCCCCGACGACATTCAAGGACGCCGACAGGCAGGTAACCGGATCCAACCGGTACCCAGTTTGTCCTCACGGCACCCCCCCCCCATTCAACGCCAGAGTGGGGCTGCCTTTCTAGCTCAGAGCTACTAGCTATCCAGGGTACTACCGGAGTCAATATCACCTGTATGGTAACTCGCCACTCACGTGCGCCGGGACGCCGAGTCCCTCCTCTTTGCCCAGAGTGTCGGGCTACTGCCACGACGAAGCCAAGTGCCCAAATAAAGTTCCCAATCCGGACCGAAGCCCGGGAAGCTCGGGGCCCCCAACCCATCTTCCCATTGCCTACGCGAGACTACCGACCTGGGGAGACCGTAACCATGGCAACGCACAGTGAAAAATTTGCCCTAAAACCTGGCCAAAAGTCGAAATCTCGAATTTCGGAAAATCGGCTTTTGCATTGTAAGGAAACAAAATAGATTAAATTCTGCTTTAAATGCCGTTAAAATGAATATCGTAACCCTATTAGGTGCATGACGCTGTTAGCACAAACCTGCCCTTATTTTGTGTCTCCCGCGCTGCGCCTGAGAGCCTGCCACGCGGCTTCCGTTTCAGCACCAATAACTTCCGTGTATAGAAACGAAACGGTGTTACACAACATAGTGTTTCTGGAGGTATGTACTATAAGTTTGCATATAAAATTATTATGAATGTGTAATTTGTTTGCTTACAATGACAGACTAAAAGTGTTGGATTTTTAGTGTTAAATTTTTAAAACATTAATCTTCGTGTAGAGTAAAAGGTATACTTCTCACGACATCCCGCCGTGTTTTTAGTTGTATATTATACTTTAATATGTTAAGAAGTTAGCTACAAAAAATTAGCTGCGGATATCTGCGGATTTAGTTTTTATGAGGAATAATGTAAAATGAGAACGGAAATTTTAACACGACATTTTATTTCATTGACACAATACAATAGCCTCATTGTTATACAAACTTTATCACTGATGTTATCGGAGATTTGTGGAGGTTCCTCTATTTTTGCCTAAGTATGGCGTAGATTATACGTCAATTGTCGTAAGACTTTTGTTTAATTCGTAATGAAAGTTGTCATGATGACTAATGCAACTGTCCGTTGAGGTCCGGCGGAAGAGCAGACTTTACGGCCTGAGCCTCGCCATTAAAAAACAAATTCATATTACCATTACTATTATTATTATTATTATTATTATTATTATTATTATTATTATTATTATTATGTAACTTGCGTTAAACATAAGAAAGAGTTGTTCAAATTTGCAGGGGAAAGCATATATTACCCCAAATAGCGTGCCAAGTTTTCTATTGTTAAGGAGGTGCAACCGGTATCGTGATAGCCTGTACAGTGTGGTGAGATCGCGTCCTGTAGAGGTTACTTATTTTAATGCAATTTTAAAGTTCGAGTTACTATATAGGGTTATTTTATGAACCATAAATATAAATATTGAACAATTTCTTAATATAAATAATTTAAAATCGATTAAAATTTATGTTTGGGCATTGCTAACTACATACACAAGCACTATATTTAGGTTATCAACAGACTAAATCACATTATAATAAAATACATGAAGCAAATTATTTTAGAAAATATTTTATTTTTTTGAAGGTTAACTTTTCAATATAAAATTTTTCTTTTTACCTTTTTTCTCTTTCCAGGATGACATTATGATGTTATATTTTATACGCGCAGGGAAATATTTCTATTGCTTCAAAATGTTGGAAATAAAGCTAATTCTTCTGAAAAATTGTTATTCATAGAGGCTGAATTTCAAAAATGAATGACTGCAGTGTTAGAGCAACATTTGAAACTAAGAAAGATTTTCCGAAGATAGTGTTTAAATTTAAAGACAAATGGCAAGCCGTGACCGGAAAGTTAGAATATACTCTTGACAAGAAATGAAAAGTGGCTTAATATAAATACATCTTTTTATATGAGTGTTAGTCCTCGATCGTCAATTTTTAAGTTTTTAATATCTCTTACGTTTTCTTTTCCATTTATGTATGCTGTGTGCTTAATGATTCATTTTCTGTGAGAAACAGAAGTGAATATTAACAAATATTCCAAGCATTTCATTTTTTATTCATATTATTTTAATATATACTTACATACATTAGTTAACTTATATTATTAAGAATTTAATAAATTAATTGTTGTAGTTGTCAATTGGAATGAATAATTCTGTAAACAAATATGAATGTATGTAAAATAATTTCATAATAAGTCGCCATTTTGAATTTTTGCAAAATGTCATTAGATCCTTATTTCTAAACATTAACTAAGTATCCATACCAAATTTCGTATGAATTGATCGATATTTAGACTTATGGCCAGGTTTTTGATCATTTTTTCCACTGTGCAACGTGGCGAATTGTCATTTAACCACCAGACTTCTATTTGTGGAATCCAGAGCACCCCGAGGGGTCTCCTTCACCCAATCCTGCCTTGAGGTCAGACGGACCTATTTGGTCGACGCGCCAGGGCCCAACTGGTTACCGAGTTGAACTGACAGCCAGAAGCTTAACTTTCCTACTCACTGCCTACACGCTATGCTAATGACGTGAGTGGGGCCGCGAGTCCGGGTGATCGTCTACGATTCTTCACCAGAGACCGTGCTCACCTACGTGGTCACGTCCCCCCCCCCTTGCGGGGGCGTTTTCAGACCGTGCAATGAGCGTCAAGATGTAGATTTCATGCGACAATATGTTTCATGTGACGAACACAGTAGAATGCGGTGTTCATCAGGGCTGGTCTAACAGCAGACCAGTACATAAAGCCTAGTAAGCGGCGTATCCCAAACAGCCGAGATCTCCCAAGAATGCTGACGGCACGATAACACCCACATACTAGCAAGACTATTTCGACTAAGCTGCAGAAGTTCCGCTGGGAAACTCACACATCCTCCTTACAATCCATATCTATTGCCATGATTTTACCTGGCCTGAAGGATATTTATGGCCGTCGAATTGCTTCAGACGAAGTGCACGCCTGGGTGCGATCAAGTGTTCGGCAGGTAATTGCAAACATGCTTTTTATGAAGGCAATGGCCAGCTTGTCTCACAGTGGAAGATATGTATAAATAATTATAGCGTTTACTTTTGAAACAATAAACAGGTTACTTACTTTTTTTCTCATCTGCCTAGTTTTCATTTGACTGATTCCCGTATATCATAATTTTGATAGATTTATCAGCGACGCTCAAAGAGTATTTCTCAATAAAGCTCAATAGCAGGTGCTCAAAATTAACAAAAACAATTACCTTCTGAAACGTTTGTGCCACACGTTGGTCTATTCGTAATATATAAGGAGAGGAATAAAGCATCAACTACTGTGCTTTCCAATTCTGAAAATATAATTGCGTACTCGGGATAATTTTGAATGAAACAATTTTCGAAAGATTTCATGCGAACAAACTTGCATAGGTGCATTGTGCTAATTGCTTCTAAATTTTCAATTTCTCTTTATTCATTTTTCGCGTGCGATATTCATTGGCCATTGGAACTTGAATTAGGGTTCTGGCATTAAATAAGATTCAAAGTTACAGGAACGTTGGTCTCGCCAATAGAACCATAGGCAAAAGAATTCGTGACGAAAAACGAAAAGTGAGGGTCAACAGAAAGAATGTGATTACATAACGAACAACGAATGTGACAATACGTAAATCAATTTCTTCAACAGTAAAGAATGTATTGGAAGAAGAAGAATTTTCTTGGCAAGAGACATTGGATTGTTAACGCATCAATATATAATTTAAAACTTTCAACCAAAAGAAAGGTAATTCAAAAAATGGTGAAATAATCTGTGAAATAGTAACGCCGACTTATAAAAATAGTTGCATTGATTAATTTGACATTTTTATTAAACAAATTCAATTACCTCATTGTTCAATATGGTGTTTAAAAGAAATTACCCATCGCTTTAGAACCATACGAAAATTTACTTTTTTTCTTATTCCCTCAATCCTATAACGATCCTAAAATCCGTGAGTGGAATGTGATTCTTCTCTTGAAGCTCCGAGCCTCCGATGAATGTTCTTAGCCGTTCTTAGCTCTTAAAGTGTTTTCTGTTGATCTTTTATCGCAATGTAGATATATATTTTTTTGTACATCGTAAAAAAATTTTTCCTAAGTTTAAAGAACAAAATCATTAGACATTATTTTGTGACTAATAGAACATTACGAAAATCATTTTTTTACCCATCCTAATTTTCTTACTAGAAAAAATGTCACTTTTTGTAGAATTTCCAAGCCATCAGTTATTTCCAATTATCAAATAGACAATTTAAGACCGCTGTTAGACCGCGAGCAAAATCGGTGCACATTGCTGACGTCATAGACGAAAGGGACGGCTACGCTGAACGCCGTCTCAAAAGACATCGACGTCATAACTTTTCGCCAGACATCCGATGCACAAAAAATGCGTTCAGATTACGGATAGGAAAATAAACAAGAAATCGAAACGAACTACAAGAAACAAGAAACGAATTACAACGCTGCAAAAACAAATTTCTGGGCGATGACAATTCCAAACTCGCATGAGGTCACTCGATGTTTTCTGGACAGCACAGTGCGCTATGTGATACTGTGCACGCGAAGACTTCATTCTCGTAAGATTCGCTCGCTCTTTAACGGCACAGATATATTTTGTATTATCTCTACTTCATTTGCAATTTCGCACTAAAATTGAAACAAGGCATGCGTTTCGCAATTAATCTTGAAGCCTGGACACTTTAGTCACTCATCGCTTCCTGGGCTTAACCGAACCCAAACTCGTGCACATTTGTCTCTCGCGCACATTTGTCTCTAGGGTGTTAAATGTACTAAAGTCTGGCGGATTGCTTTCTAAAATAACTTGGTCCAACGAAAATGTTATGTTATAACATTGACATATGAAGATGTAGTTGAAGATATAACATTGACAAGCATATCCTGCAGATATATTTTTAGTGCTGCTAATTTACAATCTGTTTACTAGCGCCTCGTATTTTATCACCCCTATTGACATCGAGAGAGAAATATCAATTTGGGTGAAACTTCGCAGAACGATTTTGGCGTTTACCTCAGACGGACACATGGACGGACGGAGGAACGAACGAACGGATAGCACCATACAGAATGACAGAGAGGCATGTGTTTTTTCATCAATCGATTTTTCAGTATCAAATCTCACAAAAATTGGATTCTGACTACACAAGGTTACCTACGTTAGAAGAAGCATCTACTCGAAACAAACACACGATTACTAATACATTCTCTTCTTACAATGTAAGAACTGGAGGGTAAAATTATACAACAATAGCCTCGAATACGATACATTAGCGTTATAACAATTTGCATTTAAAAAATGTAAACGAGATTGACATTTCGGATTAACAATTTACAAAAACTAGTGGATTATTTCAAATATCTTAAACTAATGAAGCTGATGAAGATTTACATTAATCGAAAGACAGTTTGAAAGAAAACTATTGAAGGAGACACTTGCAAATAATTATTCCTCTCTAAGTCTTAATATTTAATTTCAGAAAACGCTAAAAAGGAACAGGTTTCCGTTTATTTCAGCTCCGAGGCAGGTTGTCAGAACTCGAAGCTCTCGAGGAAAGGAAGTCTATATTAGAAAAAGCGACGTTGGATCACTAATCCCCTTTATTCGCGACATGCAAATTAGGGAACTTTGTAACTCGCACATACCAGACAATGTCTTAAAACAAAATTATCTTTACAGTTGAAAATATCGAGTCTCCTTTGGATTTCTTTTTATAGTGTTGTCTCCCAGTAGTATTTATGAACGTTGTACTACTCGAAGAACTATTTAATTTTTGCA
The DNA here is from genome assembly GCA_031308135.1 of Acheta domesticus. Taxonomy (NCBI): domain Eukaryota; kingdom Metazoa; phylum Arthropoda; class Insecta; order Orthoptera; family Gryllidae; genus Acheta; species Acheta domesticus. Next base: position 103,857,564 of record JAHLJT010003656.1, on the reverse strand, counting down.
TTAATAATATGCATTCGAGAACGAAATAATGCAATTTATTCACACAGCTTGCTTTTTACTTACTCATTATGCTTAATAATTTTTATATTTAATCTTTCATAAAACGAAGATTTTCGAATTTATGCTACACGAAAACGAGTAATGTAAAATATTGTTGCACATTTGTTTCACAAACTGCAGACCTCTTTGTTACTCCCAACGAAACTAAACACACTAGCTTTAATTTCAAAGTATATACGACAAAAAATGCACATGAGTATTCATTCCTGTGTATCAAAAACCTGCATTGATAGTGTGGGTGAGAGATAAACGATATGTCTTAGCCCACTACTGAAAACTCAATATTGTTTTGTTGAAGTCGTTCGCAACAACCCTCTGAATATGGAAATTATTATTGTAGAAATAAATGTAGAATGTTCCATCGACGCATACGCAACGAGAATCCCACGTAGGATAAATCAATCGTAGGACGTCGTAATATCCATAGTGATTTCAAGAAGTGTGATTTGAACGTAGACGTGTGTTCTGTTGAGGTACACAAGTATAGAATTTGTTCCAAGTGCAATTAAATGTGGATAACAATGCTGTAAAGTGTACAATTCAAAATCATAGTCCTTGGTTCATTTACATCGAGTGAGAAATATCAATTTGGGTGAAAATTCGCAGAACGATTTTAGCGTTAACCTCAGACGAGCATATGAACGACGTACGGACAGACAGATAGAGAGACAGACGGGCAGACAGATGGATAGCTTTAATGAATTAAATAATAAGGATATTTAACCTAATGACTGTCATATCAACAATGTACACTTACATGTATTGTATATTGTCACCTTATATTCACTAATTGTATGTTTTCGTCCCATTGGGTGCCTTCAGTTGAAAATAAAGCCGATACCTGATCCCGGTACCCCTAGCCAATCAGAAGCCGCCGTTTCGCGTCATCCTAACGGCGGCCTCCTGAGGTGGCGGGGGCGCCGTGGTCAGTTAAAGGCAGTACGCGGAGGCGTGAGGATCAAGAAGGCCAGGGCCTTGCAACTTTCCATCAAAGCCGGAGACAAAGCTCAAGGGTGCTACTACAGGGAGCGCTTGTGTCGCGAGTACAGCTGCAAGTTAGGCTTGCCAAAATACGCACATAAAATTTGACTAATTTGTGATAAACGCGAAAAGCGTCTTCTACATGTTAAATTATTCATAAATTATACGTGTAAGAAACTGCTAAAGAAAGCGCGAGCATTGGACGCTATATAAGGTGTCCCACCAACTATGGACCACCCCCATAACTTCTCAAGGGTTCAGGATATCGAAATGCAGTTTTCGATTAACAATGTGGAATCATGGAGCAAGTAACATGCCATAGAGAAATTGTCTATAACATTTTTTTATTTTCGAGAAATTTAATCATCTTTGATTTTTTAAATGGAACTATATGTTTTTTTTCGGCAGCAATGTATAGATCGTGAAAAGAGGAATAAAATAATATCATATGCTAGTATTTTCATAGTAATTTGAGTATAAAATTATATTTTCTGATATGTGATTTTGAATTAAACGGACAAAATTTCGTGAAGCAGCCCTTGCAACTCTTGCCTTCGGGAAAAGTGACCTTCACGGCGTCAAGACTTGCGTGGAGAGAGGAGACTGAGAGGGGTGGCAGTGATTGATAAGAGGCCTAACTACAGCAATCCAGGGACTTGTCACAAAAGTCACATTAAGAAACACTAAATTCAACGATCAGAATAAGAGATTTTTTCCCTTGATTTATCTGCATTTAACTTGTCTTCTTTAATAATAAATATTTTCAAACTGGACAAGAATCCAACCACCATCTCTTCGTTGGTAAATTCAATTTTTAATTAAGATGATTATTCGTCCACTGCGCAACCGTACCTCTCCTGTTGTTCATAAATGGAAAAGAAAACATTACACTTCCGTCTTCTGCCGTGGATTTTCAAGTTTGTGCAGCACATGGCGTTATGAAGTGAGAAACTCTCCAATCAGTATGATCAGTTGTGACTGCAGATGTGCATTTGTATTAAAGTTTATCAAATTTACAATGAGTGTCTGTCAATAATATTTCAAAACTTTTATTGATTTCTTCTTTTTGTACGTGTTTAAATAAGAAGTTTATTAACAGTAAATATTAATAGAAAATGTCTACCTATCTATTATTTAATGAATTAAACGAGATATTACAATAAAAATCTTTAATCATTCATCCCCTTTCCATGTTTTAAAATGAGTTTGTTTCTGCAAACACACTGAGCTCGATTCTTGTAAGTTTGAACAGAACCTTCATTATTATTATCGTCCTTCCGCTACAAATTATTTTTATTTTGTTCTTTTTGATTATCGTTGCTTTGGAACTTCAGTAGAAGAAAAGTTCAATTCAGATGAACAAATGGCAAAAATCTCTCATTCTGATCGTTAATGTTGATGTTTGTTCATATGATCTTCATGTGAAGACCATGAATTGCTGTAGTTACGCCTCTATCCCTCACACACCTTGTCTTCACGAAACAGTCTCGACGCCGCGAAGGCCCTCTTACCAACGGCTACTGTTGCGACGGCTGCTACAAGAAAAGACCGTTTACTTAAAAATCACGTGTCAGAAAGTCTAATTTTATACTCAAATTACCATCAAAATACTGACATATGATACATCATTTTATTCCTCTTTTCATGATCTATACATTGCTGCCGAAAAAAAACATATAGTTCCATTTAAAAAATCAAAGATGATTAAATTTCTCGAAAACTAAAAATGTCATAGACCATTTCACTATGGCATGTTACTTGCCCCATCATTTCGCATTGTTAATCAAAAACTGCATTTCGATATCCTGAACCGTTTAGAAGTTATGGGGGTGGTCCATAGTTGGAGGGATACCTGTAGTTTGTAACATGCCGCGCCTGCTTGCGTCTCGCGAACCCATGCAGCATGCCACGTATCGTTGGCAGCAGTTCGTTTTTTAGTTCCTGTAAGGGGGTGATAGAGGAGAGCGCGACTGTAATCGTCTCCACCACTCTCTGAATCTGAATCAGTGAAATTAGTCGTTGATTGAATCAGTGAGAGCCGAAGTCACTGATATCTTCAGTCGAAATGAGTAGTTTTGCTGACAATCAGCGAATATCAGTACCTTCTCATAATGACCGCCAGCATTTCACTGGTCGTCAGTGGTAAAAGTACCACGCCACCATTGCTCACTGATCGTTTACGTGCTGCTGTTGTCACTGTTTCACTGATTCAAAAAGTGAGGTTTCACTGATTCAAAAAGTGGACCCGATTTCACTGACTTGTTCGGTTCAATTCACTGATTGTTAGTGAAAGGATTATAACTGACACCATCAGTGAATAGTCACTGTCAATCAGTAGTTTTTCACTGATTCAGACTGACAAGAGTGAGAGTTAAAAGCCCTGGTCCTGGCTGCCTCTCCCTGCACCCAGCGGAGCCGATTACTCCCACGGCGTGGCCGTCGTTTACCTCCTCCCCACGACTTCTACCCCACCCCCAAGGATGGTCCCAGGGCTAAGAGGAGAGAACATACTTTGTGTTGAAAGCGCCCTCCTCAGCACAGACACTGCGGAGAAACTTGCCTGGCGCTCTGCAACATTAGTGCACAGTAAGGATTCTTACCATTTTGAGAAGAAAACATTTTTCAGTATGAAGAACCAAAATAGGTAAATTTTGGCTATATATTAGTACGCCATTTGCACGAGGAACTAATGGACTACGTAATGGACGCGTACCTACGTAAGATTTCGACGGTGTCAGGTGGTCCCAAACGTTGTTTTATGCCACACAACAGGCGCTTTTTTCTGCAGCATTTCAATGTTTTCTCAGAAATTAATTTGACCCGAGTTAAACTTCAATTTGTAATTAACGATGTTATCAAATGAATCGTATGTACTAATATTTATTTTAAAAAGTTCACTCTTTTGAAATGTTAAAATTGTGCATGTGGTACACTAGTAATCCAGTAGGAATATTGATGCAATCCATCCAAACAACACGCAACAAAGAGCACAAAACAACATCACCCAACATCGTATTGTGTCCGCTGCAAACAAAAGGAATCGCGGCTTCTACGACTGAACTTGCTCCGAGTAAACAGATAGAATGCAGGTCGAATGTATTATTCGACCAGGAAAAATAACTGACCCGGCTGGTGCAGCAGCATCGACGGGAAACGAGGAAGTACTCTGTGCATAATTTAAGATACTTTCTAGGACAATACCAGTGTATTCATTGTTCACTTTCTGATGAACAAATTTTGTGAAAAGTGCAAACAACATGCCATGAAAGTGCTTCGCTTTTTGTTGACAGGCTAATTCTTATCGACGTTCTATATATAATCAAGTACTGGAGTTCAACGTCGAGTGGAATAATCCTTCTTCAACATAGTTTTTGACTGCTGTATCTTTGTCCAGGGTCTCCGTGCCATAAGATCCCCGGGAATCCAGAACGGTCACCCATCAGAAGTCTGCAATATCTAGAGTTGCCTAACTTCCGTGACTTCGTGGACTAATTCGATTAGCGACGAAAATCGAATGACTTCATAGCACTAACGTTAATAAATTAAATTAACTATCATTTTGTTAGTTTTTGAGGATCGGCTTTCTTACAGGGATTTGAAGCAGATTCTACGCTAGGGATTAAGATCTTCAAGTTTACGAATCGGCTCTGTCAATTGTATTAGTGGTCGACTTAAACTCACTTCATCCAACTGCATTTGTGTGAGTCGAGGTGGACAATAGCCATGCCTTTAATATTGATTGAGGGTTAGTAGCTCCTTTCAATGAGTTTAGACGCTATTAGCATAAACGTCAATTACTAAGAGCACATTAAAAGCCCTGGCTCCTGGTACTCTACACTGACATGAATCTCTTACTTTAGCGTTACTGAATGGAGAAATATGTAGTACATAGAAATATTACCAATAGCCATTGCGGTGAACATTCTCAAGTAGGTTAAAGTAATTAAGATGAGGTGGACGATTAGGAAGCAGATGTAGAATGAAGCACACAGGTGACGGGAGAACCCTGAGATAAGTTTCAGTGAATAAGTTTTTTCACCAACAAATCCCATTTCGAGGTTAAAGTCCTGGCTCCAGCACTGGATGGCGAACATGATCGCGCGCCATGAACTAAATTCCTGCAACTTGAGGCGAATATTTGTGTCCGGGTGTCTCCTGTTATGTAAATGTAGTGCGTTTCATCTAGCGCATTTTGGCGTACGAGTAGTTCCTCATCCGAATATATCCGGCACCGTTGTACACATCTGTAAGCCATCAAACCCGCTATCTAGAGGGGTCTAGATACTGGGTTTGATGGACAGTTGATTACATAATTTGAAAGACGATAGTGCAATGAGAGCAAGGAACGCAGAGAAAACGAAAAACATGTTTCAGTACAGCCATATAAACACATGCAATATATCAAAGCTCGAAATTGTCAGGAAATTTAATTTTCGGGGAGCATCCAGAATTTATTTTACTTTGCGAAATTCCTCATCTTACAAAAATTCATTTTCAGATGGATTAGAAATTAAAAATATTGGCTTCCATATATACTAATTGATCACATCGGAATCAAATACTCATCAAATGACAGAACACGTAAGTTACTGTTTTCGCAATAAATTCATTAAATGCCTTTGGAATACAGGACCATTCAGATTGCCGTTAACTTATTATCAATATACACATAATAATACTGTCAAAAGTGATTATCACATATGGGCGTTTAATCATATCCGGAATCCCTACTCCTTTTTCTTTACTGAAAAGAGAAATATGAAAACAAAGTTAGGATTGCTGCAATTTAATAAAACATTTTTACTCGAGTGTAACGAAAAAGGCTTCAGTAACCGACGTACTCGCACAGACATCACTTGATAGTGTGGACGTCAAAATATCCAATCACTGACTCCTTCACATCTAGCAAAATGGACTCAAGAGAACGTGCACTGCATGTACTATCAACGTCTAATGCTACGTAATGTCAGTAAAGTAACGCTACGTAATGCCGTAAGATGTGAGACGAAGATTATTTTACCGCAGTATATAAAAAGTGAGTTATATTTATATACTGCAATTCAAGAATCAGATTTCACCTAGTGCGAATGAAACCCTGTAAAATATTTCTCAAAAATCATTTATTTTGTTATGGGAAGAATTACCGCATTTTCTATCTTCCAGGGAAAACGCGGACTTCATCAAGCTTCCATCCTGGCCGTAAGGTCTTAAGTATGGATTCACGTAAGGATATCAAGAACTGTTTTATTTTCTCACAATCACTTGTTTACTATCAGCAATTTATCGGTTAATATAAATGCACATTCTTCTTCCTTGTCAACCCGTGTTAACTTGCTTTAGGAATGTTTCCCAAGAAAAATTCGAATGATTGTGGAAGTGAAATTATATTTGTTACTACTGACAAAAAATATCAAAAGGTTACTGAACTACCTTTGCTCCTGAAGATGATGGTTATGATTTTTACAAAATGCCGCTAGTACACAGAATAGCGTAAGCAGTAGAGCAAAAGATCTACGGCTTAAATACATACGATCAAGGACACGAACTTATTACTCAACAATCGAACCTGTTGTGTCTGCATCCTCACTCAATGATTTCAAATAGCAATATGATCGCTTTGTAAATTGATGAACTCTACATATTTCATTTTATCTCAACTATGTTAAAGCCTCTACGTTTTTGCTCTTGTGAATAGATAACTTAACGTTATTATCTCTCTACTGTAACTCGCTATACGCCAACTCCATATATTTTGTGATAGAATACTTTTCGATTAATCATTATAAATTATACCTCCGCCGAATTAGGTTACCATCAGTGTTACTGTTACCAGTATTGATTACAAATGAATAAATAAATTATACTCCTGATTATAGAACGGGAAAATTTTGATAATGCGTGTTATAAACCAGTCACAATAACAATGTTTTAAAAGTCATCCCTGTGAGAAGAAACTGGTCACAGGGTGACATATTGATTCCCAATAGAAAATCTAACCATATGACAACATTAATTTCGAAGTTAAACACGAATCTAGAAATACAGTATACGAAAGATTGTTACATAATGTAGTATCATAGAGCAAAAAATATTAAAACCCTGTATATATTCCTCATCATCACAACCGAAAAGTGAAGTGCCCGCTAACACTAGAGGGGGCGTTCACGTGAGGGCGATTGTTATAAAACGCTGTTAGAAAGTTGCAGCAGCCAATGTCAGTGATATAGACCACTTAGGCTTCACGGATCGAATTCAGACGCTGTCTGGGCGAGAATGGCGGTTGTGATCGGTAGTTTCCGTGGTTTCTCCGATCAACACCTGGCGAAATGTCGTGGCCCTATTACCAAACGGACCACGGATTGCGCGCGATCTTTACTTCCCCTTCGTTGTCCTATAGTCTTTATCTCCACACACACTTGTACTTCCCTGCACTGCACTACCAGGCGAGTTGGGAGCCAATCGGGGACGCATGGTCCGATTAAAATAAGTTGGTGATTAACAGTTATACTTCTGAAGCTGTAGCTTCATACAATATGAGTGTATGATTTGGTTACTTTAATAAGTATTTACATAAAGTGTTTATTTTCGTTTCCCGGGAACACATGCTCGGTGGTTCGCAAACTATCAACGTCACTGCCTTTCAATCGCAACTGTCAATCACCAACTTATTTTAATCGGACCATAGTCTGCCCCGAATTGGGCGGTGTCCGCTGATGGAAGATACCTCGATAGTAACATATCCCGCAAACCGAAGTAGGTTGACGCGCCGGATCATGAAGTAGGTGGGCGCCCGGGGGTGAGGACATCACCACCACTTATCCCCGTAAAAACACGCACTACACTTATGGAATTGACCTTGTGATGTCTTAGGCTTCCGCGGCCAAATTCATGATCTTTGCTGTCTGGGTGACGCCGCGGCAGGCTGAGTTGCCGATGTTTCGATCGCCTATGTCGCGATCTTCCTCAGAGCTGCATGCGTACAGCGTCGCCCGGACAGCCAAGATCATCAACTGATGACCTTAGCAGATGCGCATGCCCGGAATCACTAATCAATCGGCATTTTGGCCCTTTTCTTGTGGCCGCCCCCCACGAAGGCGGTAACGCCTAAGGTGTCTAAGTCGTCTAAGGTGGCGGTCTCAATCGAACCTACTTTGGCCGAAATTTTGATCGGCTGACGGACGTTTGCGTCCGATATGCCCGATGCGTACAAACATGTGCTACTAAACGGATGAGGGCTTACTGAACCCGAACGACGTCTTCTGACGGTTTCGGAGAATATCTGCTGTCAGATGAATGTCTTTTTCGTTTGATTTGATCAATTCCTGCACCCAAAAGCAGCTGCAGAATTAAGGCCATTTGAAAAAATTTACATGCAAACAGTCTTGAGCGTGCTTCTCTTAAAGCCACTGCCGATTACGGGAATATTTCGGCCACAACATTTGTGTATTATTTTGGATGAAAATACGTCCCACGATATTGCTAATAGGTCGCCCGGTAGCAAACAACCGATCTTTTGCCTGCGCAACGGCCGTAGCCTAAGAGTACACAAACGTATTTCCACACCTTGTGGGTCGCGCCTGCTGCAGCGGCCCCCGGCTCCAACACGTGACCCTCTTGAACAATGATAAGAATCTCCTTGGGTCCCGTCCGATGCCGACAACTTTCTGGAGTTTTTCGACGGGTCGTACCCTCCACCTGCTCCTCCTCCTCTCCCCCCACAAATTCCCATCGACTGAAATTTCTGACGACCGATCACAACGGAGCTTAGCGTCCAGAAGGACAACAACACCAGGCCATTTGGCGGCGCCGAACAGGACATGACGCGACACGGACGATTCATCAGTATGACCGTTGCGCGTACGACACGCACGCCTCAGGAGCGTACCGCGATTCCTTTTTTGAGGCGGTGCGTAAACCCTTCGTCGCTCACTTATATTTCCTAACGGAGTACACCGTGTTCCCTCGGCAGGGTGGGCCGGCGGAAGAGGTGGGAACGGTGGGTAGTGCTACCCATGCGAAAATACTTGGGTATTACCCACCTAGAATTTGAGAAAACTTGGGAAACAATTTCCAATTTAATGCCATTTCATACCACTGTCAAACAGATGGAAAAAGTATTTTCAAATCGATCAAAAACATTATTCAATATTCAAACTTTGGGCGCGATGCGCAGCTATGATCTCGCGCATGCGCAGTTGTCATCTCGCACAAAATGTTTATAGAGACCTGGCTGTGTCCGACTGTATCCGAAAGAAACGAGAATGGACCGGTATATTGTTCGAGGGCTTCAAGGGCAGAGGGGCCTACCGCACTGCGCGACACACCGAGTCGCCTACAGAAAACCCTTGACTGCCTAGCACAAGCAGGCATCCTCCGCTGTCCAGCCACATCGCAGGTACAAAACGCCTTCCCCGATGTTTTAGTGCCTACACCGAGAAGGGGCCACTGGCTGATACATGTGTCCGTATGGAACATCTAGATCATTTAGTGCTATTCGCTATTCAGTCATTTAGTACTATTCGCTCATTCAGTGCTAATTTCGCCAGTTGAAGTAGTGAGATTAGTGCAACAGTTCGCAAACGCGGTGAGAATGCACATAACGAACAGAATTTATCATAAGACCCATAATGCTATACGCTTGTCCCATCTAGACAAATGCTGCACCATCCAATGCAAATAAAATACAAATATTACACAACAGATTCCTCAGAATAATCACCAACGCCCCATGGTTCATTTCAAACCATCAACTTCGTAGGGAATTAAACATTAACTCAATCACCCATCAAATAGCACGCCTATCCAATAACTTCTACTCTAACATAAACTCAATAAATCAACTCAAACAACACAATTTAGCCTCAACAAACACACAGACCAGAATAAACAATAGATACCCGTTCAATTCCTTCCAAAAAAATTCTCAAACCATTGTGAACTGTAGGTAATCTCATGAGGAATCTATCCCAATGTAGCAGCAATAATTGAACTAGGTTAAGCACAATTCAAGTTAGTAGTAGCCCAAACCGAGAACAGGCCACCGAATAATATATTATACAGCAGTGTGGACAAAACGTTATTCATTGAATATTCTTCAATGATCGCACCAAATCGAATAAGAAGATATACTCCTGCCGTAACCAAGGTAGAGGAATGAACTTTTCTACGTATCCGTCCCTTTAGTACTATTCCCTTCGCCAGATGAAATTGTTCGCATACAGGTCAGAAGACATATTTACATCATATTTTTATCATATACATGTATCCTGGCAAACGTTTGGCATCAAGTGCAAAAACAGTTTATATACATTCGTAGCCCTACTAGCGGGGTGGGCACTCTCGCCATCGCATGCAAACTGCAAAGAGGGTAGTAGTTGCTCTATACTGTAAATCGTAAGATTTTGTGTACTACGATGGCATTTTTCTTTTACTTTTCTTCTGTGCTCATGCAGGACATCGAAATTTTGAAATGAACATTTTGATATTAATTCAACTCTGATACAAACGTAGAGGTGAGCCCACCTGATATCTATTATTACGGTCTTATTGTAAAAAATGAAATTTGTAAACGTTAAGTATTTTTGAAGGCTCATTTGAAGTCTTTTTTAAAAACAGGACGGTTACAATCATGGGGACACTTACCTTATCAATATACTTATTCCATTACGGAGATGTAATTATTTTATTTGTTCGTATATTTTCGCTTTTGTTTAGGTGAAATGTGGTATCACTGCAAAATGAATTGTGTATCATGATTTTCGTTGAGTATGCGTCCAGCTTTGTTTGAATTTGTATGCTTAGGATTACTTGCGTTTGAGTTGATTCTTTGACATCTCATTGTTTGGTTGGGTTTGTTACACTATCACAGTATCAACAATGGTGTCACTACACTATCACACTATCAACCGCTTACCGAACAGGAAATGGAAAATGTCTTGATGAATACGCCTCTATTGCAAATGAAAGTGAGGTATCAGACTGGCGGAGATAATGTCCATGACTCTCTTGATGGCGCAACATTTTACAAATCGACTGGAAGTTCTAGTGAGGAAACTGAGGATGAGAAAGCTGATTCCTAAGAAGAAGAGAATCATATAGAATCAGAATCAGATCGGTCGTTCGTGGTCTCTCCAACCTCCTCCTTGTCAGACACACGAATGCAATAGCTTGCATACGTCGAATGGGCCGGCTCGTGGCATTATGACAGTATCCCCAACAAATGCTTTCGAATAATTGGCAAACCTACCTAAACGTGCACAGTTATAATATTAATTTTTATTTTATGCTAATACAATAATTTTTTACTAATTTGTTGATTAATTCACTTGAGAATCAATATCATACAGATGATAGTGCTTTATTAATTGGGGATACCTTTCTTTTTTAATTTCTGAAAAAACGTATTTCTAAACGTCAATAAATGTCTTTAAACTACATTTCCTATTACGAAAATCATTAATGATTAAAATTCAGAATAAGTGTCTCAAAAAGAAACTCGCAATAGCAATTTACAAGCCATCGTAATGGAGTAGGTAAATTCACGATTGCATCCGAGGGTTAAGAAGAGTAAACTCGTACCTCTCAGTTGTGATATACCAAAAGCGGGAGGGCATTCGATATTGAATAATTTAAGGCTTTAATGCTAATTTAATTTAGAATTAGGCACCTTAGCAACAGGTTGCTAGGGAGAACACCGATGATTAACATGTCACGATATTTGGTAAACAGTCACCTTAGTAACAGAGGTAAACAATTTCATGGGCCTGTGGATGTGGTGTAAAATCAGTCCAAAGATGCGTGAGTAAGAGTGGAAATTTCGCCAAAGAGAGCACCTTGGTTAGAGGAGTGAATACATAATAAGGATCCGTTGGTTAGAAATATAAAACATAATTTTTTGTAACAATGAATACGAGTTTTCCTGGATTGAAGAACGAAACAGTTAGTTGCAGCTCAGATTTCATAGCGAGAGGATCATTTCTGAATTAAGGTGTGTGTGTCCGAGTTCAGACTTAGTCGATTTTCGTGTGATCGAAAGTAGTCTTATAAAAATTCCGGAGATACAGTTCAGAACTTCAATTTTTTTCTTCCGCGAGTGAAAGTGGATGACAGAAATATTTTGGTGAAACCGTGCATTGACATGGAGTATTTTCTTACCGATAGGGAGGAAAATTGTCGACTTTAATTAATTTTCACCAGTGACGAAGGTGAAGCACCAGGCTAAATGAACTTGTAATTATTTTGCCGAATAAGTGCTGATGGTGATATGGGAGGCTAGTACATTATGTGAATGGGAGTCACTTCGTGGCGTGCCGGAAGATACAAGATAGAAGGCATCAAGACTGGAGCTGGTAACCAATCGGTCGAAGGTGATGGTGTGGAGATACGCGACGTCCGAGCGAAGCATCCAACGATTTAACGGGAAGAGAGCTCAGGTTAACGTTCGTACGAACAATTAAATTATTTTTCATAGTCATGACCAAAGTTAATAATTTTCGAAGAATGTTGTTTCGAATGAAAAGAAATCTTTAATTACAATACATTTAAACTGTTCTAGTGCTATAGGAAGTACAAAAAACAAACTCTGTTATTATTGCGCAATCTGGCACATCATAAAAAAAAAACACTTTCAGGTTTTGTCGTTTTCCGTATGGAAGCGACATCTACAGGGGGCAGATTGTGGTTGAACGATGAGGTAAGCCGAATTGTGCCCCTTGCATATTGGAACCCATGATAGAAGCCCAACGTGTCTATAATAGAGATAGATCTTGGATTTGATAAAACTGTTTCAATAGTTTTTAATAATTAATTAGAAACCGAATCGTTTCACAGTATATCGGCGGATATCGCTAAAATGTTATTACAATGGCCACCACTCACTTGGAAGCCAATCATGTGGTGGCCATTCAATCTAATTTGCTTGATCGTATGCAGAGGTGTTGGGATGGAGAAGCTTAGCATTGTCTGCAACCTTTTCTGTGGTACCCAAAGTTCGCCGTCCGCATCGCGTAACTCCATGAATCGCCCGCCTCCAGTCGCGGCCGTGCATTTTATGGAGTTCGTTTAAAAAGTGAATGCGGTACTTGTGACGCTACATTACTTACATATTCATTTGAAAGTGATCAAGAAATCTCGACGTGCTAATAATTACTAACTAATAATTCTTACCTGCTTGCTTACTAATAAATGTTACTTGCTAACTTACTAATAATTCATTTGAGCAAGAGCTGTATTATTTTCTTTATTGTATCATTATTTTGTTCGCTAATACACTATGTGATCAAAAGTATACGGACACTGAGGCGGTGGTGTTATGGTGTAGTCATGTTGTTCATAGAGGGTACTTGCACCTCTTGTTTTGCATGGCACTATCACGGTACAGGCCTACGTTTATGTTTTAAACATCTTGCTTCCCACTATTGAAGAGCAATTCGGGGATGGCGATTGCATTTTTGAACACGATCGAGCGTCTGTTCATACTACACGGCCTGCGACGGAGTGGGACAGCATCATCCCTGTAATGGATTGGCCTGCACAGAGTCCTGGCTTGAATCCTATCGAATACCTTTGGGATGTTTTGGAACGGCGACTTCGTGCCAGGCCTCACTGACCTACATCGATGCCTCTCCTCAGTGCAGTACTCCGTGAAGAATGGGCTTACACGCCTTCCAGCAGCTGATGCCTGAGAGGGTGGGCCAACACCCTCCTGAATCATTTTCAGCTACGTGTCCGGACACTTTTGATCACTGAGTGTACGTTGATATTAGTTTTGTACAATCTGATAAAGAAGGGTGTCATCGACTTTAATTTTAACATGTCTATAGCCCACATTTTTATAATTTGTTTAACTTCTCAGGTGATTATGTACAAAGATCTTGCAACAACAGATACCTCATCGCCGGAGAACTTAAGACGAGGCGGCCGGCTCCTGACCAATCGTGCCTCACGACAGCATGTAGCTAGATAGCGATAGCGATGTTCAGGGGCAGAGATACGCTACTCTTTTGTGTGTTCTTTGGGTTCTTACATGGTCTCTTGAAGCAGAGAATCATGCCTTTCTAAATGTGATCTGTGTAGAAGTTTCTGTTTGCATAATCGACGCAGTATACGTTGTAAGTGTGAAGTTAATAACTAAATGTATCTTCTGATGTTTCAATTAAGGTAATGCATATTTTTTAACAATTTCAAGTGCAAGTTTGCCGATCCCCGGTGGCCGAGATCGCTAAGTCAGAAGTGTCGTAGTGATCTCGGACCCAAGGACCGCGGGTTCGAGTCCCACCTGGAGCACGGTTGTATTTGTGTTCGTCCTTTCACCCCCTATTATCACAATATCATGTCATCTTCATTTACATAAAGTTAAACCCAAAAGTGGTCATGACAATGTTGATGCAACCTAAAATACCGCCCCACACACAAAAAGTGCAAGTTTAACATACAATTTTAATCATTTTCATACACTTTGGAAATTTCATCTGCACTCCCATAACACGTAAACATGAAACTTTAACGTTCGCTGTAACTTTCATATATATTCCAAAGCAATGGAAACACGGTATCAAAATCCACATGCTACAATTTAAATTACGTCTACTAGTTTAATAGATTTTTGTACAGGTATGTATCAGTTACACTCCATGTGAGGACATACATCATAAAATCAACTCAATTATGCGATCAATTTGATACAACGTAAGAGAAATTCGTATTGCTGCCTTGTACACGATTTGCATTGAATACACAAGCATAGAATACGTTTCACTAGAGTCGTTCCAATGCAGTAATTATTTTATAGTACTAATTGTTTAATATCACGTATTCTCGTATAGCACGGGAGTTGAGTCAGCGGTTTGCCGGGCGAATGAGCCCTCGACTGCCCGGGCGACGCGGCCGGAATCTTCGGCGAACGATAAAAAAGCCACCCGGTATAAGCGAATTTTACTCGGTTTATAATACTATTGATACAAACGATAAATATTATTCTTTTTTTAAAACGCTTTCATTTCATTTTAACACTTGCTTTCTTCTTCAGAAAAGAAAATTAAATATTTCACGCAAAACCAATTCTTGGGTAACACAAGGGATTAGAACATCATGTAAAAACCAACGAGTTCTTTCTTTCATTTCTAAGCATCATAACGTATCTCAAGATTTTCTCCTGTACTTTAAAAAATACAAATCATTGTTAAGAAAAGTCATAAGGCAGGCTAAAATCATGAAACACGATCAGGATATTTTGAATTCAAATAACAAAACAAAATCAATGTGGGATATAGTAAAAAATGCGACCAAACCAACTAGAAACCTTGTAGAGAATGTTGTTTTAAAAGATAACGATAGAGATGTGAACGATCCGGCAACAGTGGCTACTCTCTTTAACCAATACTTTTCGAGAATTGCTGTCGATCTCACTAAGGGTTTTCAGCCACAAAATTCAACATCTGACGTTTCCCTAAAAATCTTAGACACTATGTTCGTTTCCGAAACCTCTTCCTATGAAATTCTCAAAATAATCGGTAAATTAAAAAATAAATATTCGGCCGGTTTAGATGAATTTCCGGATTGTTTGTTAAAGAAATGCGCGCCAGCCATTATATACCCATTAACTCACATATTTAATGCATCCTTATGCACCGGAATTTTTCCAGATATTTTTAAAACAGCTAAGATTAAGCCACTCTTCAAAAAAGGCAACAAAAATGAAATTTAAAATTATCGGCCAATTTCTCTTTTGTCAGTTTTTTCAAAAATATTAGAGACTTTTTTATGTGCGAATGGAAACCTTTCTCAATAAACACGACGCGTTTTCAAATTGCCAACATGGATTCCGGAAATCAAAATCTACACCGTAGATTCTAGGGAAACAGCCATTTTTTTCTTTTCTTAAGGATGTTGCCTCATCATTGGATCAAAACGAAGTAACTATTGGAATATTTTTAGATCTTTCTAAAGCTTTTGACGTCATTGATCAAAACATTTTACTTTCAAAATTACCTTCGTATGGAATCCGTTTCCGGTTCTTTGCCAATTGGACGTGGAGTCCCGCAAGGATCGATTTTAGGCCCTATTCTCTTCCTATTATACGTAAATGACATGCCCTTAGCGATTCGAAACGGAAGAACAGTTCTCTTTGCGGATGATACAAATATTCTTTGCAACAAAGAAACCGTAAATAGTACAATATCAGACGTTTCAAATTGGTTCCGTAATATCAAATTAATAGTAAATGAAAAGAAAACTTTTTCAATGCAGTTTTCCATATCAAATAAAAAATTCTGTACTCCATTGAAAATGAACGGTGTTCCATTGACTGATGTTAATGTAACCAAATTTTTAGGTCTATCAATTCCGTCAAACCTCAAATGGAATGCCCACTTAAATGAATTGAACACAAAATTAAGTTCATTATGCTACGCGTTCAGAATTCTTTCAAATTCCGTCAGCCTTCCTAGAGCTCGTTGTGTATATTTTGCCAATGTTCACTCCCGCCTGAGATATGGCATAATATTCTGGGGAAACACATCTTATAGCTCCCAGACTTTCAGATTACAAAAAAGAATTGTACGAATAATAAGCAAATCCAACCCACGTGATTCTTGTAGTCTCTCTTTATTAATCTAGGAATTTTGCCATTACCTTGTCTCCTGATTTACGAATCAGTAGTTTTTGTCAAAAATGACTTACTTAAGGGCGGGAATATATTTTTCAGCAAACGCCGATGTCTGTAAGTATAACACACGACATAGTAATCATATTCACCAAGTGGCAGTATCAACAGCTCACTACAAAAAATTCACATACAATTCATGTACATTACTCTACAACACTTTGCCAGAAGACATTAAACGATTAAAAAGATAGAAAAGTTTAAGTCCCAAGTAAAATCTTTTCTGCTGCATAACTGTTTCTATACAATTCGAGACTATACCGAGCATCAAGAAGTAAAGTAGCATTAATTTTAAAATGATAGTTAATGTAATTATTATCATTTGGACTGTATAATTCTAAAGAACCTGTAACAAGTATTGTACCACAGTTTCTGGGTTGATGGCCCCCATCTCGATCAGGTTTTTCGTCCAGTTTACCTGATCCTTGAGCAAATGCTGAGATGGTCCCTTGTTTTGCTTCTGGACATAAATGTAACTTCACTATTTGTGCACGTCTTCTGAATTTCAGTGGGAAATATATTCAGTATGAACTCTTTGAGGGCCTTGCGGCCACTACTTGCTTCAGGCTTGCGCCTGTGACACCTTCGCTGCCGCCTTATTGTCCCGGGTCGGCCGGGGGGCTCCCAAAGGCTGCGGACTTCCATTTGAATATAGTTATTCAAATTATCGTTTTTCATATTATCGCGGCAAAAAGTAATATTCTTTCATGAAGAACATGAGGGTTCAGGGGAGGAATTTATAGCTAATTTACCTTTGAAAATATATTTTATTAAATAGGAGCGAATATTTTGTCAACAAATCTCGAAAAAAATCTCTCTTTTCTGTATTCAAAATTCGACTAGAATATGGTTTATAATAGAGACCACAGAATTATGAAAACGTGCACAAAATTCACTTCTCCCCATAGCTCGTCACACGCAGTTTTTAACTGTTTTTGACGTAAATAAATAAATAAATATAACAGATTGTTTTGTGCAAAGTTTTGTACGAGAATAGAAATAAATTAAATTATTCATATGATTACAATTTAGCCAAATTAATGAGCATGGTAATATGTACAAGTGAACAATATTTAATTTGCGTAGAAGCAACGTGAGCAGAAAAAAGAGAAGGGAAAAGCAAGAAGACGATTCACGAATATCCTGGATAGAGAGAACTCGAGGAATGTCATTGATCGATTGGTCGTGGATTATAACATTAAATCCACAAATGGTGTAAATGATAGAATATCTACATCAAACAAACAGCGTCAATAAATCCATACCAGGGAAGTAAATGACAAGTGATAGCAGAACAGTTAAAATATTTTTCCATCAGCAGTCTCCTTGTTTTGACTGGACATCGCATTGTTAATATTATCTTTTCAACACAAGTTGACAATTCCAAAAGTATTCTAACAAAAGAGTATTACATTTCTTCTTCAAAATATGTTCATAATACCCTTTACCACCATATTACAGAAATATGTCATCAAATACTTGGAAGAACGTTTCTGTGTAAGCTTAAGATTCGATACCCTTCAGAACTAGGGTTGATCAGATGTAATGTATTTTAATTAAAAGCAGCATAATATGAAGTAGGGTTTCCGTTTAATAAATCGCGAGATAACAATCATGTTTAAACATGATTTCTGAGTTGAAACATCGCCAATACATTTGCATATAATTATGTGAGTTTTGAAAATTCCAAGTCATTTGAAATAAATATTATAGGCAAGTTTTGTTAAGAGTTCTATCTCCCTTTGGTTCAGTAATCAATAAAATCGTAATTTAATAACATTTTTTACGCAAGAAATGGGAAGAATTGAAAACGGTGAATGAAAATAAAACCATGCCAAGTATACCTTCAGAAACAATACTCGCAACGAATGAGGGTCCAAATTTTGACATCAGCGAACAAATGATGTACGCACTAAACCGATGAAGTATATGTAACAACAATCACGTTTAAAACTGTTCAAAAATGGCAAATATACTAAAAATGGAATTATAGTAAAAAGGGATCAGATTATAATACACCATTTAACAAATTGGTTGCAACAACATGGCTTGTTTTTACAATTACTCCATAAAAAAAAATCGATAGTGATATTAAACATATACGAACAAAAACGAAAAATACGTTAAATGATTGCATTGAAAGTAGAGTACTTCTTTTCTTTATCATTTTGTTTAGCAACGAGTATTATTGTAGCTGATACCACAGTGCATTGAAAATTATTGATAAAATTCCGAGCCATCCACATGGTGACAACGTTGTGATTTGTGAAATGTGATTTTCTCCGGGACGGCAGTCATCTATCATCAACTTTTATCATATCTTCCCCCATATCTCGCATTTTCTCTACAGGAGATGATCCTTAAATGCTTGCAAGGCTTCCACATGATTACAAATGAAGTCGTAGGCTCGGTGCACGCCTAAATTCGGAATAGAACACGCTTTGGGATTTCTGCAGGCGCAAACAGACAACGTGAGGATGGCAAATTTCCTTAATATTGTAAGTGTCCACTACTTCGACTGAATGATTAGTGAATTCCGGGCGCGTCAATTCCTAAGGTCGTCATAGGCAATTACTAAAGTCTTTAACAAAACATTCCGTTGCGTTGAGAGCATAGCCTTTTTTCTTTGCCATTTCGATTAGCGGCGTGAATTATTGTGCAATGATAATTATTGATAAACTCCCGAGCCACCGCGTGGCGACGGGCCTCGGGGAATGTGCGGCACTTCTCCCGCACTTTCCCGAGGCGGTAATCATTTATCATCAACTTTGTCATGGGCATAACTCGTAGCTCGATTTTTCTCAAATGGAAATCTCGTCAATCCTTGCCGCGCTTCGACATTACCAGAAACGAATTCGCAGGCTCAGTGAACACCTAATTCGAAATAGAACGCACTCTGTGTTTCTGCAAGTGCAGACACACAACGTTGACATCGGCTGACGCCACAGGTTGGAGGAAAATTTCCTTGAGATTATAAGTAGAGACCGGAAAAATATGTAGTATTAAACGTCATACAATATGTACATAAAAATGTAATAAACAGTAAGAATATGTAATAAATATGTAAAATCAGATATAATATGTAATATTAAAATTCTCTAATTAAAAACCATTTACATAGTGAGAAATTTCATTTATAAAAACTACTCACTTTACATCATACGACTTTCTCGTCAGTAGTAAAAGCTTGTGTTGTATTGTAATCCAGGACTGTAGTTTAGCAGCCGGACTAATCGCAATAGAAGCCATCGCACAAACTGGCGCAAAATCTACGACCATCAAACATATACTGTAGCATCTTCATCGAAGTTTTGCACGTCGGCGATCGAAAATGTTTCTCGGAAATGAAGGTTAAAGACCACAAAACGTGGTATCAATAATATTTTGGACACGTAGATTTCCCCAATAATGTAGGAAAAATGCTGATTTAAAAAAAATACATCTTTTCATAAAAAAAATGGAATTAAATTGAAGAAAATTGGTAAAATAAGAAAATATATTGTGAAAACAGCAAAATATGTAAAATATGTAATATAGTACTAAAAATGTAAAAATTTGTAACTAAAAATTCGATATTGTGTTAGGAGGGCTATGATTCGCCAAGATTACAATTTTGAGAACGGTAAGTAAAAAGACAAAAAATATGTAATTACATAAAACTCCGGTCTCTAATTATAAGAGTGTTGGTAAGGTCGATGCCGCGAGCGGGGGACCGTGGTAAGAGTGCCACGACGAAATCTCCCCTCCACTCAGTTCGTCACCCCGCCACAATAGACAACGCCATCCCTATTGTAAAATGGCGGGGTTACTACGTTTCCTTTCCCGACGCTAGTTGCGCAGAGTAGCTCGTGGTATGCTACGGAGCAACGATTCTTGCCACTGCCACCAGTAGAAGATCTTGACACCACTGTTAAAAGAGCCCACTATGGCTCGAGGACGATGAACAAATTTTATGTTCGTGAACGAGTTCGGCAAGTAGCGATTACTAGTAACAGACCCTATGTACAGTGGAGCTCGACGTCACAAAACTGGTCTCCCGGTCTTTGGACGTGTTGTACTCGAGATATATTGAGTACAAGGCACGGAAATAGAACGCGCCTGGGATTCTGTGCAAGTGCAAACAGACAACGTGGACATCGACTGACGCCGTTACAAGGACCCACTACTTCCGAGCTCGAGGACGAAGAACAAATTTATGTTCGTGAACCCTCTTCCGTCGCGTTGTACTCGAGATACATCGATGGACAAATACTTGAAAATTCAGCCTTTTTCAAATGTTTCTCCACAGATAACTACTGTCTAATTTTTCATCTACCGAATTTTCAAGAGCATTGTCACGAAAAATCAATGTACATTTCTTAAAATGACGGAAGTTGATGATACTTTTATTACATTGTAACGGAAAGAAAATGACTTAATGACGGGACTGAACGACAGGACTAAATGACGCCATCTTACGAGGCGGACGCATCTGATGGCGCTGTTATATTTGGATCTCTTATCTACTATTTTTAGCCATTTTATTGTATTTGGTGTGCTTAAGTGCTTTCATTACGTGTTGTAAGTGTAAGCAGTAAATATAATTTCGACTAATTTTACCCTATAACCGAGACGAACCACGAAATTACGAGTTTTAAACGGTTACTGAAACCTTAACTTCAGATTCATGAGTTGGTGATCAGTGTCAAAACCTATAAACAGTTCATTTCATTTTCGCTATTACATCACTGTGCTTATTTAATTACTGAAAGATTTATTCCATTTCTATGAGGAGTGACGGTTCCATTAATTTGAACGTTACGAGAAAGGGGTATCAAATAGTTATGAAATTGTTTTTCAAATCGTATTCCATATTTTCAAGACAAGTTTTCAGTTAATTTCTTTTATCTATTTATGGAAAAGTGTTGTCTACTAGTTGTATTAAATAGTTGCAGCAAGTGGACGACAATCTAACACAATTCCCAACCAACCACAATGCCAAATTTCGTAGTTACTAGCTTTCAATCGAATTTGTAGAGAGCATATCCTTCTAATCATTGCATCAAATCATAATTATTAATTTAACGAATCAATCTTACGTTTTAAAAAATTTACAATAGCTTGTTGCTGTTATCTCAATTTTCTTGTATTTATTCCAATTTTATCACACCCATTAAAACGCATTCGTGACGTGGCTAGTGATTGCTCTACTCTTATTACTCGCTTCACCCTTAAAGCCGACCTTCTGAATGCCTTCACGCACATGAACAATAATCCAGGTCAACGTATCCGAAGGTTCGAAGAGGTCGTTCTCTACACAGAGGTTGGATCCAAGGTTGGAAGAGGTCGTTCTCTACACACATGGTTGGGTACAAGGCTGGAAGAGATCCTTTTCTACACAGA
Organism: Acheta domesticus; assembly: GCA_031308135.1. Taxonomy (NCBI): domain Eukaryota; kingdom Metazoa; phylum Arthropoda; class Insecta; order Orthoptera; family Gryllidae; genus Acheta; species Acheta domesticus. Next base: position 103,835,480 of record JAHLJT010003656.1, on the reverse strand, counting down.
TGGTTGGGTACAAGGCTGGAAGAGGTCCTTCTCTACATAGATGGTTGGGTACAAGGCTGCAAGAGATCCTTCTCTGCACAGATGGTTGGGTACAAGTCGGCAACACTGCGTATCTTCCCAACCGTTCACCCATGACTATATCGAAGACACAAGACACCACATCCAGTCGAAATTCAAAACAAGATATTGTTTAGATTATGAAACACATTTTCCTTGCCATTCTGATCCTCACAACGCTTCTACGCCATCCCAGATTACACGCATAAAACAACGCAAATAAGCTAGAAAATTCAAACACTTAAAGTTGCGAATCCTAGCCACTTGAAACAAAGGATATTCCTACTAAGCCTACAAAAGATGCACTTATTTTAGCTGACAGCCATGGCCGCCATATTTCCTCCATTCTCAATAGGTTACCCTCCAACTCTTATCTATTTTTAAACTTAACGGGAGGATTGCACACGTAACTGCAGAATTGGATACGAACACAAACACATTCATTATCATAAGAAGGCACAATTAAATGATTTGGTAGGTGAAGTTTCACCACAATTTTAACGCCCTGCTATGGGCTGAACTATTTCGTAGTTCTCCACGAAAATTGTCTTGATGCACATGTCAGTTCTCTATGTGTTTTGACGATACCTTGATACTTGGACATGATTATGGAGAGTTATTACTCAACCTACAGAACCCTCAAACGGCAGGTTTTCAACTTCAATCTACAAAGGTATGCTTATACCCCTATCCCATCAGAAATGTCTCGACGTTTGATTTAAAAGTGCAAGACAGAAAGAGCAGATAACTTCTGCGTCAAAGCAGTGGCCGACGTTCTCCACATGGCTCTCTCTCCTCCGACTCCGCACATCTGTTAAGGGAGTGTTGGGGTGGCTTCTCAACGCAGCCCCCATCATTCCCTCTCAAGTGAAAGCTGTTTCACTACCCGGACCTCAGCGTTCTTTAGCTGCGAAGGGTAATACTGTGAGATGACCAACCTTTCGCTAAAGAAGAGTGAAACGCTAATGCCAACATTATGTGATGAATGTGACGGTTCCTTGAAAAAATGTGCGTTTTGGCAGATAATGATCACTTTAAGATTATATTTGATAAGTTCAGCAACAGAGTTTCTGACAGACAGTAGTTTCCGAGTTATTTCAAATAGTTTAACATAAAAGTTTTTATTTTGTATTAGGTAGTCAAAAGGTTTTTTCTGCGACGTTTGTGGACATGGATTTTTCACTATCTTTAGGCTACAAAGAATATATGACAGGGGAAAAAATCCATGTTCTCAAAACGACGCAGAACAAACTCTGACAACCTAATAAAAAAACAAACTTTTGTTTAAAATTTTGTAATTCTGAGTAATTTCCAATTATGTGATTCTGAGTTATTTCAACTACTATCAGTAAAACGTGGCCAAACTCAATAAATATATTTTAATTTAATAACGACAATTTCCAGCTTATTGTGTAAAATTTTACGTTCACTAAAAGCCGTTTCGTTTCCTCGTTAGGTTTCCAGCTGATGAATTTCTTTTTCATGTATCAAATCGTTCCACTATGTGACTTTTTGTCCACGATGGCAGGTCCGTCTTACAGAGATTACGTCTTAGTTATTTCTGTGCATTTCGTCAACACGGCTATTTTCTATAACTTACAAACGCAAGATTTGTCGTGTACACTTTCCAATAATCCTAATTAATGGTTAATCGTATTTCTCTCAAATTTTGTACTTTTCAAATATTTTGTACTTTCTGCACTGAATAAAGGCAACGACGTGTCGATCTTCATCCCCTTGACCGATGAGAGGGTTGCAGCGCGTCTTCATGGCAAAGAGCCTTTGCATTGCTGCAGCAGTAGTAGATCGAGATGTCCCTGAAGAACAGAAGCGCCAAGAAATCGAAAATACCGTGCCACACGGTAACCGCGTACCGCCAGGAGTCTTTATCTTAAAATATTCAATGTGCGAGTATTTTACGAAGCAAATTTTGAATACATTTATTTGCAAAATCTGTTATGTAAGTCGAAATCGCTCCCTAACAATTCCTGCAAGGTAACTGAGAAAATTGCCCTTCGTTTTTCATAGCGGCTTTTGTTTATTTTCATTAAGAAACTACTTCAAGTCTATGTGACAAAATTAAAGCGATTATTTTCCAGCAACAGAACGCACGAGTAATTCATATCTGACAGGTTCTCAATTCATATCTGACAGAATCCAATCAGATTTATATTGACATCCGATTGGTTAACAGAACATACATTCTTAAACCTTATTGCATTAAATTTCCCGAACGGAGAAATCGTAATAAGGAGGTGGGGGATGACGTGTCGTAAAAGCTACATCCAAGGGGGACAATAAGCCTCAGTACTATGAATTTAAATAACAATTAGGGTTTCCAGGCAGAGGTGTCGCGAGTTGACTTTCCTATATTGACGCTAAACAAAAGGGATTAAGGGAATCGTTCCAATGAGGGTAATGATGGAATGGTCTCGGCTCATCAATGCTTCTTGCGACCAGTCCCAGTTCTTCGTCGAAGATGTGTTAAAATCTAGTGAAATCCGATCTATCTATGATACCGTAAAAGAGGTGAATGGGTTTTCAGAATAAAACAAGCGTAATTACATAACGATTGCAAAACGAAAATCTGCATCAAAAATGCAAAAGACGTTGACTCCACATAGATATTTTGAGATTGTGGGCAAATAGAGTTGGAAGAAATTCCAAGATACTAAGATTTTGCATTTGCAGCGATTGAATATTTTACTTCTGACACACTTTTTCATAACACAGGCCTGCGATGGTTTCATTGCCGTCATCTTCTATTGCTTTTTATAGTTACTAATGCACCCGAATCACAATCTTAAGTTATTTTACCCACATCACGTTACGTTTCGGTTTAAATCTTATATTACGTTTTTATTTGATTCATTTACTAATTCACTGCTTACATTGCACTTCTTACGAGTTGCTTAATTAAGATTTCTAGATTAATTATTTAATTCCATGTCCTTCAGCCATCTGAGAACCCTCTATAAACCGCTCGAGTTTAGAGCCAGCAACACGGTACCCTGAGTGGCGAATTTTTGTTGTGGTTTGTCCACTAGTCTGAGTTGCACTTCGCTTCCTAGTAAAAATATATGTTTTGTCTTCACAAGTGCTCTAGTGAGTGACAACGATGTTTAACACGTATTTCAATAATAAGATTATATTTTTATTGAAATTTTATCAACGCCCTACGTCGGGGCTGTAAGAACAGCCCAGATTCATTCTGCTACGTGTGTGGACGTTTCGTGCCGATAAGACTGCAGCGCAAAATAACAGAGTTTCGTGAGAAAAGCCTACTATGACTATTTCGACATTACAACTAAGAGTCCAAGACGAGCCGTGGGCTCAAGATATGGCCTGCAGAACATTTTTATACGGCAGTGAATGAATAGTTGTCATTCGGAATTTTAATGGTGTGGCGACCTACAGACCACAGTACTGACTGCTGCGTCTCTTCTGTGAATGTGAAGGAATTTCACAATCTCAAAAGTGTTATTGTATATCCAAGCAATATTCCATCTGCATTTTCATCTGTTCCTCATGGTCCTGATGTACCAGTCCCATAGCAATCCTGCCTCTCTTCTAAATCGGAATGTGACGCACAAATAGCCGAGCTTATTTCTGATTTTGATTTCTCTATTAAAGATTTTGAAAAGGAACCTAAACATTTCAAGCACAATGCATTAAATGATTTTTTAGAAGACCTTGGCCCCACAAAGGAATCTTTCGAGGTACTTTGTTCTTGATTTTGTGAATAGAACATGTTGGCACCAGGGACGACGTAATATTGGTACAGGTATAGCGAACAAGAACTGACACCCATCTTTTCGAAAGGCGGTAGTATAAAAATTAAATGTTACATTCGCATCTGGGATATTTCCTGAGAATCTACGAATGCTGAGTGAAGAGCAAGGAGAAAGATGGGAAGAAAGAATTGGAACGCAAAAATCAAGGGAAATGAAACAAAAACATGCATGCAGATTACTGTTAGTTACTAAAGAGGGAAGATCCAACTACATCTCACATGCAAAAAGACAAAGAAGTTTCTTAAACTAAGTTTAAGATGTTATAAAATTGAAACCATAGTAGGTCACTTTGTCAATACATTATAAAGGATTTGGTCCTTTGACTGTGTTTTTCTTAATATCTGTATACGCAATTCAATTCTTTCTACGTTTTGTTCATAAGTATGTAATATAGTAGCGTTTGTACGAGTTAAATATTAGGAAAGAAGCATTACTTACACATGATAATAAATTAATTGTAATCTTGACTGTTCGTATGTTCCATATTTCCCGTATTTTCATTTTGATTTTGCAAAAAATCTGACGTGATAGAGAAAAACTGACTTCAGTTCCGGGATCAGTATGCCAGAAATATTAAAGATCACTATAGAAAAATTGTGCAATGATCGGAAAGTTTAAATTCGCAGGTCAGTGTAATAAAACTGTTGTTTATTTTATATCCCAGATCTCACCGTGTTCCTCCCACGTCAGAATGTGAGGTTCGGCGCCAAACTTCACGTCGGTTTCCTGGGCACTACCTACAGGTGTGTCTGTCAGCGGCGCACGTCCCCAATCATTGGTAGCCAAACTGTTTAAACTCTCACCAAAGTTGTCAGACTGGAGAATTTTGTACCCAAAATTGGAATTCTTTTTCACCATGGGGAAAACTGGGAAATATGAATGGACAGGGAATATTTTGGGGAAATTATTTTCATCTGTAGTCGAGATAGAAATATTTCTATGTCAATTATTATGAGTAAAAAAGGAGCAACAGTCGTTACTCTCTCTCATTTTTATGTATCAAAAAATTTTTTTTAAACGACAGCATAGAGAAAGAAAAACATGAGAAAAAATTGTAGAGGGTTTTGAACAGCTCAAAGGGCTATGATTGGTTAATACGAAATATTTGAATTTAATGGAATAACCAGAAACAACTCATGTCTTTTGTCCTTAATTAGGAGAATATTTTTCGTTTCACAGTTGGGGAAATTTGTTTCATTGGAGAGGTTATTTGGGGGAATTTCGCATTAGTGGTTGGGGAAAAGCTCGCAGCGCATCTGACAACCTTGGATTTCACCGTGAAGTCACGGACGTAATGCAGTTAGAGACACCGAGGGTCTTTGGATGGGTGACCAACTCGGAACTTCGGATACTAATGGCCCACGGCCGATAAGGAGTAAAAGGTAATGATATCAAATATTGACCACGGTCTATGAGAATTCGTTCGTGAAAGTTCCGTTTAAAATATTGAAACACTGTTACGAGTTGTAAGGATACGCTCCCAACTAGACTACCGACACGCGATTGTGTGTAAGGGCGTGTAAAGGAAGTTAAAGATAAATTGATTTAACTGCAATTGGGTATAACCCAATTGGCAGCTACTGACATAAATAAGGTAATATAACTAACATGCAAATTAAATAATACTTGCATTGTGGGACAGCGTGTAAACGTTCACACACTTGTGGGAAGGAAAAATCGCGCACGATTCGTGGTCCGTTTGGTACTAATCATTGGCCTTGTATTAACCAAAGAAACCCTGGATATCTACAGATCAAAGTAGCAGGTTGCTAAAATTCTCCGTGAATTCCACCAATCCTTCTACGTCTGTATTCGCGTCCTACAACCTCCCTACGTACGAGACAGTACAGTCGCTGCTCTAAGCCATTTGAATCGCTTGGTTTAGAAAAACCCTCATGTCTTTCTATATACAGATTTTGAGATATGTTGATCATTCTATATAGTAATTTATTGCACATCGAGTGGTATAAAAATTTTTCATGTGCGCCGCGAACTGTGAATTTAACATGTGGCTAAACTTTTCGTTTGGTGCAGAATCAGGAGTAAAGAAATTCAGGTTTTTTTCCATTCTCCTAAAAACTCATGCAGAACGGACGTGATGGGTTTCTCGAATTGAAAAGAGTTATTTATTTATGATTGGTACTGTTGCATAAATATATTTAATTAATAAATAGTGATAAGATATTATTCGTTTTCCAAGATATCTAGTTTCTCAAGATGGAAATTATTATAAATATTCATATATACATAGTCATATATACATAGTCATATATACATAGTCATATATACATAGTCATATATACATATACATATATACATATTATTTTAAATACTTATTGTTTTGGGGATAAGCTTGGATTTGTGATTTAAATGTGTAGAATCAAGCGATTCATTTAAGCCGACAGAAATCATGAAGTGGGTTTCGCTCTGCAGCATTATCGCCACGTCCGCCTCCCGATGTGGCTCCCGTGGCGCCGGCGAGGGGCTTGACCCCCGACCTTCCAACGCGCGCGACGCACTCCGGGAGCTAGAGGGCGCTCCAGCGCTTTCAGCGCCAGAACAATGGCTCAGGCGGAGCACTCGCCCTCCCGAAAAGGCGGCGGGTCTCGCGTCGCGGCTCGTCGTCCCGTCCGATCCGGTTGCCCTGGCTTTACTCACTGGTCAAGTTCTTGTGATGTATTAGGATAGAAACAAGGGGGCCCGGCGCGACGCGCAGAAATGTGGTAAGTGCAGTCATGCGTAGCAGAGGAGCAAGTTCGAGTGACTCCGACCGACCAAGGTGGCTTATGACATCCACTGATGAGACTCTGCCAGCTTTGTAGTGACAACGGTGTCAGGATTTTCAACACTAGCCAGACAGCTAGGTTGAATTCAGCCAGTGAAAGAGAATTCAAACGGCCGGCTGCTCAGATCGGTACATTTTAGTGGTTTTTGAAATCAATACCAGGCGAATGCGGACCCGGAAAAGATAAATCAAGCCAAAGAAATGCCGGTCACTTCTTGTGATATGTTAAGGTAGTAACAAGAGGACCCGACGTGACGTGGTAAGTGCAAAGTCATGTGGAGCAATAGAGGAATGAACTTCGCAGTTCTAGTGATTCCGACCGACCAAGATGGCGTAGGACATCCACCGATGTCACAACAACGCTGGCAGTCTCAACGGTGACAGGATTTTCGACACGGCCACTGTGTGAAAGAGAATTCAGCTGTTTGCTCTAATCCGTACTTTTCAGTGATTGTGTGTGTGTGTGTGTGTTTCTTTCTTTCTCTGACCCTCACTCCCAATTTACACATACTTACAGACACCCAGCTGAGGTGGTTCCCCGCTAGGAGATAACGGAACTGTAAAATTCTGCAAGCCAAAGTACAGGTCAGAGCGGGATCTCACCATCTGGCTAGTGATGAACACCACCACAACTCTCCGTGATAACATGCACTATACTTACGGGATACAAGTATGATTAAATACGGTTTTAACAAACGGTCGCCTTAAAGAGTCCTGATCACGTCACCATTTGTAACAACAATGCACATTTCGAAAATATATGAGTAATTTTATCACACTTAACACAAAACCCATTTACCACTAAAACAATTATGTACTGCAAACAAAAACCATTGATTTTGATTTTACTCCTCAGTTCAGGACTGACGAGGATAGATGAAAAGAAAAAAATAATTATAGATTTGTGCAGTTGATGGATCCTTGCTCTGCTGTAAAGTGCTTTTTAAAATTCTTATGATTACTTGCTGATATTAACGGAACTGCTGTCGCTTTTCTGTGTGACTAATTGTCGCAAATTTAAGGTTTTTCATGACCATGTCCACATTTTTTTCCATTGCTGCATTTTTGGTTTGTCCTCTGGCAATCTGAGGTCACTGAAAACTCATCATCCCATTGTTCTGCAATAATTCTCTACAAAATGACGTAGTTTTTGTTTCACTCTCCTTTGCAATAACTTTTCGTACAATAAATACATAAATCGTAAATTTTGAAATCCTTCGCATTTGAAACTATGTTTTATATTCAAATCTAATTTACTTGGATTTTTAAAACTCTTGAAGAAGTGCATTTTTTAATAATTTACAAAGTCTCCAGCTGTATTCTTACGTCCGCCGAAGCAATAAATATTGTAAGTTATAATATCTTCAAAAGGAAAGGGCAGAGACGTAAATGCCAATCCGCTCTAGATGAGTGATCCTTTACGCTGGAACAGAAGCATATTGCTATAAACTGCAATTAAGTGTGACGTATCTATATGAACAGAATGTGAGTTTTGAGATAAACGTTTTTTTTTCCTCCCTTCATTCGCAACGATCAAAATGTGTTACATCAACATATTTTCCGGGAAGCTCATTGGAGACATTTTTGTGAAAGATGAGTTTCTATCATATTCAAAGTTAAAATACTTTGAATTTTACTATTTTTTACACTGGAATCATTTTCACCTCATTTACAGTGAATACAGACAATAAGACACTCCATTTGAACTTTCAACCCGAGATCTCAAATAGATAACAATGATCTGAATTGTAAAAGAAAAACTTTACGGCCTAAAACTCTTAATATCAAAAGAAACTTATTTTAATAAACAGCGCCATCCGCATCGTTGTGACAAATCATCCCAACCTTTTCCTTTGCATTCTTGGCTACATGAAGTACGTCATGAAATGTATCCCTTTAAATTGTAATACATTTTTAAACTACACTTAAAATTCTATATTCTGAATGTAATTTAAATGCGAGGTATTATTGCAACTTACAGATTTGTAGCGAGATTCAATACCGATGTTGGTACAATGTGCCTGGATTCTTTAAAACGCACCACGAGGTTTGAATAATCTAGTAGTTTCACTTTGACAAAAATCCCGTTGTTCTACAATGTGCTGGGACGTCGACAGAGTTTTATAAACTCTGAGGTTGACAAAACGATCTGGTAAAACCAGAAGTGAAATGAACCAAAATGTACAATTCCCAGATTAGGTAGTACCTTTTAAAACACACCTTAATGCCAAAAGCAGTATGATGTTTAGTACAGGGACGTTTTCTGTTATGGAACAAGATCTCTTTTAAAGTTCCAGATTCGTTTTGTCGTTTTCTTAATAGAAATTACCTTTCCAATTACATAATTTTTTATATTTATAATGTTTATAATAAAAAAAATACTAGTGTTGTGGAACAACGTTTAAATATGTTCCGTAATGGAACAGCTCTCCCTTTAGAAAGTACACATTCTGGGTTTTCACATCTTTATCATAGGTGCTTCTTCAACGCCTTCTTTTGTGATTTTCTAATTGTATCGACATTTTTTTTTAGTTAACATGACCTTTTGATTCAGAATACGTTACCAAAGAAATGAGAAACTTGTTTAGATTTGACATAAAGCGTTCCTTATCTCAACGTTACGGGCAACGGAAGAAATCAATTAAATGAATGTCAGTACCTGTACGATTCATTCAAGGAACCACCGCCTTGCAGTGCCGTGTCAACGCACGGGCCCGATGGGACCGACCCAGAGCCCCCAATGTTCAAGGGGCCCCGACAGATATTTAAATAATTATTTAATAGTAAATTTTGCAAAAAATAAAACAAAAAATATAAAAAGTTACCGTATGTATGATTAAACTATACGCAAAAAATCGGCATAACGAAGAGTGGTATGTGTGGCGTATCATTGGATACTATTTATGATTTGGAATGTTACTGGTTGATGTGTATCAATTTTATATTGTACAATGCAATAAACAATTAAAACTATTTAATATGTACTCTTTCTCAATTATAAATCTGTTATTCTTTCTTATACATACATGCTCCAATGTTTTTTGAATAAAAATAATGTTATTGGAAAATAGGTTAAAATAAAATTGAAACACTAAGAAATACTTTCAAAATATTTTAAAAATACAAAATACGATGATAATTGGTAGTACAATTATATTTATATTTCAGCATCGAAATGGGGGGGGGGCCAAGATCGGTGAAGGGGAGAATAGGGTCCATAAATTAACATAGGCCCAAGGGCCACCGACGTTGGTAAAACGTCCATGTCACATTGGTCTTTGCCGCACTTGTCCCTCAGTTAACTTTGATCACCAGCCCCCCTTCTTACTAGTAGTAGATCACTTTCTTAATATTCCATCTATGCCATTAGCCTCAACAATTAACAGGAATACCTTTTTTGAAGAAACTCTAATATGCGTTATGAATATGGATTGGAACTCATTTGAAATGCTTCCTTTGCCATTATCAGAATTTCTCCTAAAAACTCACTAATTCTATAATTTCAAAAGCAAAAATCAGTTTCCATCTTCAATCAAGCTTAAGCATTCACACATTGTTAATACAGGAAATTTGTAGAGAATAGTTTTATTCTCTTCTTTTTCTTGTTCAGATAGTTATGAAATCTTATGTAGGCAAAGAGTTGATGTACACAATTTTCAAAAACTAAAACTAAAAACGTTATAAAAACATATTACATTGAGAACAATATCTGTAATTACAATGCTACCCAATGTAATTTAACATGACATGTTATGTGACTTTATTCTAGTTTCTATATTTCAATATAATGTATTGAATATATCATTCATTGCAGGATGTGTGGAAATTCTTCTTGCAACCAAAATTTTTATGAACCAAGAACATAAAATGGTTAGGGTACTTTATATCTTTAGAGAAGTCTCTTACAAATTCATATGTATTACGTAGTTAACCAAGTTTACCCACAATTTCTGGAAATCTGTTTTAAAGGAATTTGAGACTAAGCCAACACATGTAAATGAGAATAATCGGATAAAAAGAGGCAGTAAATTGCAGAGAAATGCAATTAACTTCCGTAATTACCGCGAAGCTCTCAGCCGCCAAAGCTCTTAGAAAAGAGACTTCTCTTCAAAGAGTGTCGCCTCCTCTCGTATGCTTCCTGACTCACCCTCCCACCGGTTTTCCTTAAGTCCGAGTCTCTGTTAACACACGCACAATTCTTTTCTGAAAACAAAATAAATTAAACAATCTCTCATTTCAGGGAAGTAGACTGTTTTACAGAGTGTTTGGAAATCTGTTAAAAAGACCTGACTTAATTACAACGAAGAGTTTAAAAATGCTTTAATAATATTAACAATAATAATAATGAAAATAAATAACTGAAAAGAGAAGCAACTGCATAATTGTAAGTTAACTCCCGAACCAGTGCATTGACACAAATGTTCACAAAATGTTCTGGAACATGTCCATCATAACAGATAGGTCAACATAATCTAATAAACTGGATATTGCATGACATGCCAAGAAAAACAAGGTGTATCTGATGTCACAGTCCTGTTCTCTTACAACATACACAAGAAAATGAATGAGAAATAACTAAAATATCAAATTTTGGCGAATGAGATAAAATGTGGAGCATCTTGGAAATTACGACTGATTGTACCAATAATTCTAGGTGCCACTAGTGAAATTTCTGAGTTCCTGAATATGAATCTGTGGCTGTACTGCAATTGGAGGAGGAGTTACATATACAGTGGCAGATGATTGTCGTACTGAACACATGTAACATCATGAAGTTTCTTAACATTGACGGTAGATCCAGTGCTCATTACGACTACACTATTGCCGAAGAGATCCGACCCTCTTACTATACCACTACAAATCTACAAAATATCCTTCTATTAATCGTGACATCAATTCAGAAAAAATCCATTTCTGCTGAACATGGCGTACATTCAAATAAAAAGGAAAGTTCTAAGAATTCAAAAATTCTAAATCTAATCCTTTCTTGGGTAAGGATAGAATTTTTTGAGCAGGCGCCAGGCTTCAACACTAATTTCTGCTGAGGCAAACCCCGAATCCCCTCGCGAACATGCTTTCGCAAGAGCAACATTAATACCCTACGCGCAACTTATTTACTCGTTGGATGTCAATTGGTAGTATCGCTGGGTAGGTAAAAGGTTTGTATTCCTTCCAAAAGAAGACTAGTAAGTAGTGTAATCCATTATTGCTTGCCTTGCATAAAACGGCGTGCAAAACCGGTCTCTCAAATAATTATGCATAAAAAACCAAGGGTGATCAATTCAGTGGATTATCCCGCAATAATTCACTGAATTGATCATCCATGGCCTTTTTTAACAAAACCGATCATTGGAAGGTGATGAGCACGTTGCAAATCCTCAGGGGTTGTGTTTGTGTCCCATGAAACTAACGCCATCCACTTACAAAGTATTGGAAAACCTAACCACAAATGAATTTATAGTGTTTCTGAAAAGGTTTTGGTCCGGCAGGAGCTACCCCAGAGAAATTGTAGAACATTTGTGAAAGCCAAAAACATTTAGCTGAAGTATCAAAGCTTTTCCCTACTCATCAAGAGCACTTGATTTGCAAAAACGTCCTTGAGATATATAAAGTAGAGTGGCAATTTTGTCCACTACGTTCACTACTTTGATAAGGGTTTGACAGAAGCAAACGTAGGCTCTTTAAGTTTCATTCAAAACGCTCTACTGGGCAAAATTGTTGTTCACTCTCTGAGCTACATACTTTATTAGCCCAGATAGAGTACATTTTAAAACCACGGTTTCCGGTACGCTGTCTTTGAGAAGAATTCCGAAGCTTTCATCAAATCATTTAATTTATGGTCTCTCGCTTAATTCATTGGCCTTGGAACAAATTCAAAGCAGAATTATTCACGAAAAGGAAATCCGTATCTTCAGTTCTGAAATTAGCAAATTCAGTCATTTTAATTGAGGATTCACCTACACCCTTGTTGTTTGCGTGATCACTCACACTCTTTCCGATTCAACAGGGAACGTTACAGATTAGTTAAAAATGTCTTCACGTGCGACCGTCAGACCAATACAAAATTTTATGTATTTTACCGAAGAAACTTTTAACACTGATGGAGTGTTCCTCAGGGATAATAGATTCGTCTGTGATACGAGAGTGACGTTCCCGTTATCCCGTGTCTACCTGAGCCGCCGCCGCCGCCGCCACTACCACTTCTCAAGCAAAATCATTGTTTGGAGAGAGCTCTATATTAAAATAACACACAAAATACAAATAGGAATTACTATTTTTGTAAGTTGTCGATCCCCAAAAAGGCGCCTATGAATCTTCCTACGGGTTAAAATGATAATCCCACGAATTTTTTTATAAAATTTGGCTTATCGCACTCGGCTGGAGAGTTCTTTAAATATCCTGCCATAAGGCGTCAAAAGGGAGCCGCAAGGGAGCCGGAGCCGGTTAACGCAAAACATTAAAACTTTAACATGAACCTTATAATCAACCCCCCCCACACTCACACACACACACACACACATCATTCGACGCCCCTTGTATTGTTTCTGGTATGATACCTATTGATAAAATAATTTTCTTTAAAATCAAGATGTACAAAGCAACACATGGTGAAATTACATCCTATGAAAAGCCACTGGAACCAAACCAATGGAGATATCTGGCAGCCACCATTTCTATTAAAGAAGTAACAGAGAGCATTACATATGATATACAAATATATACAGATGGTAGTAAAACAGGCAATAAGGTGGGAGCAGCAGCAGCGATATTTGAAAAAGACAAGGAAATAATTGAATTAAGGTACAGACTCGATGAAAAATGTTCGAATAATCAGGCTGAACAAATTGCTATACTCAAATCTCTACAAATACTTTGCAATATAACAACCCATAAGAAAATAGTTGCAGTTGGTACAGACAGTATGATCACATTTGGACTTTTAAAAAATAATTCTACCCACAATCCAATAATTGAATCCATATTAACTGAAATAAAAATCTTGGAAGAGTCTAACAGGATAATATATTTTGAATGGGTCAAAGCCCATGTGGGAACTCAAGATAATGAACTAGCAGATTTGCTAGCAAAAAATACTGCTGCTGATACCAAATTACCAATAATATATGAAAAAACTTCAAGAACATCATTAGCAAGTCAATTTAAAGATGAAGCAATACAAATCTGGCAAGAAAAATGGAACAACACAACGAAAGGCTAAATTACAAAATAATTTTTCCCAATAATTAATGACAGATTAAGCCGAAAATTGCCTATAACTTCGGAATTTACATCAATAATTACAGGCCACGGAATCACTAAATCATATCTACACAGGTTTCATATTGAAAGCAATCCAGCGTGTTTATGTCGCAGGGAAGATCAAACAGTCTACCGTATTATTTATGAATATCCACTGATATTAGAAGAAAGAAAAAAATATTCAGAACATAATAATGAAGTTCGGATCCTGGCCCACAACACCTGAAAAATTACTGTCAAAACATTTAAGTACATTTTACAAATTCATTCAGGACATTAAACATAGTTTTTTTCAAGTTGATGTCAGATGTATTTCCATATTTATTTGTTATTATTTAATTCGTTATTAATTTTAATGCTATAAAACTAGGTTATACATGTATTTGAAAGCATGTAGTGTTTTATGTAACGGAGCATGCTGTAAAATAAAATTAAAACACACACACACACACACACACAGAGGCAAAGAGAAACTAAAGGTATCCTTGTTTTACTCTATCCAAATTAATCTCCATATTCTCAAAAAGGCACGAATGCCGAATTCAATAATCTACTTGAAAGAATTGTTTTTTATCGCAGCTATTAACATTACTAACCTCTCGTACGTGTGCTATTACCATAACACCCATACGATCCAACTACTACGAAACGACTCAGAATAAATATTGTTCTCTTTAGTTTTTTAGATGTTTCATGAAATCTTAGGAGGCCTTGAATGTATGGTTACGTTTCATAAAATTGCTCTCCTAAACTTTGTTATTTAAAGTGAATTATTTTACTTCTGCTGTAAAAATATTGTACTGAATCGGACTGCCAGTAATAATCAAATAGACAGACCAAATAACATCAGTGCCTCGGTCATCTTTGGTGTGGAAAATATGTCTTTTCAAACACCCAGCTCACCAAATTGTTCTAGTTTTGCTTCCATCGGCACAATTCAGGGTAGTGCTTGCTATCAAAACAATTCTGACATGCAAGATTCAACCATGACAACTGAAGAAATTGTTCAACATCAAGGTAATAATATAGTTATTCAGTCTCCAAATAACATTTCGGCATTTCCTGGATTAAATTATCATAACATCTATGGACTACAGTCAGCTACAATAACAAATAAATCTTCATCCCTACTACCTCAAGAACAAATTAGTAACTTTTCTGGTACTTCGACTCCTCTATCTCAAAACAGTGAATATACTTAATTACAAGCAAGTTAACTCCAACTCTCGCACCATCCCTCCGGCAACTACTTCGTCAAATTGTCAAAGTGACATTCCTATGCAATCAGCAACGACTCAATCCAAAAGTGACTCCAGAAAAAGAGAAGGCTCTTCATTACTTCAACAACCAGGTAAAAGATCTTCACTTTTCAATTGCAACATGACCACAAATGGAATTCCACTACAAAATAAGTATGGACCACTAGCAGATCTACACGATACCCATAAAGAACTTCCAACAATTTCCATTCCTCCAATAATAGTTTCAAATGTATATAATTTTAATAATCTTCTTCAAGATATAAAAAATATTATTCAAAATGATTTCACAACAAAAACTATAAAGAATAATGTTAAAATTAACTTTCAATAATTGAAGATTTTAGAAAATATCAAAATTTTGTGATACAAATAATATACAATATTACACGTACCATGACCCTACTATTAAAACTCTCACAGTTTTATTTAAAAATGTACCTACTACCTATTCAAACGAAAGTATATTTAATGAATTAATCAAACTTAATTATCCAGCTTCAAAAAGTATACAGATTATTTAATAAAAACCGTGAACCTATAGACATTTGTTCAATAGAACTTACTAAAAGTGCTGAAGCCTCTAAAATCTTCAAATTGGAAAAAAAATTTCATAGTGTAATAAAAGTACAAGCAAAAATATCAAATAATCAACTTATTCAACGTAAGAGATGCCAAAAATTCAATCACACACAAGCCAATTGTAGGTTAATCCCACGTTGTGTAAGATGTACTGAAAAGCACCATTATTCGAACTGCCCTCTTCCAAAAACAACCCCTCCGTTTTGTGTTAATTGTCTCGGAATGCACACTGCTAATTACAAAGGTTGCTCTGCATTTAAAGAATTACTTAAACCAAATAATTCTAATAATTCAAATTCACACTTGTTAATAAATACATATTTGCGTTCTCCTTCTCCAAAACTAAATGCACAAAACTTTCCACACATTCCCCAATCTCAAACCTTTCAACATAACAATTCTATTCAAAATCCCCCTTTTAAAACAAATCATACTATATCTCCAACATATAATCACACATCACCTAAATTATCATGCTCTGAAATATTAAAACATCCTTCTACTTCGAATTACACATCTTTAATTTCCAACATAGTTAACAAATTATTTCTACACTTATCCCACAAATACAGACTTCATTACAAAACCTTCTTTCTCCACTTTTTAATGGCCATTAATAACAATATAGATATAAATATAACGCTACTAAACTGGAACGCTAATGGTCTAAGGCGACAACAAAGTATTTTTAATCACTTTTTATCTTATAATATTGACATAGCCTGAATTTCTGAAACTCATCTGACCCCTAATGAGAAACTATATTTAAAAGGTTATAAAATTTATAGAAATGATAGAATCTCTAATCATGCTTCTGGTGAAGCAGCAATAATAAGCAAGAATTCTATATTTCATCAACAAACATTTTTCCTATATATGACATTTTAGAAAGTATAGCATTAGAAATTAAAATAAATAACATGATTTACTCTCTATATTCTATTTATAAAGCACCAAACAAACTCTTTCCTACTCAAATTTACAACCTCATTTTTCAATCTTCTAATCCAATTATACTCATGGGAGATTTCAACTGTAAAAATATTTCTTGGGGTTGCAACTCATCAAATCCGCAGGGTATATGTCTACAACAATATATAATTCAAAATAATTTAGACATACATGCACCATTCGAACCAACATACTATTTTAATCATAGCAATATAATACCAGATATTTTAGATATAATAATTACAAAAAATGTTAATTTACAATTCTTTCAATCCCCACTTCCTGAATTAGATTCCGATCATCTCCCTATTAAAGTATGTTTTAATTCTTCACTATTAAAAATTAACTATCCCCTCCATAACATTAGAATAAATTGGAATACATATCGTTCATAAATAAATTCAAATTTTAACTTCCCAAAGAACTTAGATAATACACAAAAAATTGACATAGAAATAGAAAGATTCACTAAAACACTAGATGCATATAAATATTCCAGTACATTCATACTCGATCTCTCCCTATAAATATCATAAATCTTATTAAATCCAAACATAACCTAAGACGATTCTGGCAACAAACACGTCGCCCTGACATTAAAAGAAAAATCAACAAGTTATCACGCATTATCAAATTACGTATAGACCAATATGAATTAGACAATTTTCAAAATTATATCGCACAAATACATCCCAATAGCAGACCACAATGGTCAACAATTAAAAAATTAACAAAATCTTTTTCTCCTATTCCAATATTAAACAACGGTTCTACATCTGCCTACACTGATTTTCAAAAATCAAATTTAATTCGCAGATCAACTAGAAAAGTCTTTTACACCAAACCCTATAATAAATCAAACTTAATAGCGAAATTGAGTCTTACATCTCTTCTCCAAATTATTCAGTTCCTTCAACAATTAAGTTTATTTCTCCTGTAGAAGTTCAAAAATAACACAAAAGTTAAATATTCACAAAACTTCAGGATATGATTCTATTTCAAACAAAATGATAAAAGAACTTAATTTACAAATTTTATCGAAATTATCAAATATATTCAATTCAATGCTTAGTATTTCTTATTTCCCACAATCATGGAAATTAGTTTACGTTATCCCCGTATGTAAACCAGGCAACGATCCCAACTTTCCCTTAAACTACAGACCTATTAGTCTCTTATCTTCGTTGTCTAAAATTTTTGAAAAAACTACTACATACTAGATTATTATCCTATATTTCCTTGACACAAGCAATTCCCAATACCAATTTGGTTTTCGAAATAATTATTCGACATCTCACCTATTACTACGCGTTTCTGAATTAATAGCCCAGAACTTTCATAAAAAGCACCATACAATTGGGATTTTCCTCGATATTGCCCAAGCGTTTGATAAAGTTTGTCATTTTGGATTCCTTTTTAAATTACATGCAATAGGAATTCCTGTATATTTATTCGAAATAATAAAAAACTATCTAAATAATCGTAAATTTTGTGTGAAAATTAATACTTCTTATTCTACTTCTCGTCATATCTTCTCAGGAATTCCTCAAGGTTCGACACTTTCACCTTCACTTTTTAACATATACATGTCAGATATTCCACACCTTCCTTTTACCACCATAGCACTGTATGCCGATGATACTGCCCTTTTTTCATTTCACAAAGATATACAAACTGCTCGAAACTCTCTACAAAATGCTTTAATTTGTACATATTGAAACGAATTGTTATCACTAATAAGATAACAATGCGTTCCGATGCATATCGATCGCTTGAACTGCGCGGCAGCGGCCGGCACACCGACGGAGTCGGGTGCCGGAGTCGGTTCGGTGCGAGGAGCTGGAGGACACGAGTCACGGGACGGACGAGTAGTAGAGCAATGGCGGAGATAGGAGACGGACGTTTGCGTAACGTGTGGAAGGAAGAGTGTGAACAGTGGCGGAGAGAGATTCATGGAGTGCAGACGTGCAGGGTAGTACGGAGCGATCCCGTAGCGCGCCGGACTTAAATTACGAATCGGTTCGAACCTCGACTGGGAGAGAAGAAAATGTTACAACATGTGCGCCGAATTTTATGTAAATTTGGCACTTAACCTGAATTTTAAAAAAAATTGCTCTTGACATAATCAACGAATATACCATTTCAAACTACTTCGCAGGGCATGGCACCGTCCAAGCAGGAAAATACGAATTCCTAAAATTTAAAATAAATAAATAAATAAAATTAAAACTCATTAATACGCGTTTAACTCGTATTGATTAAACCAACAGTGGAACCAACTGCTCACCGTTGGCGTCATATACGAAGCAGAAGACTTTTTGCATAGTTAAAAGTTGTTATTGGTTATTGACTCTCGGTGCATTATCGAAAATTTTTGGCGGCGAAGTGAACTGTATTCCACGATCAACCGCGTCACAAAACATGGATGGACCCCAGCCGGCATTAGCCACGCGAAAATTGGCGAAGGAACGTGGAAATAACGACAGTCTGATGACACACAATATCCGTCTTAAAATACATCATTTTGAAAAATAGATTCTAAAGCCGACATGAGGTGGCTTCTTGGCTGTCCGGGTGACGACACGTCGTAGGCTGAGAGACGACGTTTCGCCTGACATTTCGAAAGTGTTTCCTCAGTGCAGTGACCAAAGGAAGCCTTCGAAACGTCGGCCTCGCAGCCAACGAAACGGCGTCACCCTTCTCAATCAAGAAGTCATAGACTCGAGCCGCGAAAGCTCACATGTTCATGAGTTGACAGCCTAATTGCTCCCATCGACGTTGGCTAGAAGCAATGGATACTGTTTTGAACACTCCAGCGAACACCAAAAAATGGCAAAATAATGTCCAATCCTAACAAGTTCTAAACAACTTATTTCAATGATTTAACAACGGAGAGCATAGTTACATACAGCAGGAGTAATAACATACATTGCATTTCATGCTCTTCACGTCAGTAATATATACATCAACATAAAGAGTATCTTCTTCTAAAATATTTATTTTCTTAATGTTCTTGTAAAGAATATAATATAGTCACATGGGTTCGCTCAGTTTTAAGTACGGTCGTGTTCCTCTCAAAAGGCAATAATTCAGGCATTGGGAAGACCATCTTCAACATGTGCTGTGGATCGACAATTTATATTCCAGCGATGAATTTGCGGGAATTTACGGGAAAGACAGTTTATATATCATATTCCACTTACGTACACTATAAATGTTGAAATTGTAGCTCGCTTCTAATGAATCCGTCATAAACACAAAGAGCTCTGAGTCGTGCAATGTCAAGCCGAATAGAAATGTTGATCTCTACACATAAATGTATTATAACATGGCAGTACCGCCAGCGTATAAGCGACTATGACAATTCAATTCACTGTTAGCACACGTTACTACCTACATCACAGGTGAATTAAATCTCAAAACATTAATATTTACTGACAGGCTATGGCACTTCTTGAAACCATGTACACAACTTTGGCCAAAGCCGAACTTTATCGTCTCCGCGACTTCCTGAGAATCAGATGAGCCAGCGTTGAACCAGCGTTGCCAGACGGTTCCAGCACGTGTTTTGACGAGCGGAGACCGGTTTGGCGTCAGGTCATGTAGGTACGTTGTGTATTTCTCAGTACGTACGTTCAAAAATCCTCGTACTTTCACTAAAATTCCTGGTACCAACGTCAATTGATTTATATTTTTACATTGTTCTTTTTCTAACTTTCATGATTTTAAAGCACACAGGAAATACGTGAAACTTAACTAGATATCGACGTATTTTATATCTATTGTGACGTACTAAAAAAATGAAACGCCCACTGCATTGAAGATAACAATATTTACATTTACAAAGAAACTTAACAATTAAAGAAGTTTACAAACACTGATTATACTGCAATTTTGCCTAACTTTGCCTCTCAAGACCTAGCTTTGTGATGGACTATATCACGTTATTTTGCATCTTTCTCTGTCGTGCCGCTAGATTTCGAATGATCGATCAAGCTGTGCTTGCGATCGTGCGACTTCTATCGGCAAGACCGAGAAAGACGCGAAATGGCGTGTGATTTTCCATCGCGGACATAGGAGCTTGAGGGGAAGAGTTAGGAAAATCGCACTATAAACCCTGGCAACCTATTTCTTCCCCTTATCCGCAAAAACCCTGCGACCGTCCCTAGGCCTACAGCCCAGTTCTACTGCTCGAAAGCAGGTAACAACGCGTGATGCAATTCTATAGTACGTTAAGTCCCCGGTAAACAACGTACCTACATGACCTGACGCCAAACCGGTCTCCGCTCGTCAAAACACGTGCTGAGTGCACTGGAGACCCCACCCTGCCTTTCGGCTAACAACAAATTGTACGAATCTCTGCGAGCGCCGAAAGAGCCCGCCTTATATACATCCCCGTCTCCTCCACCCGGCGCCATGCTGTCGCCGTACTCAGGCTCGATGGCTAGCCAATTCCAGGGGTCTTGCACAATCGTCCAGGACTCGTCACTAACCTTTCTCAACAGTTTGTTTGCGTGGGGTGTTTCCTGGAGCAGCCACATCCTGGCGTCTGTTTATTTTTAGGCAAGGTGCGGCCTTTCACTAAAGCTTCCGGCTTAGGCTTGCTGCCCGCTTGGAATCGTTGCCACGACGCCACACTAGAAACTAAATGGAGGACTAAGACGTTCTGTCCCTTCTAGGACCCTCGTACATGTGGCAACTCTGCGCTGGACCCTGGCTGTAAGGAAGTAAACAAATCTTCGCAAGCTGTTTGCTTCAGAGCAGGTCATGTGGTGTACCATAGGACGTGGGGAGAGAACTATCAGAGTTGCTTACAAGCTGCCGGTACTGTACACTTATACTGTATATATTTAAGAAAGTTGCCGGTACTATTATATCTAGTGAATACTTTTTACCATACTTTTCTAAACAATCACGTATCGCCTCAATACAAAATATTTACTTCACTGTACTTACCCCTCCCTGGACACTGAGTATTTAGTTAATACATAGTTAATTTAGTTATTTTACGTACCCAGACTCGGGCCACCAGGCCCGATCTTTCGTCTGATCATGCAAATTTCGCAACGCTCCTTTCACTACCGGTGAAAAGAAGGTATTACTCGGGTGAGGAAATGGCGATTTTTGAATTTAGCTCAGAGACTTAGGCTTGAGAATCGTTCACATGCAGGAAATCAACAACGTGGGACAGCCGGCTTGACTGCCTTGGGGTTTCCACGGGAAGGAAATCGCACTAAGGATTTTTCGCCCTTCAAAATCCACGGCCCTAAACATACCACCGAACCCGCTAGGTGGGTAGGTAGGTCGATGACAATAGTCCATGGTCTGCCTTTGGACACGGGGAGTAAAACGCAGCCATCATGTTTAGGACTATCACCACCAGGGGCCACATTTTCTCCCAACTCGCAACTTGGCTCCGGGCGAATGGGTCGCAGTCGTCTGTGTAAATTCTAGTCGCAATTAGCTTCTAGAAGGTCTGAAGATCTGGGAGAATTTATTAAGACGTTTCTAATTACGTAGCGCTAAAGAGAGACAGGGACTGTTTGCAGGCCGTCAAATAACAGAAAATTGACGGTGTGGGAAATTGTGAATTTCTACTGGAAATACATCGACGTATCTACATATTTATTTCTTCATAAGCTCATACTTATAACAATGTGTGCATGCTTATTCACGTTTTGGGAAAAGGAACAATACATCCACTGGCCATTACGACATATACCACGTGCGAGTGGTGATGTGATGTAAAACATTGGCGGCGAGTGACGGAAGTTTTAAATCTTCTTTAATGAGCTTTGGGTCGTGTTTAGAGATCTTTCAGAATTTGATGCGCATTCCTAAACTGGTATTTGCGATATTACTTTCTTTGAAAAGCAAATGTGTGAACCAATGCATAAGTGAGAAGGAGTCCAATTATTCAATTAAAGAAAAAAATGTGTGTTCCTCAGTAAGCTGTGGTTTACATGATAGGTCCTCTCTTAAAGCACTTCATGAGATACTATTGTTTTCTACTGGCTTTTGATCTTTATCAATCAGCACAAATACTGATATTACAAAATGAGTGCAGATTTTGTGCAATGACTCCAAGTATGCCATAAAAATATACTTTTATACACTGTCAAAGTTGAATAGATATCATAATCTTTAAATTGCTCGCAGAATGTAACCTCCATTCCATTTAATGTATTGATATTTATCAAACATTTCTTTTATCATCCTTACATTACTAATTTCAGTTTTAAACGTTTTGCATAGAGCTGTACGATTCGTATCTACGTAAACGGTAAAAAGTATTATTAAAATAATAATTAGTAGTAGTAGTAGTAGTAGTAGTATTATGCCATCACTGGCATGCAATAACATATTGATTGGAAATTGTCTCCCATGACTGGCGAAAACTGGTACAGGGTAATGCAAAGTATTACTAGCGCAACTTTTCTTGAACGATGGATTCAAGAAATGCGGGTGGAGTGGTCGTATTAGTTACGAAATTAGCATTTAGAGTTTAAGAAGCAATGTCAATCTCGGGAGAATCATTCATGACTTCACAATTTTCTCAATAATTTGCGTTCTAACTTTCTCAGGAGTTCAAGATATACCTCCGATGGATCTTCACTTGCTTTGGTCGTTTCTTTTCTTTTTTTTTTTTGAGTAAATCACGGACAGAAGTTCTCCTCTTTAACAGAAAATTGTATCTATTTTGCGCCAGTGAAGATGGTTTGGAATGTTGTCATCAATGCTCGCTGCGAGCCTTCGCCTTCAACTGTTTATTGTGCCAGAGAGGGGGAAGCGAAGTCATCGTTCAAGAAAAGTTGCGCGATTAATATCTGCTAAGAGCTGTGCCGCAATTTTCCATTGTCATCTTACAGATGCCTTGCGATTTCTGGGACCTTGCAGCAGCAGCAGAAACAACAACAAGCGATGCATATTCAGCAGTAGCTGCAGCAGATTCACCACGAGCTGGATCTGCACCAGCAGGAGCAGCAGTCGCAGGAGCAGTCGGCGGCTCCGCGACCGCAGTCGTAGCCGTAGTGTAATTCAGGCAGCATTCACCACAGTGAGAGGGGCACTGATTACTTGCAACGTGACACAAGGCAATCAAATTCACATTTCCACGAGAGTAAAAGAGTGAAGTGTGATCTTGGCTGTCCGGGTGACGCCGAGTTGCAGGCTGAGTTGCCAAACGACAACTCAGTCTGCGAAGGGACGTCACAGCCTGCGACGCAGCATCAGCCGGCCAGCCAATATCGTGAATTTGGCCGCGGAATCCTACGACATCACTCAGAGTGAAGTGTTTAGTATCATTAGCGGATATCGGGGGGGGGGATGCCCCCTATGAGGGCTTAGTTTTTGTTTGTCTTCCTTTATTTGGCGAAATTTATTTAAATCAATATGTTTGAACTACATAATTATTTAAACACGTTTATTTTATAGTGTATGTACAGTACATGAATAATTTACAAAATAACAACAAATATTTATTATATAACAAAATCCAGGGCTAAAGGTTGTACGTTATTATAGCGCTATAGGCATTTAGGTTATTATAAAACAAAAATCGAGCTCCCTCCCTCCCTCCCCTTCAAAAGAAATGATCAGCAAGATCCGCCTCTAGTATGCTGTCCTGTTTGGATATCGAACGTAACCTTTGCTATATAAGATTAAAATATTAACACGTCAATCCTGGTTGTAAACAAAGTGACGCGTTCTCATCTAAATAATTGAGTTTCCTGCTCATCCATTCATGAATATTTTGCTGATTTCTACACGGAAATGTGTGAGCAGAACCAGTCGTTTGTGTATCATCAGAAAACTGAAAAAAGACGAAAATTTCGACAGGCACTGTTCATGCTTGTATAATTGACGTAATGGATATACTATCTTCCTTTGAAGTTTTAAAAGATATTCTTAATTTTAGTTTGCAAGACTAACTTGTTTAATTTTAAACTATTAAACTTAATAGTTTAATAATTACTGAAACTTAATGTTACGTCGACCGACCGTTATTACCAAAAAGTGATGTAAGGAAATTGGAGACACTATTTTAGAGAATGTCAATGCCGAAACCAGTACTGTAAAAAAGTCTTTTCAGGAAGGACAAGAGTATATAAAGATTATTATAAGGGACCGCTTTAACAGCTACTGTTAGATAATTTACCTATAACTGCATGTTATAGCCATGAGCTAAATTACTTATTGCATTCAATTGCAGTTTGCCGAGTTCAAAATACTTTCGAGTCGTCAAGCAATGACATTGTCTAAAGCTACTTTATTTTGTTTTCCGATCTGTCAAACTGGTCCATTCTTAGAATAATTTCACTGCATTACGATGCCTTCGAGAAAGACCACCGAGAAGACGCACAGACTAGGGAAGCAAGTATCAATGTTTGAAACACCAATGGTTTTCTTCCTATACCTTTTAACACAGGTATTTTGCGCTCGATAATTTTACGTTTTCAATGTTTTGTTTGTGGATAATACTTCAAAGAATCTCATTTTTTTTAAATGAATATCAATCTTTGAAGTTCGTATTTTTGAAGGAGTTTTCATTTTGATCATCAAAACCTGTCGATATCACACCCCTACTGCAGAACACGCGGTTTTGAACACATGCCCTCTGTTGGCACATTGGCAATGATTCAAATTTGGCGCCATGGCGGGAGACTGGTTTTAATAACACTTGTGTCTCCGGAGAGCACAAGTGAGGAGCCACGAACGTCTACGAAGACACCCGAGCTCGCGCCACTGATGAATATGATCTATGTCGCTCTGTGCCTAGTGCTCTCTCGAGACAATTTGCTATTTACATTGGTTCGGAGTTTGACATTGAAAATCCATTCACAAAGGAAAATTAACATCCAAGATTTAGGCAATAAGACAACGTCACATGAATTCATTGAAATTTGATGTAAATAATATTATTAAAAGTGATGATAGTGACTTGTGGATTGTATATTCAATTAATAAAAGCGAAATTTATGAAGTGGCGAAAGCAAATCCCACATGCAAATGCGATTTAAGGTGTCCAGAATGCAAAGCATGTATTCATGCTTATGTTTGCACATGTCCGGATTCAGCAATAAATGCAAACACGTTCATGTAGTCCTGAAATGCATTAATGAAGAAACAACATTACATAATGAAATAGAAGAGAATGTTCTATTCATAGATGATGAACAATTTGAATGTGCTTTACAGGAAACCATTGTAAGTGATCTACAATGTAAAGAGGTAATAAATAAAGATCTGAAACGGAAGAAGGAATCTATCATGAATGAATTTCTTGGTATATTAAATGAAGCGAATTCAGATAGTGATTTAGATTTGATTAATAAAATGATCAAACTCAAGCAACAATGCGAGCTCAAAATTGTGTGCAAGATAGTTCAATTTTTAAATCAGTGAATGAAGACCCGCCGTCAAAACTTACAAAATTTGAACATCAAAGAAGATTTATCACTACAAAAAAAAACAGAGAAAACAAAATACTTCTTCTATAGTGATACCTACTGCTCAAGAAAGAGAACACATCACATTAAATTTATTATGTGATAACATCCTTCCCGTTTCAAGCCCTCAAAATCATTCACCTAAAAGGCACTGTTAATTGTCTCTAGATATTGTCCATTTCTCTGGTTTGGGTGTAATAATAATAATTTTTGTTGTGTATGTTTTTGTATAGATTTTTCTTTTTCCTTATTTTATGTTTTAAACTTTGTATTTTCATAATGTGTATTTCTTTGTATGTGAACTTTGTATTTTGATATTGTGAATTTTTCTCTGGTTTGTGTACAATTTTTGTTTTGAATGTTTTTGTTTAGTTTTTATTTGCCACTTATTTCATGTATTAAACTTTGTATTCTCCGAATGTTCTGTACTTTAAATGGGAATGCTCCCTTATAAATGAAGATAACTCAAATCCCATCTTCGCGATGGAATATGTCACGGCATTTCGCGTCTTTTCTCGATCTTGCCGGTAGAAGTCGCATGATCGCAAGCACTGCTTCATACGGTCGCGATCGTGCGAAATCTAGCGGAACGACTGTGAATGATACGAAATGCCGTGACATATTCCATCGCGAAGATGGGATTTGAGCTATCTTCAGAGCTCTTCCTACAAAAATTGCAGTATAGCACTGGCACTTGTGACTGCAATATCCTACTGTTTCTTTACAAAAGCTGATTTTTTATTACCAGTGCACTCCTTTGCACCGAAATAAATCTAACTTAAACTAGCCGACGGAAAATAATTTGAGAATATTAAATACTTATTAAAAAACCACCTACCAACTAAGTTATAGAAAAGTTAAAATAAAGAAACTAAGACTAATAGTTTGGAATTGTTCTTGTAAAACGAAAGTTCACAACAAATCTTGTTAATTGCGTTAACGATCACTTGACATTAAAAAAATTAATTTCTGACAGATTACGAATAAAGCTTTGCACCATGGGAGTCCGATCGGCTCGCTCCACAAGCTGTCCGATCGCTCGACTCCGCTCGGGTGTCTTCGTGGACGTTCGTGGCTCCTCACTTTGCTGGCTCCTCCTCCGATCGGCTCGCTCCACAAGCTGTCCGATCGCTCGACTCCGCTCGGGTGTCTTCGTGGACGTTCGTGGCTCCTCACTTTGCTCTCCCGAGACACAAGTTTTAATAACTATCTTTGGCCTTCATTACCAGCTCAGAATTTGCATTTGCACGGACCGCGTCGGACTTCCTTCCAAAACCGCGTGCTAGCTGCGAAGAGAGCGGTATATAACTTTCTTTGTTTTCTTTGCCTTTCCACTCTTTGCAGTGGACCTGGCGGGCCAACTTGATAGTTCATCTCACTTCGCCAGGTGGCAGCTCCTACCGGGCTCCGCCGCAAAGCACTCGGGTACATAATATTCTTTAGACACACTAGATCTCCGTTTTTTAACCTATGACAGCTTGTCGCCAAATTCAAACGCCTAATCAGGCACTTCATAGCAGTTTTATTTTTCGCACAGGGAACCATTTGCAATGAGCGTGTATTAACGTTCCATGAGAACAGGTGAAGCTCTCAAAGTTGGTACTAGTGTCGTCTTGCTTTGCTCCCACCAAAGTGTAACCACTGTTAGCGCGCGAAGCGGGCAGAAAGCGTCTTACTTGTTGCAAGGCAAAAAAGGAATTTCCTTTCACACGAGAAGCAGGTAAAAAGGTGAACGATTTATTCAACGGTTGCTTATTTCTTCATATTATCTTTTAAAAGGAGTGGTACATTGTGTCTTTCCCGAAATCAAACGAACGTTCTCCAGCATGTTCGTTTCGACCTAATCCAATTCATAACTCTCCAAATCTCAATCTGAAAATGAAGCTAACATTGCTGTGTTAACAAATGGTACCGTAAACACGGGAATCATCAACTGGCCGGAGTTATAGCAAAATTGTGTTGTCAATGGTGTCTTAGTAGTGTTATGTGTGTGAAGTCAAAGTGTAGCATATATTATTGCAGTATAAGGTGACCTTTCAAGTATTTTCACGATCGCTGGAAACACGACACAAACCAGTGCATGTTGATAACAATGAGAACATAGGATTTCATAAAATGCCCTCTCAGATAAGTAGAAACCTTTCTTTAAAATGCCTTTGAGGAAGACGACAGTCTTGCGTTGGCAATATATAGTAGCACCAGTAACTAGAATCGAAGAGAGTCTAAAATCACTCTCAGACCTTAGCAGGTCGAATATACTATGTATAATTGAATGCATAAATGATATTTGGACTGATCCTATAACAGAATTTAATGACATTTTAAAACAAGAAGGATTAGCTGAGTTGAACCAATCCTTCGAAAGTATTGAAGCTACGGTTATGGACATAAAAAGTCATTGTCTCTACGCATTATACACTCCAACCGAAAGATTATATTATAACAGCACGTGCTTCCCTCATGTAAAATTTGCCCGTGGTTAGTGGTTCGTACGATGAATTTCCAAAAATTCATGACATTTTCTTAACTGCAGTGGTGAACAATAAAACACTTAGTAATATTGAAAGATACATGCATTTATTAGCACAATTGAATGGTGAACCATACAATTTAGTAAGTACTTGTAACGTGTCAGGATCATCAAAATTAGACTTAAAAACAGAGAATCATGGTATCTTGCCCACAGTTCTGCCAAAAAGATGACAGGCTTACAAGAATTATTATACTTTCTCAACCAAAGGGCAAACGGTTTAAAGTTCCATGAGGACACCTCTCAAAGACCCCAATCAAATTTTATTGCAGTTCTAAAGCCTCATCAACCCTCGAGCAGCCAAAAAGTAGTTCAGTATTAAAGTGTCTGATGCCGCGCAGTGCATCTTGATGTCCAGACAATCATCCACTCAACAAATGTGCCCGAATTTCAACACTTGAGTGTTTCGGATCGCTCCAAGGTGTGTAAACAACACTCCCTGTAGCAAAAAGCGCTGCAGAGAATGTAATAAAAACATCATTTTCTGCTGCATGACCAAAATTATAACAAAAATAAAGATCTTTCTGCTACTGGGTCAGCAAGTGCTAGCGTAACTTCAAAGCCAAACTTAGCAGCTCACCTAAATGTGCAGCCAGAGGCTCCCATATTAGGAGAAGAATGTCTAATAGGTAATATGGAAACAGAGAAAACTTTAACACATTTGGCGTGTGGTGATACAAGAAACTCCTACTCGCTGCTGCCTACGGCCATAATTTATGTAAGAGATAAAAAGGACATGGATGTACCCGCGAGAGCTCTATTAGATTCAGGAAGCGAAATATGCTTTATAACAGAATCTCTTGTGCAGTTACAAGGTATCTCTAGATCGAAATGTAATTTTGCAATATATTCAGTAAATTATCTGAAATCAGGTTCAAACGGGAAGGTTATCCTAACCATCAAATCTCGTGTTAGTGAATGGCAAATGGCAGTCCCTTGTATAATTGAGCCATCAATTTCATCCAAAATACCCCAAACCTCGATAGATGTGACTGAAATGAAAATTCCCTCACATCTTAAATTAGCTGATGAGTATTTCCATTTAACAAAGTGGATATATTATTAAACTTCCGCTAGTATTTTTGAAGTTTTCAAAGCTCAGATCTCGATGTCTAGAAAAAGCCCCGTCACCTTTGACACTGAATTAGGAGCTGTAATAGCTGGGTAATTTCCCAAAACTAAAACTGAGGAATGTCCTAATACCAGAGGTACGAAATGCACTGTTCAACAATGTATAATCTGATATGCCAGGTATTTGGGAAGGGATAAGGACAAATGAGGCATCCCTTTCAACGGAAGAGGAAATAAATCATCCAGCCGAAATTAATTTTTTAGCAACAACGTGAAGGTTGCCGTCCGGGGAAATTCCTGTGTCGTTACCCTTTATGCAGGATCACTCGGTATTGGGGAGGTCATTTCACATCGCAAGGCAATTCATGTTGTCATTAGAACAGCGTTTTCAAAGAGATGAGGGAATATGTGGCATTTATGAAAGAACATGCTGAGGACATGGACATGCTGAGGAATGCTGGACATGCTGAGGAATGCAAAGTAACAAGGAGTGATGTAAGCAATTATATTCGGCATTTTTCTGTACAAAATCGTTCTTCTCTCACCAGTAAATCGAGGATTGTACTTCATGCATCAGTAAAAACCACTTCTGGCAAAAGCCTAAATGAAATTCTGATGAGTGGGCCAAAAGGGCACCCAGAATTAATTGATATTCTTTTAAGAGAAGAATCTAGAATTTTCAAATGCGCCTTTGCTGTTGACATAGAGAAAATGTATCGTATGGTTAGATTAAATGATGAGCATACTCCTTATCAAAAAATTCTATGGAGAGAACACTCTTTAGATCCTCTAAGAACTTATAAATTAAAAACTGCCACGTATGGCCTCGCGTCTTCAGGTTTTTTAGCTACCAGGTGTTTGAAGCAGATTGAGATAAACAATGAGATTACCTTTCCAACAGCATGCCGCTGCCATTAAATATTCATTTTATGTAGATGACCTTTTGCATGGAGAGAATCCGAGTTTGAAGCAATTCAATTATTCAAACAAATTTCAGATCTCTCGGGAGCTAATTTCAAATTAAGAAAGGTTAGAAGCAATGCTGAATATATGATAAATACTTTGCTTGGGGAATCCCAAGGGGAAGATCTTGTTGTCTTAACCTCCGACAATTCAAGTAAGATGCTCAGGCTTTTCTGGCATACAGGAAGTGACACCTTACATTTAGCTCACAATATTCAAACACCAATTTTTATTGACTACACTAGCTGGACCAAGAGAAAGATTTTGCATATCATAGCCTCTCTCTACGACCCGTTGGGTTTAGTCACACCTGTGACGATAAGATTCAAAATGTTTTAGCAGTCGCTCTGGAAAGAAAAGCTGGATTGGGATGTTAGTCTAACATCAGACTTAGTCTATCAGTGGGAAGACCTGCCAGGTAGAGGTACCGTTATTGACCAAATTGATTTTTCCCAGGAGGATGACAATCCATGGAGCTAGAAGTATAACTCTGGATGGATTCTCTGACGCACCGTCAAGTGGCTACAGCGCTTGCATTTTCCTAGTTTCTGTGGCCCCTCAAGGGCAGATCAGTCAGCTAATAGCATCAAAATCAAAACTTGCACCTTTAGCTGGCACCACAATTCCTCGTCTGGAATTATGTGGCGCAGTCCTCCTAGCGAAATTCATGAATAAGATTCGTGATGCCTTGTTTTTAATTTGTAATATTAACTCTGTACATTTGTTTACATATAGCACTATAGTACTGCACTGAATTAAACATGCTCCGAATAAACCTGATGCTCTTATCTCTAATACAGTTGCTGTGATTAGGCAGTGTTCTCAGCTGGATGACTGGTCACACATCTCGTCGAGAGAAAACCCAGCTGATCTCATTTCAAGGGGATCACCTGCCAAGAAACTAGCTGCTAGTAAAATATGGTTTAGTGGTCCTGAATGGTTGGCCGAGCCGGTTTCTCAGTGGAACGCTCTGCCTGAGGTCGCTGATGGTGGTAATGTACCGTTACTGCGTCATTCACAAACCTTTCTTCCCACTTCCCGGGCAGAGGAAAAATGCTTTGTCTTTGAGCTTATTAATAAGCTCAACTCTTACCACAAACTGCTGAGGATCACAGCGTATTGCATGCGATTCATACATCAATGTCGATGCCGGGCCTCAATAATGGAAAGGAGGGCCGGACCTATATCGATAAATGAGCTAAGAAAGTGCCTTCAATTCAATGTGAAATGTATTCAGAAGGAATTCTTTTCTCCTGAAAACAGTGCCTTGGTCAATAAAAGAGAAATCACTAAAAATTCAAAAATTTTAAATCTTCCTCCTTTCCTAGACAAGGATGGTTGAATCCGAGTAGGCGGTAGATTAAGACAGTCCATGTTGCCTCCAGAAGCAAAACACCAAATTATTCTCCCTCGAGAGTATACGTTTACAAGAGCCCTTGTTACTATGATTCACGTAAGTTATTTTCATGCAGGTTGCCAATTGACGGTGCCAGTTGTCAGACATAGATTTTTGATTCCTTCAATTCGCCGACTGGTGAACCGTGTTCCCTTGCGGCAGGTGGCGGGCAAAGTCGCTTTCTCAAATAATGGGGGAAGTTCCTTCTTCGAGAATTGTACCATCGAAGCCATGGGAGTTCACATCAGTAGACTACTGCCGCCCTTTGCTGACAAAGCTGGTCATAGGTAGACGCAGGGCTCGTTCTAAGTCATGGATTATTATATTTGTGTGTCATGTTAACAAAGGGGTTTACCTCGATATTGTCGAGAACTTCAATGAATTCATAGCTGCTCTAAAAAGATTCGGGTCTCGAAAGGGATATCTCAGAGTCATTTATAGTGATGCCAAAACATTTATGAAGGCCAAAAGCCAGCTGGCGGAGTTATGTAAGATATTCAGCACTCATAAGCAGCACTCAACTCTAAAAATCTTTCTTGCAATACACGGTGTGGAGTAGCGATTCTGCCCTCCCCGCTCCCCATTTCGCAATGGATTAGCTGAAGCAGCAGTAGGCTCATTAAAGCATCACTTAAAACGCTCTCTAGTGCAAAGTTGTTTTTCTTCTTCTGAACTGAATACTCTATTTGCACAGATAGAACACATATTAAACTCTCGGCCCTTGGCTGCCGGCTCTGAGGATACCGAGGCCCTTTTAATAACTCCAAATCATCTAATTTATGGACATTCTCTCAACTCATTAGTTTTCGATTTAGAAGCAGATCAGAAGATCCCTACACCCCGTCGCTACCACATGGTAAGAAGGCAATTAAACAGCATTTGGAAATTCTGGTCAAAAAATATGTGGAAAAAAGGCGTGGTCATTCAGCCTCTCCCCGACGCTACGGCCAGGGTTCGAACCGTGCAACTCAGAACAGCATCTGGGATGACCACTCGGCCAGTGCAGAAGCCTAGCAAGGTATCTTACCAAAGGAGTATTAATAATTGATCTAGAA
Source organism: Acheta domesticus (assembly GCA_031308135.1). Taxonomy (NCBI): domain Eukaryota; kingdom Metazoa; phylum Arthropoda; class Insecta; order Orthoptera; family Gryllidae; genus Acheta; species Acheta domesticus. The sequence continues at coordinate 103,802,328 of JAHLJT010003656.1, read as the reverse complement.
TCCCTCAGGGGGCATATCTGCAGATATCACCACGGGACCTGGCGCTCCCAGAGATCAAGCTACCCGAGCGACCCCCACATTTTTTTAATATATATTTGTTTTCGGCGTAAGGAGCAAGGCCTGAGTTAAAATGCTATTGTTTACAATGTCGATATGCTTGTCACCACACCTCCTGTATAAGACGTCTATGAACTCTTTCTTGCGGAATTAAAATGAAGTGCCATCTCATTTTAATGAAAATTTAGGCTTAGCGCTCTCTGCAGGTGAGGGTTCCTAAATACCCGGCGTAGAGACGTCAAAAAGGGAAACCTTAGAAAAATAACTTGTTGTAGGTGCCCCATCTAGAGCGGCTGGAGTGGTGGATACCTAACATCGAAGAAAAAACAAAAATAGTGTATCTGAACGCACATCGTGCTCACGAAGTCTCGAAAATAGTACTACTCTCTTATCAGCCATTACAGGAAATCCATTTGCGTGTCTTATCTCGTCGTGTCGACAAAGTGATTAGCTGCGTGGCTTGTTCTTTATTTTACGTAATAAGTTCTCCCCATTATTGCTCCTGTTCAGGTGGCAATTCTGACAAAACAAGAAAGTTGGCGTTCGGCGTCCATCTGTGACTACAAAGGGCGTACCTGTGGGTCCGGACTTCGAGTCTTGCTGCTGCACGCGAACGGCCGACACGTCTCGCGTGGGTAGAAATTTATTTTCTAAGTTGGTTTCAATTTCTTTATAACACTAATTGGGTTGTTCTTTCAATATTGATTGGCAGTGCGTTTTCGCTTGGTCGATTATTTAAGAATCCTTCATTGCCAGGTATATCGCGTATGGGTGAAAACAATACTCATTCATTTGTTATTCCAGTTTTTTTTCTTTCTTTTATTCGGATGACTGAAGTGCATCGCCGAAAAAAATCGTATTATTTATCCAAAGGCGCATAATCACAGTCGCTTAAGTACGTCCGTGAAACTTAATTATTTTGCTTATTCTTTTGCTTTCAATTCTGGGTTGGGGGGATATTGATGTTTGTTTTTGCCTTTTCTGTCTTTTCGTTGTTCAGCATACGAACAAGGATCTTGTTCTAGGCATATAAGAATAAATAATTTCATTTCGCCTCTTACAACGTTAACGACGGCGTCTACCATTAGCCTCCTCGGCAAACGCGCCGAGATGACTTCAAAAGCAAGATTATATAGAGCTCTTATCGAAAGGCGCTGCTGAGGTGAGCTTTCGATAAAAACAACCCAAATTGTTCTGGTTACCCAAAATGATCCGGACCATCGTGTCGCGATTCGACTTTGTTCGCGGACGAGAATTATTTTTGCACATTGGCATCAAAAATGATTCAAATTTGGCGCCGTGGCGAGAGACTGGTTTTAATAACAATCTTTGGCCTTAGTTACGTCTGCATTAAACCTAGCGGGCCTACTTGTTAGTTCATCTCCCTACGCCAGGGGGCAGCTCCTACCGGGCTCCGCCGCAAAGCACTCGGGTATATAAAAGATTATTTAGACACACCTAGATCTCCGTTTTTAACCTATGACAGCTTGTCGCCAAATCCAAACGCCTAAACAGGCACTTCATAGCATTTTAGTTTTTCGCACAAGGAGCCATTTGCAATGAACGTGTATTAACGTTCCATGAGAACAGGTTAAGCTCTCATAGTTGGTACTAGTGTCGTCTTGCTTTGCTTCCCGCCAAAAAGTAACCGTTGTTTGCGCGCAAGCAGGCAGAAAGCGTCTAACTTGTTGCAAGGCGAATTAACAAAAAAGGAACTTGCTTTCACGTGAGAAACAGGTAAAGAGGTGAACGATTTATTCAATGGTTGCTTATTTCTTCATATTATCTTTTAATAAGAGAGGTACATTGTGCTTATCCAGAAATCGAGCTGCGCTTTTTCCAGAATGTTCGTTTCAACATAACCCAATTCATAGCTCTCCCAATCTGAATCTGAATATGAAGCTGTATTTGCTGCGTTAACACCCTCCTTCCTGCGGGCTAACGGGATCCGGCGCGGGGCAATGGTCAAGGGATTCGGGCGAAGAGTGAATGTCGCGATCACTGGGTCCCGTTAACGCAAACGCTTTACCGTATAACGTCGCGGTAACCGCAATAGGTCGTACGTCAATTTTATTTCATTTTTTTTATTATTACACCATTGTGAATGGTCAAGAGAACTACATCAGTTGCAATAGGTTGTAAGACGATGGAATAATGGAAAACTGAATAGCAAGCGTCTATATTTCTGAAAGCGACTGTCAAGATGTAGAAAGGTAGGAACATTTTTGGGTCTTCCTGAAAAGTACAGTAGATTTGACATAATACCTATTGCGGTTACCACGACGACAAGGTTAAATTTTAAAGTATGCAGTAAACCACAAACAAAAAATCTCTAAGAATTTCCATGAAATAATATGGGCTTGCTGGGTTCCAATGATTTTCAGTTCTATGTAAATAGTGTAGGTAATTTTTGTTTCATTAGTTTGTTTTAATTTTGAACTCTTTAAAATATTTTTATTGAAAAAAAAAACTAAGAAGATAATTAATATAAAATTTAGTGTATCTAATATTTTCGAATAATTCAGCTTTACCTTATTTTAAGATGGTTTTGATGAACATATATCATTAACAAAAAAAACTATTTTTCTTAATGATCTTTTGTAGTTCGGCCTCCTGTATCTCCTATAAGAACAAAATCAGGACATTAGTATTTATTTCGGTTTAGTATTTCCATCAAAGGAATATTATAGATACGTTTATCGCTTGCTGTATGTCATAGAATTTTAAATAGTTCAAATATAAAAACTAACGTTAATTCTGGGTACAAATGGGCAATTAATAAGAACCTACATAGCACATGAAAAATAGGAATGTTAAGAGTATGCACTATATTTTTTGTGGTAAACGGTTTTAAAAATTTAAGAAAAAACATAGAATTTCAGTCATCAACTCAAAATTATTTTGTAACAGTTTTATCACGTCATAAAATTATGTTGTATAAGTATAAAAAATATTTTAGTGTTAAGGCGCTGCTGTTGGTTCGATTTAGAGTGCAAGAGCACTCCGACATTTGACTTGAAAACTTTACGCTCTAACCGTTCATTCTGACCTAAAATACAATTGGCATTTCACAGCTTTAGAATCATTCATTCGGTTTAAATTGCGTTTACTGATTGACATGCAGAAAAATTAAACACGTTTTCTTAGCAAGTCTCTCATTAGTGAGTGCATTGCATTTCGTAATAATCATACGAAATAATAATCCGCTACAATGTTGGGAAAAAGAAATTTTAACAATTCCCTCTGGATTCACTGGCAATATCTGTTAGCATATTCTGATTTAATTTTAGTGACTTCTGACGTTCGATCACTTGGCACAATAGCTAGTGTTATTAAGACATAAATTTTCGGATTGAATTTCTAGGTTGGATAAGTGCACTCCAACTGATAAGTCATAATTAAATCGGCAAATTAATTGTGAAAATTGCGATGATTAGATAATTGCGAAGTAATACATTACTTGGTAGCAAATATAAGGTTTTGGAGAGAAGACCCGTCATGCTGAAAATTTTGTAACTTATAGTCCAACAAAATTAATGCCAGTACCTCCCGACCCTCCCAACTTTATAGGTCATTGATGGAAAATTCCCCCTCCCTATTAACCAAGGCTCAAAACCTTCTTCTACCATATAACCAGACCACATTTTTGCTGTCAAAAACTTTAATGAGGATAACAACTATGTTAATCTACCTACCTTGCAATTTCTACGAAGCCATGATCTACCGCAAAGGCTAGTAGTATTCTAGGTATTAAAATATCTCCATGACGTAGAAAATACTTTTAGAATATACTTAACAATAATAAGAATTTGCATGGGAGTTAAAATAATGTAATTTCATTACGGCTAAAGAAATGTGTTATGTTACTCTAAGAGCCATGTTTCTATGATTGGGTTCGAAATCCATATATCAGAATCCATAAGCAATGATAGCGACTCCTGAAAAATCCAGATAAATTACAATCAAGAAACCAACTCCGGCTCGCTGTCTGCATGCGTCTCTCGACAATGGTTACCGAAATTCCAAAACAAAACATTGGTAAAATTTCTATTACCAGCGTTACCACTAGCAGCGTTAAAATCCATATCCAGTACTTCTAAAACGTGAAAAACATTTCAAAATACAAATTTACATCCCTGTCTAACGAACAAGTCGCTCTTTTAGTGGTTAAGAAGAGACCGAGACATTTCTGCGAATTGCAAACTCTGATGGTTCTTCGCAAAATATTTAAATGATAAGCATTCACGCAATAACTGCTTTGATTTGATATTTTATGAAGCCGGAAATATAAAATCAAATCAAAATGAGACCGGGTAAAACGTGAACTGAGAAAATGTAATCCGCTTCGTTTCCCCTTTCATTTACAGTCCAAAAACACACTGCTTTTCGAAAATGCCATTTTCAATGATTACACTTTTACACTTATTTATCCTTTGATATCGTATTTTACACCCTTGCATAAGGATCGTCTCATCACTTCTCAAAGAACAACATTAATTCAATGTTTCAAACTTCGTATCTAGATTGATACCTTCTTTAAAAAACATTACAATAACTCTAGAAAGTAAGCAGAAAATGCTACAAATAACGAGGTGCTAACGGACTTTTTTTTGTACTTGTATAAAACGAGATCTAAACTAAATATTTCTAATCAGGTTTCCTACGCCTGAGTATACAGGTTTGATCCCGGTTGATGACTTCTGAAGGCAAGAAAAATTTCGAAAATATTCAGTTGTGTCGTTGCTAGACACAAAATATAAAAAGAAGATAAAAATTGTAAATCTCCTTCTAATAAATATACTGATATTTGATTAATAGCTTTGAACAGCTTCAACATAAGCGCTGCGATTCCTTGCAAAAACTGAAGTCAAAACGTAGATGCACTAGAAGGACGAAGCGATCCAACAGCATACATGGCCAAAAATCTTTAATAGTTCAAAAGTTATCGCTCAGATAATTGGCATCTCAGTTTTTTTAATCGAAATTTAGAAAATGTTTTCTTTATGGTTAAAAAATAAGTACAGTTTGCGATTAGAGGAGACGAAATATAATACCAACGCTTAAAAAATATACTTCTCGAAAGCAGAAGGCGCCTTGCCAACCTATTCCAATTCTAAAGTTTGAACATCAAAATAATATATATTTAATCAGAAACTGAATCGGAGAGTATACGCGAAATATGTCACAACACGAACCAAAACAAAATTCATTGAAAAATTATTGATTATCTATTATTCATAGAATAGATTTTGAAAAAGCGAGGATTTTCTTCGTTGATGTATGACAATATTTGTTTTACTGCAATGGCAACACTTTAAAGGAAAGTAAATCATGTTATAACTACGTTTTTACAATGCAAAAAGTTCAAAGGCAATTATGCATTTTTATTACGAAAAGTTAAGATACAATGTGTGCTACAATATAGAGAACCTATATTATATTAGTCTTGCTTAACATACATTTCCTGTGATATAATGTTGTTTGTTACATAACCCATTTCCTCTTCATTAACCATTTCGTTCAATACTCCTACTTCCCCCTTCCCCCAACTTCCCGCCGTTACCATCATTTACACAGACGACAATCGCGATGCGGTAGAGTTGTCCCTTATTCTGCGATGCGGAAGTTTGTCACCTACTTTGCTCAATTACAATTTATGCATCTACAGTTCGACTTAAAGACGGGAAACATTTTTCTTAATCGATGTAACAGAAGGGACGTATTTCATGTCCTTTGTGCAATTTAATTTATGTCTTAATTTGCTAGTTTTGGAAATTGTTTTCTCGTGTTCCCTTCCATTTTTATGTTAAAATGATTTTTCTTAAAAATTGCACCGATGTTCTAGAAAAACTAGACCTACGTGGAAAACTACGTGGAAAACTCAATTAATTACTTTGTTATACGTCAATTAAGTATTTCAAAATACGTTGTTTCATCTATTGCTTTTACTACTATAAATTAACTTAACCATTTTATAATTATAAAATTCTGTTGAATTGTTTTGCAAGAATTTTTCATTTTCTTATTTTTATGAATTTTATGTATTTTACGGTGTCTGAAGACGTGAACCGAACGTTACCAAAACATCAGAATGAAAAATAATCGATAATCCATAACGTAATTTTATATTTTATTATGATAAAAACTGTTTAAAATAAGAGATCTTAATCTTAACGGAACATGTCTCTCTAGTTAACCATTGACCATAAAAATGTTTTTAAATATTGGAATGGCATTCAACTAGAAGTAACCAATAAATAATTTAGACCCAATTGTATGTATTCTGGTACTAAAGTATAGCTCCTGAAGCTAACGGAGCTACAACAGCATAAAATGGCATCCCCATGAGAAATTTCAGAAAGTACAAAGTGCCAACACAGATAAATTTTTTCACATTGAAGATCCTTCGAATGTCCATTGAAAAATCAGACAAAGATACTATTTAGAAATCTATCGATTACTTTCACTCAGCAGATGACATGATGTTCAATATTACAATTTTGACAATTTTTGAAAGTTGGACATACAATAAAATTTAACGAAATTATTTCTGCAACCGAACGCGTGATAAAAGTGTCTAAAAAGTCGGCTGAAGAAAATGGAATTTTGTCCAGAACCTGAAGTAAATTCGGTAAGGCATTAAAACTGTTCCTTGTGACGAAAGTTCAGGAATTCTATGGTAAGCGAGTACTTGTATTTAAAGCTAGTTGTGAGGGACCAGAAAATTTCAAAATTGTCAATCAAAACATTAGTCAATAATCCGTCCTTTAATTATATATAAATTTATAAACTATTTATAAATATATTAATATTATTTATATGTACTAATACACATAAATATTATTTATAAATTTAATCGTGAAATTGTACCACCTCAAGAGTAGTAAATTACAGCTTCATCCAAAGAAACTGACGACCAGTAACGCAAGAAACGCGTCTACTGCAGCAATCTGTTATACGCTCTTTCGTAAAATATTAATATCTTTTAAAGTTATTGAGATCCTACTCTGATTTTTCCTGGAGATATCAATACTTTAGTGCGTTTATAAATATTTTTTAAAAATTTTTAGCTCATCGAGTTTACAAAAATATTTAATTTTCAAAATTTCAAATTTTTGAAAAAAGTTGAAAATTCAGTAAATTAAATATTTTGCAAAATCTTAAAAATTAAACATGTTTTTAAATTTCGAATGGAATTTGAACGGAATTTTTATAATTAGTGTATTCAAGTGTATGATATTTTTAAGTTAGTGATGAGCGTCATTTTTAGCAAATGTCATTATACAACATTTCCGAAAATAATAAAGTTAGAAAAAAATAAAAATACACTTGTTAACTCATTTGATCCATACAACAAATAGAAAAAAATAGAAAATAAATAAAAATATAAAGGTCAAATTTTGTTCATTTTTTGCGATTTGCCGTGGAATGACTCACATAACTTTCTGGCTTATTTCTAAATTTGAAATTTTGATCAAATGCAGCAATATCAATGAAGCAACATTTCCTTCAAGAAATAGTACATGACCTTTTCTTCAATTTTGTAATTTTTAATGATCAATTTGGAAACATTTTGAAAATCCAAAGCTTGCTAGAAACGAAACTAGAATACTGCTTTTACTGTCCTTTTAAACAATTAAGGGCAAAGTTCAAAGAAAACAACGTAACTGTTTTTGAAAAAAATTGATTTAAAAAAACTAAAATTGCCTTTATTTCACACAAAATTACGCAATATTTCCTCATATTTTCGAAAAATTGTCCTGATTTATTTCGACATCCGTCTTTACAGATCATAATTTCATTCAGGAAAAAATCTCAATCTTTAACATTTCAGTTTAGGAAAACAGAAAAAAATTGTCATTTTCGAAAAATCAAGAATTTCAAAGATTTGTGGAATTATCTTATGCGATATTCACGCAATCCAAACTACACTCAAAAAAGCTTAAGCAATTTTTCAGAATATGTTGAAAATGTTGAGGTCTCATGTAAATACCCACCAAAATCAAAATTTCCTTTAAAACTAAAAGCACTCGAAGGGGGCTTTTCCATCGATTTGAGAACATCGATTTCAGAGAAAATCGGCTGAACGGTTTAGGAGCTAGCGTTGACCACAGACGGACAAACAAGTTTTACGATCAATTGACTTTTCCGTATCAAGAACCACAAAAGTTGAATTCTGACTATAGTTGGATTCTGACTGAAAAATTGTTTGTGCATGCGGAGAAAGAAAGTCAGGAACATGTGTCCTCTTCAAACACTTTATATTTTGTAATGCTACCAAACCATTATTTTAAATATCTTCCTTTAGGAAAGAAACGTTATTTTGTTTTAATTTTCTTTCAGGACACGTTAATTTCATCTCATACACCAAGAAAAAATCATCCGTACCCGAATCGCATGCACATAACCAAGCGTAAAGAACATGGAGTCACAAATTTCAAATAAATTGAACCTACACATTTTTCTTGTGAGTTTATAGTTCATTTTCGTTGTGAGTTCTTGTTTTTATTATTCTGACTAAAAACAAGCACTACTCTTATGGAACTAATGAAAATAGCAGTTATCGCACCCCGAAACAAGAAATAATCATCCAATTGAGGAGGGGACAGAAGGTAATCAATAATTATTGATTATCTTATATTATCAATTGATTACCTTTTGTTATTATATTATATATTATTATTATTATTATTATATTGTTACCTTTATATTATTATCATCATTACAATCAAGTGTTCATGACTTCGTGCTGGTGCGTCAATTTGCACAGCGGAATTATTTGCGTTTACTGGCCTCCTCACCGCTTATGTTTTAATTTGTTTAAATTTATAATCCCTATTTACCTGTGGTGTCTCGAGTAAAAAGTGCAAACGTAGAGCTACACCTGCGTGTTTGAAAAGAAAATGTTGCTATTTATGTACTTCAGTAGCGTCTCAGGAAAATATTGTGTATGTAAGGAATTATCAAAACTTGCTTACTTGTAAAAGCTTTCAATGCACAAATAAGATTCAAAAGAAAACGCTTTAAGAAATCAGTAGAAAATGTTAATCTTTTAGAGGCTTCGAAGAACGAAATGCCAATTGCAATTTAGTACACTGTGAAAATGTTATATGCAACACGATTTATATGGATTTTTAAAAACGAGTTAGTTAAATAAAACCGAATTATGATTTTAATATTTATTTATGTAATAGTAGAATTTGCTAGAAATATATATATATATATATATATATATATATATATATATATATATATATATATATTGCGCTTTTTACCCAAATTATGATTAGGATATTTCAAAATTTATAACGAACATCGAAGAGGGTTGTTAATCAGTTGCAGCCTCATTAATTGCAGCCTCACAAGCTAGGATTTAAAAACTGTTACAGAAATCCTAGATTACAACTGCGAATCGACAACAAAACGGAAGACCTGTGTTGCAATAAATAAAAATACCGGGCAAAAAAACAATAATAAAATACATATCAGCCAGTGTTAAAAGCATCTACATTCACACATTTTTGGGACGAAGAGGCAAAAAGAGGGTGGTTAGGTAGCACTGACGTTCGTTGATGAAACATCAACGGGTCAGAATCAGCCGCTACCTCCCCGAATGCCATGCTATGCCATGCCATGCCGTGTAAGTCCAGAAATTACAGAAGATGAAAACCGAATCAGAAGAAAATATTAAAAGATTAAGAGCAGTTTTGTACAAATACTATTCCCCGATCTCTCCTCAGCCACTCGCCTTAGAGTCCACACACGCACACACGCGCGCGCGCGCGCGCACGCGCCCACGCGCACACGCGCACACACGCGCACACGCGCGCACACACGCGCGCACACGCGCGCGCGCGCGCGCACAGCACGCACACGCACACACACGCGCACACGCACACACACACACAAACTAAACCTCAAACAGTTTTCCTCAGTACGCGAACATATATGAGCATTAGACTCGTTTTTATTTTCAGTACAATGGATATTCAAAAGAGAAATACTTTCTTGCCATTAAGTTAACCTGAAACTCGTAAAATATTGTATTTGATGCATCTCTAGCATAATGAACTAATGATTAATTGTGAAGTGGTAGGCAGGTCCCGCCCGTCATGCAAATGGCCTTGTTGCTACGATTGAGGCACAATGAAGGTAGCTGTTGTAACAATTTCTATACATTCTGTTTTCGACTTTTGCATCGTGGTCTTCTTGAGTTTAGAGCGCAGATCAAGAGGTAACGAAGCATTTACGAGTAAAAAAATCATGTATTTAGTTTTCACTCACGTACAAACCAGTTAGATAGTATATTCGATTGAAATGAATCATTCTGTTTATAAATTGAACGTAAATACTGTCTTTAGTAAAAACATTGAAAGGCTTTGGACAAAGAGACCAATAGTTATAAAAAAACCTATTTCAGACTATTTAAAAAGTGCTTAACATCACAGTCCTAGGTCGATATTGTATTCCTTTATCATTTAATTGGTTCGACATAATTTCACATAGTTCCACAACAAATTTACGTCGCCAGTTCTTTGCTATAGTGGCGGAAAATTTTGAAAAAGTGCACTTCTATGTAAAATTACACATATACATTAACTAATTTTAATCATTTTTTTTACATATTGAACACCAATAAACGACTGGAGAAGTAATGTTTCCATAAAAATTCTCTTGTCTAATGCCAGAAGAGCGAAACCGTCTTGAATGGTGCATGCAGTACTATCAGTTGTATTCGAGAAAATATCCGATTTTTACACTAAAAAATTTCCTAACACTGCCCATAATTTTAGATATTACGGCTTATATCTGGTGTAACTACATAATATTGTTTTTTACTTAACGTGTGATATCTCATAATTACTAAAACCACATGGCACATTATGATTGATTATTGATTCAGGGCGTATCAACCGCAAAGAACATTACCCTAAGTGTCGTGCATTTAACGCAGGAGGAGGCGGTCACCGAGATGGAGGAGATCATCCCTAGCTGGCTGGCGAGATCCGCCGCCGACCTACGCCGGTTAACGGAGGTTACCTGAACCAGGTATCTTTAACCACCGGGACACTGCACCTGTGGGGACAAGCTGTAAGCTCTGGGTAGGTCTCCCAACTAGTGTGGTTATTCACAGACAGAAAGACGGATTGATAGACGTTTTGCCATCAAATGATTTTATCAACTCTGTAGGACCCACAAAACAGGGATTCTGGCAGCATCACTTGTTAGGGGATTTTTTTTTCTTAATTTAGCAACTGGATGTATCCAACTTTTCATTTTCAGGGCTCGAATTCAATGAATTTTTTTTTTCTGTCGAAAATCGTAGTTTTTTCGCGCAGCATTACGTTACTTTCCCAACGTATACGGGAAAGTAAAAAGGGACCAGTCAGTCGCTGTAATTCTCCTACAGACGGTGGCTGAACTCGACCTAGCTGCCTAGCTTCAATAAGCCTGCCACTGTCGGGACTGGAACGCTGGGATGTCCCTGGATACTGGAATGAATACTGGAATGACGTCGCTTGATGCCCTAAGCCGCCTTTGTCGGTAACACTTTTTTTAGAGAAAAAAAAACAACAAATTTTGAAAAATGCAATGTTACGAGGTATTTTGTCGCCTGAGTCTCACTATTTCCCGCATAATTTCTGAATAAAAGTACAATCTTTGCATTGATACTCGAAAAGCTTATTTCAAAGAGATAAAACTTGAGATTTAGTATCAAATGTTTAGAAAGTTGCATTACGTATAACTGAACTGTGATAACGAATTTCCCCAATAGATTGCAAGATAAATCTGCACACATGTCGTACACATGTCGAAAAGTGTAGGCTTCAAACTGTGTTGCAAGCCCTAACAAGTGATGATGAAAATCTCTTGAAAATTATCGAAGTGTATAAATGAAAACAAAGAAACCATTTTCTCAGAATTATTATTTCTAAAAAACATCTTATAAAAGTATCAACTGTGTCAAGAACGTGGAATTCGGGGTTAGGGTTACCTTCGCTTCCCAAAATTGAAAAAAAGAAGAATAATTTGAACAGTAATTTAATATACCTAAATATGAGGAAAATAATGTAAATGTAAATTCCTACTATAAAATGTAATAATATTTTAAGTATACTTTCGGTGTGAAATTCACTTTTGTCAATGTACACTCAAATTACTAAGCACACTTGCATCGAAATCATTTAAGTAGTACTCCGATGGAGACAGAAATTCTGGATCACTTTTGGGAAATGAACCACCTTTAAACGTTCGAAATTTCAAATCGTTATTGAGGTAATTAATAATCTGCAAGAAATGCTGTTATTTGGAAATAACACGTATTTCAAGCTCAAAAGAACAAATAAAGGGGCGTAAACGATTACGGAAAAACAATAGTTGTTCTAGAAAAGCAAAGTTTTTGCGTATTTCTAACATTTGCAACATTCAAAATAGAGTTCAACGAAAAAGAGATGTATATATACTTTTTCTCCTGAAATTCAACATAATTTTTGTTAACGATATAAAGCAATCATCAGATATATGCCTCGGTATCTGGAATTTTAGTTACGAAGAAAGGAATCTGTCCTTCACGTAGTCAATTTTTTTTACAATTCAACCATTAAGTATCCACCAGCCAAACCCCTTATTGTTATAACATGCGGAGGAAAAAGAGTTTGAACGACTGAAGAGATACAAAAGGCAAGACACTCTAACCTCCAAGAATAGAAATTTGTCTCAAGCTTCTTTTAGAAATTGGTGGTGTTCAGGCTTTGGAGTTGTTTTAGAGTTTCTTGGCTTTTAGCCTTTTTTGTTTTATTTTGCTATTTGCATGATACTCGCAAATATTAATGGTATTTATTCACAATAATTATAAATCTTACTAATATTCTTATTCATTGTAATGTACTGTTCCTAAGAATATTTTTAAAAAAAGCTTCTGAAAAGTAGTTGAATTTCTTCTGACTACGAAATAATTTTCATGTCAGCATCGTGATCAGCTTTTCTGTCAAATGAAGTTTATTGGGCAGTTCTGTAAATGGCATTTGAGAATTTTTAGAACCGTATGCTTATGGCAGAGCTACCGTTCAGTAGAGGAAGGAAATCTACAATTTTTAACCAAGGAAGTTAAAACAGATATTACGTGCTTTCACAACATAGCACGTAACGAAAATAAATTGAGAAAATAAAAGAAGTTACGTTAATGTGGTCACATCCCAAAACCCGCTGTGGGAAGAGAAAGATTAAGGTAATGGTATCATTTAAAATATTTACGTGAAATTTCATTTAACACATAATCATTCAACGCTAATGTTTTGGGGAACATCTGCAAAATTGCATCACGTATGTTGAAATGTTTCGCAAGATAGAACCACTTAATTTTCTACATTTATTTGCGTGAGGTGCCTTAATATAAAGAGAACTTTTTTACTTTTCCTTAACTATGCGATCTGTAGAGGAAAAGTGTTGAAATACGTAATATACGTTTTGAGGATCCGTGAAACCATCCACGGTTTTCACGGAGCCTATATGTGTAAGCATTACCCATAACTCAGTAAATTTTTTCAACTGTTTTACACACATAACGAATTAGGTTTCATCATGGCGTATCAAAGGGTTTACAGATTTTTACGTTTTTAAGTCCATCGCAATCCCGTTCTTCTCGCTAGTCCATTGTGACAGACATGTGTGCTAGTGATGGGGAAATAAATACCACAAAGTGAAGTGAGATAAACGTACAAAATCTTTCACTCTTACATTTAGGTAATATATGGTTGCAGGGACGGTGCATTGAACGTGTAGGGAGAGAGAGCACCATGCATAGCAGCCCAGTTTATCTGGACTATGCTAATCCTATTTATATTCCCGATTGATTACATTTGAAATAATTAGTAGGTATATTTTCTCCATTATTTCAACACCTAAATTAAGTACTTGAATAAATTGGGAGGCAGTTTTCACGCATATCTTTGATTACATCTTTTCGTTTCTATGAGGAATCGCTTGATATTTACGATGGAAGTTAAAATTGATATGAATTCAATATAGTTGTGAAATTTTGAAATGCTTAATTCCAGAGCGTTTCACCACTTTGGAAAGGTCTGAGGTCTGATTTTAAGATTTCTATTTGAAAAGGTCGGATGTCTAAATGTTACTATATTGCACAACACAGGGTAATTTATTTAATATTGTTGAGGCTTCGTCCCCAACCTGTTGCGGTAGTGACAGAATAAGATGTTTCGCTAAATCAAAATAAATGATTCGGATCAATATATTTAGTATAAATTATGGAGAGAGACAGAAAATTTACCGCTGTTACCTACAGCTGAAAACTTGCCACTTTTCTAGCCAATCGCACCTTGCAGCTGCTCCCGGATAATGAAGGTGTTTCTCTGCCACAGGATAACAAACCACTTTACTTACCCATTATTAAATGAAAGGCGGTCCAAAAATTTCCAATTTTCTACCCACGTTGGAAAAGAACACCCAGTCTACTCGGGCTTTTAAATTTTGAAAAAATGAAAACCTCGAGTATACTCGGGCTTTTATGTTACCTGGTTAAAAATCTGTGTTTTATGTTGATTTCTTTCTTATCTGTTCTGATTTAAGGATTATCAAACGAACTATTTCTGGACTGAAAAAAAACTTTTCAAAGGGGTTTGGGGTTTTAACTTCAGAAAATGCGCCTAAGTTCTACTGAAACGATTTCAGATTTTCAGTGTATTTAATAGCTGACCCTGTGGTTAGAGATTTTCAATTGAAGGTAACCCAATTGAGTAAATGTAAGTGAAGGCAGTACAAATATTTGTGATGTTGAATTCGTGTTACATAGCTTCGAGATATCTTTTGTGATAGTGCAGAAGAGCACTGATAACTCGTTTACAATCATTTAAACCAATATAATAATTTTCTCTCCCAATGTTAAATAGAAATTTACATACTGACGCTACCCTTCACCGACTCCAATACTTATGTGTAGTTTTGGCCAATGATAAATCCATAAAATCATATACTAGCAAATAAACAACTTCGATCCAAATCGATGAGTGTCACAGTTCTCGTAAAACAATCTTTTATAGCAAATACGACACGTAATTTTTGTGTTGGTTTCCCTCCGAACGTTGAAGTTCATTATCAACGCTTTAACATCAGATTCGTTCAAAAACGTTCAAGGTGTGAAATTTATGATAAAAGACCAAATGTCGCGTGCTTCTACAAGATGCAATTTTGAGAAATCTTAATAGAAATAAAATATTTAATTACACATAAATGAACACAATTTCCCGTAAATAGTAAAACATCGAATTATGTGAAGAGGTTACATTAATACATTTACAACTTAGGTAGGTTATGTTTATAAATCGTCACCGTATTGTCATATCGTCCGCACAATTTCTAATCAGTTTAATTCCCAAATGTAAAAAATAGAAATACAGAGCTATTTGGTGCAAAACTCTACATCATGTATCATAGTAGAACTTTTATCTCGGACCAACTTTGTACTTCGTTACATATCTTATTATTTGTAAAACGCGTAACTCTTCTGCGACAAATGGACCTGTGTACCGATCTTTTCTGCGACCAAAAGGAGACCGTGTACCCAACTGCAGTTTGTATTTGACAAATTTTGTTTTAGATTATTACGAGAAATTGTTATAAAAATTGTCTTGTTAATGTAAGGTTTCTCCTACATGCTGTTCGCGGAACATCGACATTGTTTATTCTTCACATTAATTGTGTTCGGTGTGTTGTGTGATTCCAACAGCCTCCGCTCACGCAACAGCTGAACTGTACGCCTAAAGTCTATGCCGATCGTGCCTGAGAATACATATTTCATTTCTTGAAAGGTCCATTGATTTTTCAGAAATCAATTTCACAATATAACAAAATTTATTTTTTTTTTTACATTTTTTAACCATTATAATGATATATTACATTTTTGACCAAAAATTCAATAGACCTTACAGGATATTGAAAATCATATCAAGTAGGACAGTATTTAAATAATTTCATTTGAAATTAACCTGCGCAAAGAAAATACATGTTCCAAAATTACGAAAAAGTGTAAAATTTCATATTTTTTAAAAATTTTCGTTTAGTCGTATGTTAAGATTTTTTCTCTTTTAAATGCTTCGGACAATTTCTTCCTACGTTTCGTAGCTTTTTAATTCTTAATTTTATTGTATTTTATTTTATTTGACCTAGTGCGTTACACACGTTTCCTATAGTCAGCGGTCAAGTCCTTTGTGAGTAAATTTCATATGCATTTTTCTATAATGGTAATTTTCCACACATTCATGAATGTCAATGTTTTTAAAGTCAATATTTGAAGTAAAACCCTGCATTTTTGCCAATTAGTTATATAACCAAATCGAGAAAAAGTGAATTTTTTGTTCTATAAGAGCATATAAAAATCAAATGTACAAGGGAGAAAAATTGAAATATACTTCATATTATGTCCATAAAGGTACCTTAATGGCAATCGCCTTGAAATGCGACGACCAACGCCAACGACGGCGACCTGTTCGGGATCAGCGTCACCGAACCGCCGCTGCCCGCGCCCCTTTACACCAGACCGCCTCTCCGGACCTCGCCGGCTCCCCTCAGAAATCATAGAACTCACTTCTCCACAACGAAATCCTACCCCACATCCACAAGGAACATCCTTTAGATATCTTCCAACTTCCACCTCTCGTTACCTATGCAAGAGGGCAGACAGGCGTGACATGGACGACGACGTAACGAAAACGACAAATACGTAACGAAAACGAAAAACACGTAACAAAATACTAAAATAAAGACACTACCACTGTCGACAACAGCTTGCGCCAATTTCCACATCTTACTCCTTTTCCAGCCTTTCCCTCCTTACCCCAACCCATCCTTACCAAAATCCCCGTTATACCGGATTGTCTCTCTGGAACTCAAAAAACAACAACATAGAAACAACCCACTGCTCCATCGAAATTCTATTTAACCATCACATTCTCTCATCCGCAAGAAAGACCCGTTAGAAATCTTCTAACTTTCTCCCCCCATTACCTACGCAAGGGGGCAGACAGATGTTAAATGGAAAACGACGTAATGAAGACGCTAAACACGTAACGAAAACGAAAGACACGTAACAGAAGACTATAATAAAGACATTACCGCCGTAGACAACAGCTTGTAACCTTAACCGTTACCCTTTTTCCAGCCTTCTCCTCCCCACCCCAATTCATCGTTTCCAAAAATCCCCATGACTCCTCCGCCCTTCCCGCTGTCTAGGCGCCCTTAACAAAACAAATCGTCTTTATTAACATAACCCGCCTTCCCAGCTACCAGACAACCGATCTCCGTCCCTGCAAGGGGAAGAGGGGTCGATGAACCCTACAACCAAACATCGAGAGGAAAAACCAGTTCAAAGAGACCCCTCACAGGCGAACAACATCCACCTTTTGGCAGTGGTAGTGGCGTCTGCCGCCCCCTGACCATTCAAGGGTGCAACATGAACGGGATTCAGTGTGTAGAAGACTTCTCTCTAAGTGACATCCTAGAGCTGTTCGACGAGTTACAATCTCCACCGCCATTCTATCCCATGAACTGTTTTGTGGCCCATTATTTAGGAAATGAGGCACAACATTGACAAGCCAGATTATCCGATTATGTGAAAGTGGATTGCAATAATTTCAACCATTCAAAAATTGCAGGAAATGCTACAGTTGCGTGTTTCGCCCTATGTAACTTACTCGGAGGTGTGTGTGTGTGGGGGGGTTGGTTTGTGTTTGTTTTTTTCTCTCTCTCTCTCTTCTTCTTCTTCTTCTTCTTGAGTTTTTTGCGAGGGAATTAAACACTATATTCCAGGCGCCCAGCCGCCCTCCAGCTTATTCTGCTCTCCCAGCTATTTCCACAAGAAGCTATTTTGCTGCCTGAACACGCATAGACACCCAAAATAACTTAAATTTGGCGCCTAATCTCGAACATAGACTATTATAACCCGTAATCAGCAAAAGGTGTACATTGCCAACGTACTGCGTCCGGGATTTTTTCTCCCAAATCCTGCGAGAGAAAGGGCAAAGAAAAAATCAAGAATGAAACAAGGAACAAATGTTGAATTAACTAGGCCAGCAGAGATAAACCACATTCCCGGAACAGGTCGAAGAAAGCTTCGCCACAATAACATGTAAAGCGCTTCAAACTGTCCCAAACGGAAACACTAAATCATATCTACACAGATTTCATATGGTAAGCAATCCAGCGTGTGTATGTCGCAGAGGAGATCAAAACAGTCTACTATATTATTTATGAATGTCCACTGATAATAGAAGAAAGAAAAAAATTAATTCAGAACATAAAAATGAAGTTCGGATCCTGGCCCACAACACCTGAAAAATTAGTGTCAAAACATTTAAGTGCATTTTATAAATTCATTCAGGACATTAAACTAATAGTGATTTCAAGTTGATGTCAGATGTATTTCCATGTTTGTTGTTGTTTTTTTAATTCGTTTCCAATTTTACTGCTGTAAAACTAGGTTATACATGTATTTGAAAGCATGTAGTGTTTTTATGTAACGGAGCATGCTGTGAAATAAAGTGCCCCCGGCGAGGAAAAATAAACTCACTGTGTTCACGACCGGCTGCAACGTAGGAAGTTTTGATTTACAGTACATTCTTATCTATTTCTAAATAATGTTCGGGCGTGAGCTAGCTGATCTAGTTTTCTTCTGAGAATCAGCTGAAATTATGGCTCGGTGGCGATGACCGCACCTCACTAGTAGTAGACGTTTATTTTTGGTAATGCACTTTTACATACTTAGCAAATCATTTTCATTTAACAGTGTATTTTTTTAATTAAAATAAAGATTGTTTTATGTAGTCAATATCGTTTCAAAGCCCTTATACGCGTACTTCAAGAAAAAATATGGAGCAATATTTAACCTGAAATTCTCTGAGTAATAAAAAATAATATTATTTTCTGTTTATTTTATAAACTACAAACTCTTGGATAAATTATTTTCTTATTACAGAATTTCATCCAATTATGAAATGAATTCAAAAATTTTACTTTCTCCTCATTAGCAATAGGTCTAAAGTGAAGGTAAATGAAAAGAAGTCACAGATTTAAATGTTCAGGGGATGAGAAAACTGCGTTGAGATTGAGCTAAGGCTTTATAAAATATCAAGCCTATTGAAACAAACTTAAAGCAGGTGTTTGTTATGGATACTGCGACGTGACAATATATTAGAAATTATAACTACTGAATTTTAAAAATGTGTGATAGTATAAATTCTTCCATTGATTATAAATATGAGTTTCTGTTCTGAAACTACGATTAAAATAGTCCGTTCCTGCCACTGAACTAAATAATCGTCCTTCAAAACACTCCAATGGGGCAGAGTTTAAATATTGTTCACATATTAACGGAATGTTTACGTCCGTTATCTTGTTTATTTACTTGTCCTTATATTAATAAACCTACATTAAAATGTTTTCCAATTTCAATATTTGTTAAAATTATTAAAAAAGGATGTTGTTTGTTTATTAAGGTCAGAAAACCAATACAATTAAATTGTTCACATAGTTTCACACACCATGAAAGAAGTTTTTATTAGTAACAGTATTTTCTTTTACAATAAAATTAGTTAAATGATGGAATCTGCTCTACCACAGACATTGGTATAAGTAATTTGCTTAGACCAATGGCGATACTGATGCGATCAGTTTATGTTAAGTGTATAATGCCCCTGTCATTAAATTGGTTTCATCAAATATACAATTTCTGATAGTAAGTTTTTGTGTTCCAATAGAGATGTATAATACCCAAAGAAAAACATTTTCTAATATTGTTGGACAGCCAAAGAACTGATACAAGAAGGAATGGTGAATCGTGTTAAAAAGCAGTGAATCATTGGATTGCGTCCATGGTTCATAAAATCAAGTTTTTAAAGAATAAAACTTACTATATTTGCGGAACGGACTAACAAACCCTTAAAAGTATATAACGAACCCCTAATAGTATTTTCGTTCATGAATACGTAATTCGTAAAAATAATTGTTATTTTAATGTTTTTTGAAGAGAGCATTATTTGTCCATCTTTTGTGTTACTCAGAATAGAAAATAACTTCATGCTCCCAGAGTCAATTGTGTTCTCTGGAAATTTAATCAATTTAGCTTCAATTTTCTGTATCAGTTTTCTTCAATCGTATCGTGAGAATAAGTCGGAATAATATACGGTATTTCTTAATTCCAGATATAGATACAGCCTTTTTCCATATTTCTTCAATGAATGTTTTCAAAACTTTAATTAAATCTTTATCGACATGAGTTTTAGTTGTTTTAAACATGCTGAGCGTTAAAAAAATTTGGTGATCTCTTATGAATTATTGCCCTTTAGAAAACTAAAACATCACTTATCATTCTATCAAGAACGACGTAATGCATAAAACTAATTGCTCTTCAAAACAAATGTATTATCAAGTATCAATCATAATTATTCTGCAGAAACTGAATTCCACGTTCTGAAAATTGTGTGTAATATTAACTCATAGTTTGAGATTTTTAGTTTTCTTTTTATTCAATCCTCTGTAATAACCCATTTATTTACCGAAATAATTTGGATAATATATTCGCTGAACACGAAATATACACTTTCCTAAACGCAAACTACTCGTTCTAAGTTATTTACGTTGCGAGGGACAAAACCCAATCTTCTGAAATCCATTATTTGACAGCAATCACTTAAAATAAACCACTCGGAATTACCTAATAAAAATTATAAAATAATAGATTAGTGAAGTATAGTTCGTGGTCCATCCAGTCAATGTGTTCTCTCTTTTGTCGACTCTGTTTCAAATCCTATTACCTAGTTCCCCCTCTTGTCATGACCAAACATTCTTCAAAAGTTGTCTTACTGTTCAGAGCGAAGGAGGTACATTTTGTACCCGAAACCACAATGTTTACTAATATAATTGCTTGTGTCAATTTTCGCGTGTCTACGTTTCCTCTACCAGAATTTTTTACCGTTTTGTATCCAATAAACTACCATTAGAAATGTTGCTAGAATTTCTCTGGTTTAAAATAAGCATTTTGCTCATGGGGCTCAAAATCTACCCCCCCTTAGGATTGCGTGTTTCAAACGGCCGTTTAATTTTTCTTTCATTCGTAAAAATGCCCTTGAATGATATTCAAAATTGCCGCTTAACGTCACTAGTTACCATTTTACCGCCCAAATGCCGTGCATGTTGCTTTTCTCGTATCTGAGTGAGTGAGATCATTATACTGCAATTTTTCTAAATTTGCCTCTCAAGGCCCGTCTTCAGGATGGAATATATCACGATATTTCACATTTTTTCTCAGTTGTGCTACTAGATTTCGTATGATCATAAGCGTATAAAGCTGTACTTGCGATCCTGCGACTTCTAGCAGCAAGACCGAGAAAGACGCGAAATGCCATGTGATATTCCATCATGGCCATAGGAACTTCAGAGGCAGAGTTAGAAAATTTGCACTATAACACTGGTAAAACAAGTATTCGGCGGTGCACTGACGAACATACCCATTTACCTCTCAATGTAAAGAGAGCAATAGCAACTATTATTGAACCTACGACAAAGAAATGCAGCAGCATCAGGATGTAGGCGTCAGAAAAGGTGATAGATGCACCATGTGTGAGAGAAAAGCGATCAAGAAAACAGACGTTTAATGCAAGTTATGTGGAAATTGCATATGCATTAAACAGTCCAAAAAGACAGTCTCATATTAAAGTTAGAAATGCTAGCGGTACTAAAAAATCAATAACCCCTATTATATATTGATGATTGTTTCAAACATATTGATTTTGGTATATGTCCTTTTTTCTTGCAGTTATACACCATTACACGTAACTTCCATGTTTAAAATGAATACTCGTGGAAAACAATTTTTTAATGTTTTAATTGATAATCAGATATCATGGTAAGGGGTTAGTTCAAGTAAAATGATTTTCAAATAAAAACATTAAAAATAAAAATAAAACATTCAAGTACAAAATGTACCCCATTCGGACTCCGAAGGTGAGGTTTGGCTCCGGACTCCGAGGATTAACAACGATATCTCTCTCTACACAAGAACAATTCTTTATTTCGCTCAGTTAATGCAAATGTCGGATCAAAACAGCAATGGTACATACAAATTCAGGTGAGTAAAATCTAATTATATTTGGCTAAACGTACGTGTAATTATACATAAATTTCACTTTCTTTCAAGGAAGATATTGTTTCGAGCTTTGCAAACCAATTAAAATAATTGAAATTGGCGCCGTCCTCTTCTACGAAGTTTAAATATACTGATTATCAACTGGGATTTTCTGATTGGCTAGTGCAGAACAGAACTTCATTTTGGTTCATACAAAAAAGTATCGCCTTTAATAGCTAAGAAGCTGAAGCATCCTTTTCTTGATACACAGCTTTCTGCACCTTTCCCAGCGCTGAATATCACGGCCCCTTCTGATTCATAGGTCACTCTCAGAACGGAACGTATGAATTTATAATGCTGCCATTAACCACCATGTACCCTTAAAACAATCGTAGGCTTGTTCGTGTCCATGTGCTTCTACGTTTGCTTCTACGTTTTGGCTTTTGCATTCGTTCAATGATTGCGGTTTACTGTTATTTGATTTCCGTATTTATTCTACCTCTACATCCCTCCGGCTGTTTTATAGGGTAGAACACTTCATTTAAACATTTGTGTTGAACACTGTTACTTTCCAACTTTGTGTAAGATTTAAAGGTTAACTATATATGAGTCAGTCCAATCGCTCTCTTGGAATAATATACTTTAATTGGAAGTACAATTACGGTTTTTTAAGGTGAAAAGAAAAGTTTGACCCTTACTGGCGTATTTTTTTAATAAAAGAAATTTAAAATAGTACTCGCTCTTATAGGAATACTTTCGTGAAAATAGGTTTTTTATAACTTATTGAAAAAGTTATACAGTGAAAGAACCGTTTTCTTTTATTCAATACAAAGAATTTTGTTTGTGATATCAGGTAATATTAAATGTAACATACCTCACCAGGCATTCTGAGAATTGATGAAACAATTTCTGCGAAATTCATCCCAACCAGAAGTTCTGGCTCTCGTCCTACGCGTTATCCTGTACAAATCTTATAGTATCAGCACAGTTTCGTTGAAGTAAGAAAGCAAACCACCCCTTCTTACAATTTTGTACCACACACTGACGATTGCTCTACGCGTGCCCAATATGGATAAATGCCTCACCAATAAACATAAATAAAATTCAAGTGGTGCAAAACAAATTCCTCCGAATAGCAACAAATGCTCCTTGGTTCATATCAAATAGACAACTCCATAAAGAATTAAATCTACCACCTATTACCCATCACATAGCTCACCTCTCTAATAATTTCTTTTCAAATGTAAACTCAATACCCCAAGCCGCCCACTATAACTTAGCATCCGTCAATTATTTCCCAACCTGTATTAAAAACAGATTCCCACTAGAAGCATTTTTAAATATTTTCTCCACACAGTAGCTAAAATAGGTGCTCTGACTCCCCTACATCAAATAATAGTTAATTTAGTAAATAAGTTAGAATAAGAAACCAAAGCACTGTCGGGAGGCGCTGCACAAGGTTCGATCCTAGGACCGTATCTATGGAATGTAACGTACGACGACCTTTTGAAATTGGGAATGCCCAGAGATACGGAGCTCGTTGCATACGCTGACGATGTGGGTGTGCTCATCACAGCGCATACCGTAGAGGAAGCACAACGTCATCTAAATGAAGCAAAGCGACGCATAAAAAGACGGATGAACGAGCACTCTCTGTCACATGCAAAAGCAAAGACCCAAATCGTTGTTTTTACAAGAAAACGTATACAGACGAGTGTCACACTCAGGGTCGGAGAAACAGATATTCAAACTGCATCAATTGTGAAGTATCTGGGGGTCATTCTTGACACGAAGTTGAGCTACTGGGCTCGTATACAGCGAGCAGACTAGGCCGCGGAAGCCACAAAAGCACTAAGCCCTTTGATGGCAAATACTAAATGTAGTAAGCGGCGCCTCCTCATGTCAGTAATGACATTAATTTTACTTTACGGAGCAGAAATATGGGCCAAAGCTCTAGAAATAGAGAAGTACCGCAAACGAATGGCGGCAGTGCAAAGACGTGGAGCACTGAGGGTCTCGTGTGCGTACCGCACAGTGTCTGAAGCAGCGGTATTGGTGATAGCGGGCACTCCCCCAATAGATCTTCTCGCTCAAGAACGCCAAGACATCTGGCGCAATCAAATAGTTAACGGCAGAGGCGAAGCAAAGAAGGTAGCCCGCCAAGTACTGCTCGAGAAATGGCAGCAAAGATGGGAAGATGGGTATTATGGAAAATGGACGAAAAGACTGATCCCCCGACTGGACACATGGCTAAACCGCGAGCATGGGGAGGTTACCTATTACCTTACTCAGCTCTTTAGCGGCCATGGATGTTTCAGAAAGTATCTCCACAAAATGCAGAAAGTCAGCAGCCCTAAATGTCTCTACTGCAATAATGATGATGACGCACTACACACTTTCTTCACGTGCGAAAGATGGGAGGAAGAAAGAATTCGTCTCGGCAACGAATTAGGCGCAGAGAAAATAACACCAGGAAACATCATCACTTTGATGCTGCGCAACTCCCAATCTTGGTGTGCAGTAGCAGCCTTGGCGGAGTGCATTCTGAGACGCAAAAATAGTGACAGTGACGAGTTAATAAACTCAAGGCGAAACTAAATAGAAAGAGAAGCCCGGAAGGGCAATTAGAATCGACACTGCTCTGAAGTAATGCTAACGCGGTTCCGGGGCAGTAATCACGTCGATTAGAAAGGGTTAGTGAGTTTAGTGAGTAGGAGTCTCAAACTACTTCGGGAGAGCGGTGCCTCCCAAGTGTCCATGATGGATTCTCACAGTTTCCCTCGAGAAAAAAAACTAAAAAAAAGAATAGTTATAAGCCAACAAAATGTATATGAAAAAGTAATAAATTACTGAACTATGTAAATTTTCAACAATAAGTAAATAAATTATAAAAAAACACTAACGATAATTTACTTTCAATGTAAACAATATGGAATAATATTCAACGAAGAAAGGAAGAAAAGCACGGGCGTAGAATTCAATCTAATCTATTGTAGGTATTGATAACTCATTAAAATGAAAAATCATGCGAGAGACTAAGGGCCGAATTTATGAACCTCTGCCAGGGGCCTGCCAGGCCTAGCAGGCTGCCAGGGTTCGGTTTTGCGATCTATGAACGGCCCCCAGCGCTAGCTGGCCCCTAGCAAGCCCCCAGCAGCGGCTCTCTGCTGGCAGCGGCATGCTGGTCCTGGCAGGGGTCCCCCAGCCTGCCCCCACATGTGATTTTACTCCCTCCGTGAGTTGTTGTGTTCTACTATATTCGTATTTTACCGACTTTGCATGATTTTTGGACCTTCTTCTTGATTTACGGCAACCTAGCACACGTTTTGGACTAGTCAATCGGATATACAGCGAATTTTAGCTTTCTTTTTTGGACCGTTCTTTTACATACGGCAACATAACCTGCAAGATTGACGTGAAATCTGATTACGACACTGCTAACATTTTTTAGATCAAGGTAATAGAATATAAAGCAAAGTTCTTATGTATCTTGTGGATTGAGGCTTGACTTTGAATATTAGTTGTTTTTTTTGCGGACATGGTATTGTTTCAGGATATGGATGATTTGTATGAATTTATAGAATTCGTGCAGGATGTTGTAGAGAGGGGGAGACATTTGTCAATGCCATGTGATAAATTAATAGACAAAGACGAACTCACAATTGCATACAATGAATACAGTGGCTATAACAGTTCCTACTTTCCCGTTTTATTCGTGGCCTTCGCAAGTTTTTAAAAATTCAGAGTACAACAAAATCGAACATGCACCATTTTTTATATGCGTGCACTTTGCACTATCCAAAGCAATGGAGTTGAAGATGGAATGAAGATCTTGATTTTAATGTTGCGATATCGTTAAAGTTATGAGAAAACTAGTATTTTCGAAAACGTATCACTAGACATTGAAGAATTAATTGCGGAGAAATAATATCTCATGAAGAATATATCCCTTCAATTATGTAGGGATAAATAATAATGTTCAAAAAATGTTAATGTTTTTTTTTATAATTTTCGAAAATTTAGCGGTAACAAGTAAAATGGGACCCATGCCATTTTTATTATGTTCCACTCTACTCTTATAGAAAATTTAAAAAAGAATTGAGACAATTTTCAAAATTCCCTGGGGTAATATAAAGTAGCATTAGAATTACAACTCTTTTGAAATTCGCAATTCTGTGGAACTGCGATATCGGTCCAGATCGATCGGTGAATGACATTCCTTTCCGATTCCTGAAATCATTTCAGGAAAAAATCTTACGAATAATTTAAGCGCTAATGCTGTTTACAGACATACTGGACGATCAAAAACACTTTCGGTATCAGGGGACCTCAAAATGTTCATTGGCGTTACAACCTAGAAATTATTTGACCGCCATTACATAATTTCCTCTACATGTACTGAACATACTATACTTTTATTATTAGACATCTAAGAACCGCGAGACAATTTCAACACTTCCCTTTGAGTTAATTTTGTTCTTACTCCAGGACATCCTATAGTATTTTTTAAACAAGTCACATTTTATATACAACACATTTCATATGTCAGGTCATTGTTTATAGGCAGCTGATAATCTTCACATGGAGATATCTCAGTTTTAAAATTCAGGAATAAGAATTTAAAACAGTTGTCACTTACGTTTCTTTCCCTTTCCTCTATATCTTTTCTTACATGCGTGAATATGGATTGCATAGGCAAATTAATCAGCTAGTAGTCAAGGTAACTATCGTGAGATCACATCATGGCATGGAAGTGCGGCGAGTGACCGGTGGATTTGAATGCCCCACGCGGCTGTCGCCGTGACTAGTCGACGTCGGCCATCACGATCTCTCGTCAGTTTCATTAAACAAATGAATGACGATCTTCGGCGGGAAGTGCCCGCGAGGATACACTCTCCTTCTCCTTGCCAAGGTTGCTAGATGTGTTACACTCTCTCCCCAACACTAATACGGAATTGCCCAAATAACCTCTCCAATGAAATAAAATTCCCCAACTTCAAAATTAAACATATTCTCCAAATTATGGACCAACGACATGAGCCGTCTCTGACGACGCCATTGGCTGTCCCCTTGAATTCAGATATTTCGAATGAACCAATCATCGTTCTCTAAGCAGCCCGAACCCGTATACTATCTTCGTTTTGTTCTTTTTTTTTCTATTCCTAAGCCTTTCGTTTTTTTTTCTTTTTGGTACATGAAAATGAGAGAAAATGACATCTATTGTTTGTTTTTAACTCATAATAATTAAGAGAATATTTCTATTTCGACTCCCTATTAAAATAATTTCTCCCAAAAATCCCCACACATTTTTCAGTCTATTTATTCCCCATTATTTCCCCACAATGAAAAACAAATCTCCATTTTCAGGTCAAAATTTGTCAATCTGGTAACTCTGCTCCTTACCGAAACTAGAGTGTGGAGCGCGGTATAATGCTATGGAAGGCCATTATATTTTGACACGCTGTTTTACCATACACTAAGTTACGCTGAGTTGCCACATATTCGCGCGGCAAGCAAGTGTCAAGCACATGGCTGGGGCCTCCAGCCACGTTGAGGACGTTCGCGAACGTTCAACACTGTAGTGACGTTGAAACTTCCTATCGAAGAAAGCCTTCCCTCTCCCTTCTCGTACTTAGACCTTGAGGGCCATGATAATAAATCGAAACATAAGTGACTGGGTATAGGTGAGAGAGCAGCGACCACGCCAGGAGCTGGTTGCTGCAGTGCGAGGTGATTTGAGGCGTTGCGCAAGCCCACGTGATCGCTTCAGGCATGCTCGCTTCAGGTATGCGCTTTAGGCATGCTCAGGAGTCAACGCTTCAGGCTCGCACGACACAGTTCACTGCCGTGTTCAGTTTGAGAACTTTTACTCCCGCGTAGAGCAGTTGTGTCAACGTCTTCTACTGGTGGCAGTGACAAGCGTCGTGACACTTAGCATGCCACGAGCTATTCTGCGCAGCTAGCGTCGGGATAGGGAACTATTAATAACCCCACCGTTTTACAATAGGGATGGCGATGTCTCTGGTGTCGGGCTGATGAACTGCGTGGAGGGGCGATTTCGTCGTGGGACTCGTGCCAAGGACTCTCGCTAGTGGCATCGACCTTGACAACACAAAATATAAACGACCTTGACGACAGAATGTAACAGCAAGCCGAGCGCTGGAAGCCGGGACCTTTTTGGCAAGACTCTGAAGGTTCCTCGCAGGTTCTACGCGCCCACTTTATCACAACCGCCATTACCATTACCATATGTAATAAGTTTTCACTCTAAGATCGGATGTTTCAGAATTTCATATCGGTGATGACTGGGAATTGTATTAGGCTAAGCTGAATCAGTATTTTATAGCCAATGATGTCGACGAAAGAAAAAAAGTAGCAATTTCGATCACGTTAGTTGGGCCACGCGTATGTAAAATTTTGAACATTTTATGCAATCCTATTTCATCATATCAAATTATTGAATATCAATTAAATTGTACGGAGGTGACACACCTATGTGGTGAATAAAGTACGTTCTTTTAAAAACCAGAGTTTTATTACATTAAAACCTCAAAATCTATTACTGGGCAAACTTGTGTTTGGTGGAGAATCTTCTTAATTGTAAATCTTCGTACTTGGATGTTAATGTGGCATACTTGCACTTATGAATTTTGAAACTATATTGAGTATGCAAAGAGTACTCAAGTTTCGTAATCGCTAGTCAATTTTAGGGTCACAATATTTGATGTCTTTAAAATACTACGCGTTTGTTTTAATACTGTAATTCATTCTAAATTGTGAAGAGAATCCAATTAGTTGAAAGTCATTATCGTATATTTGAATTATGTATTTTGTGGAATTAAGACATTTGAATTTTTAAATATTGTGTAACATTTTGGTATTGTGCAAATGTGAATAATATTTGTATTTTCCATTGTAGAACATTTTGGTATCAAGTGGTAAACTAGATTTGTGTTGAATATTATTTACTAAAGCTGATAGAATCAAATTTAATGAAGCTTGCTTAAATCTAACATACATAGTATACCAAAAGATTTAATATCTACTGCCTTGGTGCAATGTTTAATTACAGAAGGGTTTCTCACCAATTTTGATATCGCATGCACTTTTTCGTCACTAACAATAATAGCTAATGCTTTGATCAAAACTGTATTTGTTACAGAATTTGTTCCTAATTAATTGGCATTATATTTTCATTTTCAGATTCTTCGGCCTGGCCTGAATGCCCAAGTTATTGGTTGCTAAAGCCAAAATATGTACCGTGTCTTTTGAACATGGTGATTTTGAAAATGGGTTCTCAACTATAGCATATCGATTATTTAGAATTATATCTTATAATTTTAGGTTTATTGCTTTGTGTAAAATTACATTCTCCTACCTTGGAGAAGGAAAATGTTGGTGTACGATTCATCGTAGAAAGCCTTTACAATAGAAGAAATTGAAACTTTTCTCATAAAATATCTTAAATTGATTCAAACAGTAGCCTTTGTGCCTGAACTGCGTGCTCATAAACGCTGAAACGGCTGATTTTATATATCCCATTTATTGAATCCCATCCAATTTAAAAACTGAGCTGTTAAAAGGATAGAGATTTGCATTATCCCAGTTTAGTGTTTATTTAATTTATTGATTACACGCCCGATTTCTTTCAACACTTTCGGTTGCAGGGGACTTGAAAACGTATTCTCGTAGAAATTTCAAAATTGGTTTTCCGCAGCATTATATAGCATTCTCTACTACGTTTTATTACTCTTTCTATAAGTACGTATACGACAAAGTATGAATAAGTTACGTCATCATATCAATTGTATCTTGACTTATAAGATCTTGTAAAGAAAACGATACGATCTGATTTACAAGTCCAAAGGCAAAACGAGACTAAAATCACAAACTTTCAGTAGAGTAAATGTTGCAGATTGCTCTCTTTCCTTATTTATTTTACCATCAACGAGCACTACTCTCTTCATTTACAACCATTAATACTCATAAACAGCCTCTCCCCCAAAAAAACAGTTAGTCTTCGCAATATTTACAAAAACGAATCATCACCCTGAAATATTACACAACTGAGTTACGCCAAATCAGAAATAAGTTGTTTTTAATTAAAAAAGATCAAGAGAGTTAACAGAAATTCTTGCAATCAGCAAACACAATCAACATTCTTCAATGTCTCATTATTACGCACACACGGACGTCAAATCGACGGCGATGAATATTTTAAGGACTCCAAAAATTTGAAGTCGCACAGGGACAGAATTGGTATTGTATGCAGGATATGTGAGCTTCTCAGCGTAACTTCTGCAGCTTAGTCATGGTAGCATGTGGGTGGGCGTTATCGTGCAACAATGATGCCTCCTGTCAAAATTTTTGGGCCTTAGGACTTGACGCGCTTTCAGCAAAGTTTGCACTGTGTTCATCACACATAACAGATGCGTTGGCGAAAAAACATTACACCTCGCTATTCCTCTTTCCCGCCCACCATAGTGATTCCAGATCACAGAAAATCCGATCTTACTTCAAGTACGTCTAACGACGACAGACCCGTGAACGTCGCGATGTCCATACCTGATTCCAATGGAGAACACGTTTATACACACCACTCAACTTTACTAACAATAAGTTCCATGCCTTGTTTGTTATACTATCTCCCGTTTTCAATTTGACTGAGCCACATAATTATTAAAACGATCTGACTTACTGATGAACGTAATCAATGTTTTTAACATTTTTTTAACGAAAGGTCAAACATTTGTATTAAAAAATATAAAAATTGAATATGGGTTCTTACATACGCAATCATCAACTACATTAACAACTACATAAATATAGCTTCACAATGCTCACGTTCTGTTCAGTTCTTCCTTTGCTTGTAGTGGTAGAGCTTAGAGTGAGTTACAGTTTGATAACAATGCAAAAAAAACCAAAACCAAATGTGCAGTTTGTTTACCGATGCAAATAAGTGAAGTGCTACCGTGCTACAAAACCATTTACCTTGTGTTACTGGTAAATTCATATGTTTACTGGTAAACGTGTAACAGAATTAAAATTGGATTGTAATAAATTTATTTGAGGTATGCGAATTTTTTGCCACGAGTCACATCAGTAACAAAAAACTTCGTTTCCGATTATCGAGGAAGGTTATTGCTGTGTGCGTGCCGACCACTCAAACGGCGCGTGCCAGCAAAACTCAAGACTCGGTCAAGAGGGCGCAGCACAAACGCGCTGCGCACTGACCGTAGCTTAGAACTCAATTTCCCATTGGCCCACCGGAGTATAAAAACCGGTGGACAACGGGTCAGGCAGAAGTCAGCTACCAGTCGTCAACCTGTCAGCGACTAGTCTGCCACAAGTCTGCCACAAGTCTGCAGCGATCAACGGAGAGCCAGCACACGCAACCGCCAGCACGAGCCTGCCGACCGAGTCTACCGACTCGTCACGCCGAGGCAACGGCAATCCACAACGCCACTGCCTCGCAGCCCCGGGCGCCGGCCCCGCCGCCGCCACGACGCTCTGCCAGCGACGCGGACCACGCCCCGGCCTCACCACTGTCGAGCGGATGGCACCGCTGCCGTCGCCACGTTCGGCTAGCGACATTTCCCCCTGGCATCGCCCGGGTGGTGCTATGGCCTCACGCTGTCGCGGGTTCTACCTGGCCCCCGCGCTCTAGCCTCTCGGCACCTGGGCGACGGCTCCGCCGGCGCCACGACTCTCAACCGGCGACACTACTTGCTCGCCGCGGCCGTTGTCACGGCCCCCACTGCCACTCACCACGGCCGTCGGCCGTCAAGACTGAGCCTTCGGCTCACCCAGTTCGCCTCCCGGCGACCATTTGTATCTTTATGTTGTGCAAAATAAATGTTGTGAGAAACGGAGTTTTTCTTCTGATTGTAAAGACACAACAGTTATGAACAGTGCAAGCAACCCGTAACTGTTGGCACTGCTATCTTTTCAAGGAGTCCGTAACTCATCCTGTTCCTAGGGTTACCATATTTCCATTATGGACGAAAATGACATAAAAAAGGACACTTCATATAAAATGTTTTAATATAATAATTTATTTTTCTTAAAGACATATTCGTACTACTGGCAAAATAAATACTTCAATCATTGTCATCCCAAAACCGCGCGACAGGTCTACTTCATTATCATTACTACCTATTAATGGATGGTGAAATCTCCCTTAACAATTAGAACTTCGAACTTTTTTCAATAGATCATTAAACAAGACTTCTAGTTTTGGCATCTTGCTCGAAATATAAACAGTCCAAATCAGTATTATCTCCACAGACCAGCAGAACAGCATTGAACACTGAATCTACTAGACCAACATACGATACGTTGTATAATATGTTGTACCAGTTAATGGCATCAATGTCGCAGTTCGAAACGTAAATGACGTAAATGTAGTTACAGTAGCTCATTTATGGATTTGTGCGGTTGTTAGGTGAGTAGGTTGACGTTTAATGTCATTAATTTATACAACAATGAAATGTCATCATGTCGCGGACTTGAAAAAGTGACGTGAGAGCGTGAAAAAGTGACGTGGACGTGAGAGCGTCGGACGCAAAGACCTCTGGGCCACATGGGCGTCCGCACTCCCAGAGACCGAGAATTCTTTCGCACGTTTTTCTTTACACTTCCGCTTCCACGCATTCCATACCATTGCACCGTCATCCTAAATGTAAGGTTTTGGATTTATCGTTCACTGATGTGGCATTCTGGGAAAGTCCCTTTTTTTGGTATACACATTCATAAATGAACTGCTCATCACCACACACAAAACTACACACGTGTCAACGTGTTTACATAATTATACATTATTATTATTATTATTATTATTATTATTATTATTATTATTATTATTGTTATTATTAGAATTATTTATCATTCCCCATCCTGTTCAGTACTACTAACCAACACTTGAACTGTATGGAATCCATTTACTTCATAAATCAAACGTTTAAGATCTTCACTTGGTTACAAAATTAACAAGCCACATACATGTAGAAACTGAAGTGAAGTAAGCCAATCACAAATTCTATCGATTTCCACGGATCATAAATTGCAAAAATTCGACATAGGACTCAATGTTAGGGCTTGTACGCAAATCCTTTTTGAGCTCATTTCTTTTTTATGCAATGTGCGATCTGGTATCTTTTAATTACTTTCCTATAAAATAGACGATCTTCAAACAAAATCCATTTTCAAGCTAATGGTTAATCAGAAATGAAACATCCACTCCGATATAATACTCTCTGCTGCGATTTCAGCTTCATATCAATAAAAGAACAAACTCCTCTATTTGTGCTTCCTTTTAAAGAGAAACAACAGGACTTTCACAATCTAGATGTAATTAATTCTTCGATTTCGAGAAACAAAAACAGATACACATTTAATTCCTTTCTAATGTGCTTCATAATTCTTCACTAATACGATATAACAATTAGTGTTGCCAGACGTACCAGGATCCTGGTATTTTTATCATGATGTTAATGAAGAGACGATGTGCCAGTATGAACACATCCTGATACGCTTAAATACCAGGATTTTATGTCTATGGTAACTGATGTACGATTTAAGATACTTTAAAAATATTTTATTTAAGAACATAAAACTAACACGATTATTACATATAACTATGAAATTGGTGAAAACAATGCCATTAAACATTAAGGGTGGCATAGGAAGGTCTCTTTCTAGCACATATTAGAGTAAAAAAAATTATCTTCCGTTTAGATATCTAATAAAATTTAACTATCGTCCTGCTCGCGTTAAAACACAATAGAGTTGTAGGAACAATTTTAAAAATTAAATCAATTGACATCGGTACCAGGAATTTTAGTGAAAGTACCAGGCGTTTTGACGGTTGGTACTGTGATACACATTTAATCAATTGGCAACGCTGGTAGCTATTGAAACTCGTAACAGAGACTAACGGCTTCCTAATGTTTTTACTGCAAGTTTTGACATGATATGTTTTGGAATATAGTAAAAAATGCGATCAAACCAACTAGAAACCTTGTAGAGAATGTTGTTTTAAAAGATAACGATAGAGATGTGAACGATCCGGCAACAGTGGCTACTCTCTTTAACCAATACTTTTCGAGAATTGCTGTCGATCTCACTAAGGGTTTTCAGCCAAAAATTCAACATCTGACGTTTCCCTAAAAATCTTAGACACTATGTTCGTTTCCGAACCCTCTTCCTATGAAATTCTCAAAATAATCGGTAAATTAAAAAATAAATATTCGGCAGGTTTAGATGAATTTCCGGATTGTTTGTTAAAGACGTTCGCGCCAGCCATTATACACCCGTAAACTCACATATTTAATGCATCCTTATGCACCGGAATTTTTCCAGATATTTTTAAAACAGCTAAGATTAAGCCGCTCTTCAAAAAAGGCAACAAAAATGAAATTCAAAATTATCGGCCAATTTCTCTTTTGTCAGTTTTTTCAAAAATATTAGAGAGACTTTTTTATGTGCGAATGGAAACCTTTCTCAATAAACACGACGCGTTTTCAAATTGCCAACATGGATTCCGGAAATCAAAATCTACGGAAACAGCCATTTTTTCTTTTCTTAAGGATGTTGCCTCATCATTGGATCAAAACGAAGCAACTATTGGAATATTTTTAGATCTTTCAAAAGCTTTTGACGTCATTGATCATAACATTTTACTTTCAAAATTACTTTCGTATGGAATCCGTGGTATTGCTCTAGATTGGCTATGTTCGTACCTTAAACAACTATCTCAGAGAGTAGAAATACCTTACTGGAAGTGATGGAACTTTATGTACACACCTTTCCGGTTCTTTGCCAATTGCACGTGGAGTCCCGCAAGGATCGATTTTAGGCCCTATTCTCTTCCTATTATACGTAAATGACATGCCCTTAGCGATTCGAAACGGAAGAACAGTTCTCTTTGCGGATGATACAAATATTCTTTGCAACAAAGAAACCGTAAATAGTACAATATCAGACGTTTCAAATTGGTTCCGTAATAACAAATTAAAAGTAAATGAAAATAAAACTGTTTCAATGCAGTTTTCCATATCAAATAAAAAGTTCTGTACTCCATTGAAAATGAACGGTGTGCCATTGACTGATGTTAATGTAACAAAATTTTTAGGTCTATCAATTCAGTCAAACCTCAAATGGAATGCCCACTTAAATGAATTGAACACAAAATTAAGTTCATTATGCTACTGCGTTCAGAATTCTTTCAAATTCCGTCAGCCTTCATAGAGCTCGTTGTGTATATTTTGCTAATGTTCACTCCCGCCTGAGATATGGCATAATATTTTGGGGAAACACATCTTATAGCTCACAGACTTTCAGATTACAAAAACAAATTGTACGAATAATTAGCAAATCCAACCCACGTGATTCTTGTAAGTCCTCTTTATTAATCTAGGAATTTTACCATTACCTTGTCTCCTGATTTACGAATCAGTAGTTTTTGTCAAAAATGACTTACTTAAGGGCGGGAATATATTTTCAGCAAACGCCGATGTCTCTAAGTATAACACACGACGTAGTAATCATATTCACCAAGTGGCAGTATCAACAGCTCACTACAAAAAATTCACATACAATTCATGTACATTACTCTACAACACTTTGCCAGAAGACATTAAACGATTAAATTCAATAGAAAAGTTTAAGTCCCAAGTAAAATCTTTTCTGCTGCATAACTGTTTCTATACAATTCGAGACTATACCGAGCATCAAAAAGGAAAGTAGAATTAATTTTAACAATGATAGTTAATGTAATTATTTATCATTTGGACTGTATAATTCTAAAGAACCTGTAACAAGTATTGTACCACAGTTTCTGGGTTGATGGCCCCCATCTCGATCAGGTTTTTAGTCCAGTTTCCCTGATCCTTTGAGCAAATGCTGAGATGGTCCCTTGTTTTGCTTCTGGGACATAAATGTAACTTCATTATTTTTGCACGTCTTCTGAATTTCAGTGGGAAATATAGTTATTCAAATTATCGTTTTTCATATTATCGCGGCAAAAAGTATTATTCTTTCATGAAGAACATGAGGGTTCAGAGCAGGAATTTATAGCTAATTTACCTTTGAAAATAGATTTTATTATATAGGAGCGAATATTTTGTCAAGAAAACTCGAAAAAAACCTCTCGTTTCTGTATTCAAAATTCGACTAGAATATGGTTTAGGATAGAGACCACAGAATTATGAAAACGTGCACAAAATTCACTTCTCCCAATAGCACGTCATACGCAGTTTTTAACTGTTTTTTGACGTAAATAAATAAATAATAGATAACCTCTCAGTCGTCACTTGTAAAACTCATTACCAATAGTCGCTCATTAAGAGCTATAAGTAATCTTTTAAAGAGAATACAACACAAATTAGAAAACCTAAAATTTCCCTACAGCCAGAAACATTTCCAAATAATGGGAAGAAATTCTGAGAACTGCAAACTGACGTGGTGCAGGCGTTGCCAGTGTATTGCGACCTGCTACCTAGTGAAAGACTAGCAAAATCAATATGGGAAATTCCAATGTGTAATTGCTAAGATATTTCAAAATTTACGCAAAACTACTTATACATTTAACACGGTGAATGCAACCTTATTTAAAATACATAATTTTTAAAGAAGAGACTGGACATATTAGATTCCCAAAACAATATTCGTATAGACATATTCTAAACTTCCAAAAGTCGACCTGATTTCGGGGGGGGGGGGGGGTCTTACATGTAGTTCCTTTCATAAAATGAGAGCTGTCGTGACTCCACTGAATCGAGGCTTCATATGTGAGAAATTCGAACGGGAAGGGTATATGAAATTCGTTACGTGACTCCTTAAAACAGTATAGGGCCATAATATAATTTTTTTCTTAATTTGCTTTTCCCTTTTTACTTCTTCATATTCCTCGTCTCCGATTACTTACACTAACAGCTCTTAACAAACAAAATACGAATCACGTACATAAGGGACGGCCTTATGCATTCGACACTTTTGGGCTCCGTTAACATCATGAAAAAATGTAATTTTTCTGGAACTACGTTCTTCTTCGCTCCATTTTACATTCCCGTATACGAACCTATGTACGGAGTAATAAACGTAGTATAGGAAAAAATATGTAATGCTGCGCAAAAAACGCCAATTTTCTGCAGAAACAAATTCATTGTCGAGCCGGCATAATCCAAAAAGATAAATCCAGTTGCTAAATTAAGAAAAACAATCCTCTAACACGTGTAGGTGTCAGGATAGGAGTCCGAAAAATAAAGCAAAACGTACGCCCGTCCATCCGTCCGTTGTATGTGAATAACACTAGCGCCTAAACTATGCGTACGTTCCTCCAAATTGAAGAAACCCTTGTCTATCTGGCTTGAGTCGTAGCTCTTAGAGTTTGAAAAACATTCCGTAATTTTTGGGGGTACTTCAGAAGAAGCCCCTCGGACTTCTTCAAAAATTTGTTAGAAACGGCTCCGAAATTTTATCTTTAAGATTTTTTGTAGGAATAGAGTAAAATACACTTATAAAACTGGCTGTTGGCACATTGCATTCAAAAATGATTCAAATTTGGCGCCGTTGCGTGAGATTGGTTTTTAATAACACTCTTTGGCCACCATTATCAGCTCAGAATTTGCATTTTAAACGTACCACGTCGGAAAAAATTCCCTCCAAAACCGCGTACTAGCTGCGAAGAGAGCGGGTATAACTTCCTTGTTTTTCGATGTCTAGCATTGGATTTGGCGGGCCTACTTGTTAGTTCATCTCCCTTTGCATGATGGCAGCTCCTACTGGGTTCAACCACCAAGCGCTCGTGTACATAAAAGATTATTTAGACACACTAGATCTCAGTTTCTCAACTATGACAGCTTGTCGCCAAATTCAAACGCCTAAACAGGCACTTCATAGCAATTGCTCCGCACAGGGAAACGAGCTTCAGTACTCGCATTAACGCTCCATGAGAACAGGTTAAGCTCTCAAAGTTGGTACTAGTGCCGCCCCTCCACTTTTTTTTTGCCCCAAGGAATAACCGCCTTTGAGAGGGAACCGAGCTGAAAGTCACCAGTAAAAATTGGTGCAATACAAATTAAGAAAGGAGATTGATTTCATTTGAGAAGGAGGTGATTTATTCAATGATTGCTTATTTCTTCCTATTATATTCCTATATATTATTATATTCCTATTATATTAAAGAGAGGTGCATTGTCTTTACAGAGAACGAGCGAGCGAGCGAGCGAGCGTTGTTCAGAACGTTTGTTTCGCCATAACCCAATTCATAGCTCTCCCAATCTTAATCCGAAGCTACATTTTGCTGCTTTAACACACTGACGTAGGTCCGATTCTCACGGTTAAATCTATTTTTTTCTAAATTGCTAATGTTTCAATTTTTTCAATGTCTTCCTACAACTACAAAATTGAAGATAGAGATTTACTTCAAATAAAATTTGTTCTCCAAAGTGAGTTCTTTCATTAAGGTCATATACATTTTTTGAAATTTTTTTGAGAATTTGCGCCATATTGCAATTTTAAATGTGTGCAATCGATATTCAATGAATTTTAAATATGTGCAATTTAAAAAAATACAAACAAAAATATTATAGAATCATTAAGCAGATTAGGGCGGAGTTTCGCCAAGTAAAGGGGGGGGGGGGAGAGACGTTTTCACGGTATTAGGACCGGAGACAGAGAGAGAACCGAACAGAGCGTGATAACGTTAAGATCGCGAGAAGAGAACAGATCAGACCGCGTAAAAGTTAAGATCGCGAGAAGAGAACAGATCAGACCGCGTAAAAGTTAAGACCGCGAGAAGAGAACGTGTCACGCCGTGTAAAAGTGAAGATCACGGGAGGCAGAACACCACACGCCGCTTCGAAGCGAGATCAGGACGAATTGGAGATCAGGAGTGGAATTGACTCTCACAGATTATAGTGGCAGTAATTATTGCGCGGATAAGTCACGCGGAGAGTAACAACATTAGCCGTAATAAAAATCAAAATTACGCGAGACTGCGGAGGACGATTCCCGACCAGAGGGCGGCGATCACGTGTGAGCCATTGATGCGGTTAGCGGCGAGGGACAACTCTCTCCATTCACCCTCCGTGCTGTCGGGGACGAGGCTCCGCAGGTACTTCGTGCCTGCCATCAGTACAGGAAGCTGAATGGTATGTTTTCTTATTCTTTTTTAAACTACCAAAAACGAGAGTCAAGAGAAGAATACTTGTAGAAATTGTTAATTTTGTAGATTATAGTTCTTGTTAATAATGCGCATTGGGACTGTCAGCTCAACCATGTATCAAAATTCAATTTCATGCAGTAAATGACTTTTCACCAGTCTCAATCACCTTTTATTTTAGTAATTACCACCTTTTTAATCGAGTCAAGTAACACATATCATGCATAAATTGTATAGATACGATTCAAACAAATGTTAAGAAATCAGAGCATGCTTGCCATAGAATGAGCGGTCGGGGAACCCTCGAATTGGCAACACTTGTAGTAGAAGTAGAATGTCGAATAAATAAGCAGAGGGAACGTATCCACAGATCCGGTGTCGGCTGATTGGCCGAGTCACAACCCGACTAGGCCCCCCTCCTCAATATATGACTTATTCAGAAATATTGCATTATCTGCGCTGATCGTCAGTTATTACTTTAAAACGTTCAATTCAAACTTTGCATTCATTTCGATACTCGGGAACAGCAACCATTTCCTATTTTTACAAATGAAACAGAAATAAACTTAAAGAGTATTCGCAACACATAATCCATCAATTATAAATTCACGCAAGCTTGCTTTGACTTCGCAGAAGTTTGCTTTTAATTTTTGAATACTGCAATCAGGTATTAAAATTTCTTACAGTAAATAGTGGTGCTACAACTTTCCAGCGTTATTGAAAACAGCTACGTATTAATGAAATATTTCGCTCTCTGCGCTGCTAACATCTTAGCTATTATTTGAAAACGTCCAATTCAACCAAAAAGGGAACAACTGAATTGGAAAAAGAAGCTTGCTACCCCGGACAATATAGAAATGCATTTTTTAGGGTCATGATTAGAGAAAAGTATTCTAAAACCACGCAAAAATATTCCAATAATTACAAATGGTTCATTTGGTGCGAAAACTAAATATTTTCATGCAAATATCAACATACGTTTGACAATTATATCTCCTTTTTATACAGCTTCATCATGTCACAATAATGCATAATTACATAATTCACAGAAATTCGCAAGCGCGAAACGGAATTCCGTTGTTGTATTTCTTGCATTGTCGATGTTCTCTGAGAAATAGTAATTTTTATTTCAAATATTTCGAACTAAATAATTTCTGAAAGATTATTGTGTGAATGTATCACAAAAGTCGAATTCAAGAAACAATCAAAGAAATAAA
The DNA here is from genome assembly GCA_031308135.1 of Acheta domesticus. NCBI lineage: Eukaryota > Metazoa > Arthropoda > Insecta > Orthoptera > Gryllidae > Acheta > Acheta domesticus. The sequence continues at coordinate 103,761,755 of JAHLJT010003656.1, read as the reverse complement.
AACAAAATTGCAAGTTCTAATTTACCACGCATTCAGCTGTCGCAGCATTGATAAATATATTTCACTGAGAATGAAATTGTATTTTCACAATTGTGGTTGTAAGAAGACGCCGAAAACGAAGTGCAGAGAATTCAGAGTGAGCTCTTATGTTTATCACGAAATTCTAGAAAAAGTACTCATATTTTCAAAAAATTTAACATGAGATTATTTGAAGTTGTTTTTGATGAGAATATTTCAATTAGAAAAACAATTGTATCTTCACAATTGTAGTAGAAAGACGCCCTTTTTTTTTATCTTTACAAAATCTTGCATTTTAACGAACACGAAACTTGCACCATTCTCTTAAGCTGTCTTTAAATTGGGACCTGATAAATCATAAACAAAAAGCGTTGTGCGGTGATCAAGAAAAAAATAGATTACAGAAAACAGCCTGACACGATATTTCGGGAAAAATACTGATTTTTCGAAAAATTGAACATGACCTTGTTCACCTTTGTTTGAAGACCTGTTTTTGATGAACGCATATTATTAAGAAAAAAGTTGTATCTTCGGTAAATGTAGGAAGATGCCGAAAACATTTTGATTTTTTTCAATTTTCGAAAACTCCGTTTTCAAGCAACATGAGACCTATGATATTCTCCTAAATGACATTTATACTATCCAACAACAAAATTTAGTCAAAATGGTTGGCGCCATTTTCTTGAAAATTTTGAAGATGTCCCAAGTGCTTAATGTAAAATACCCCCCAAAATTAAAATATTCGTTCCCAAATCAAGGGGTCACGAAATCATTAAGATCGATTGGGGAGTATCGATTTTGGAGAAAATCGGTTGAACGGTATAGTCACTAGCGTTGTTTACAGACGGACAGACGTTTCTCCTTTCAATTGTTTTTTCGGTATCAAGGACCCACAAAACAGGGATTCTGGCTGCACCACGTGTTAGATTTTTTTTATATTTAGCAACTGGATTTATCCACTTTTTCGTTTCCAAGGCTCTCTGATAAAGAGTTTTTCTGCCAAAAATCCGCACAGCATTACATAGCTTCCCCAATATTGTACGTACGTTTTTCTACTCCCATTGTATAATTCTTTCATTCGATGGCTGCAACCCGTTGCATAATGATGTATATTACGGTACAAGTTTTCATTATGATACAGGTTCACCAATCACAGAGAAGCTTACAAACCAAGTTTCGGGATCCTGAAATATAGAGAATAAATAATGAATATGTATATTTTAAATAGATGAAATTCGACAAAAAATCAGATGGGAATGGTAGTATCTCTAACCAAGGTAGATTTTAAGTTGTCAGGGTGTATTTTTATTAGACTACATGTCACGCCTGACTTGCACTCTAAAAAACACTAATGAAGCAACTACTGCACGATGCCCACATGTGTCTGCTCTTATACAATACTATACATTCACTTTACTATGTAAACAATGGAGCAGTAAGTTGCCGTTCCAAATGTTCTAGAAACAAGTTTTCCGAAATTAACCCTAATTAGAAGTTATCACTCTGTATCTTGAACCGCAATGCTTGTCAACAAGCGCATGTAGTTTTGTATAAATACTGAGAAAGGAAAATAAAAAAAATAAAAAAAGGTAATTGTGGCCAGAAGGGAGGGTGATGAACTGGGGAGTTCATGCTTCAAGGCAATACAAGGAAAGGAAGTCATCTGAAATAAAACGGGAAAAAAGATGAACTAGCCGATCATTAATTTACTTAGTTATGTATGTTTCGAACATACAATTGATTTTCCATACTTGTAGAGCAGATATACGAATTACGGAATTTTTCAGACAAAAACATGAAGTATCTTTAAGAAAACAGGAAACATGTTCGAACACAAGAGCGCAAAAAACGAATGGTGGGAGTATAATACACACACCAAAAGAATCACACCACAAAACAACACATTCTCGTTAGTTTCAAATAATTTTCAAAAATAATTTAAATTATTAAAATGAACCAAAAACCTTTAAGGCCCACATCCAGGGCACCCACAGTTAGGGAATCAACCAAATGTTATCTATATTTCCGTTCACAATCCTGAACATGTTGAACAGGAAGACAATAAATTTGAAGAAAGTTAATTAGCTCTCGGAGTGGCCTGGCATTAACTCCCTGCGCGCGAGATCAGGGATACGGCCTTGGATTGTAGTATCCAGCGTATTTCTAATAGGGAAATGAAATTCGCCTGCCCAGATTTCCGGCGATAGACACGTCATCAGTATATAGTAAGATTATATAGAATTGTTTTACAAAGTTAAGTTTATATGAAACTCTTCATTGGTATTGTTGGCTTAAACCTGATTTATTCTACACTCAATCTAATCTAAATTACAATTGACGAGGGCTCCCACAGAGCACCTCCAAAAATCATAAATACCATCACCGCAAAAAATGTTTAGAAAATAATGGATAGGTTATCTATTTTTCATTCTAGTTGGGTTTCATTATATTTTCCTATGTTAACCCTCCGGCGGGAGCGTAGCGGTACTCGGTAGCGGGGCCGCATTCTCACATTTTTGTTAATTTCGTGTAAATAATTGGTGTCGCACTATTGAGCTCATAGTTATTCTTTATTCATTATATTTTCAACCGGATGACACTCGAATCACGATTTTAGACGCTGCCGATCCACCGTTATTCATTAGTAATTCGTATTCTGCCACGGTTGCAGCACTCCACACCGCACGCGCTGTATCCACGAAATTATAATACTTGCTTATTTTAGCCATTAGAATTCTTACTGCTGTTTTGTTATTGAGCTTTGTGTCACAGATTTTCGAGTACTAACTACTAATTACAAATTTAAATGCGTTGTTTAAGAAGAAATTTTAGAAGACACGTTTGCACCATTTTCATTCCCCGACATGTAACAAGTACCGAGACTCGGAGAAAGCGAGTGATGGATCAGATCTTTTTAATATTGTCATTTCGTTTAGTATTTAGTTATTATGAAATAAAATGTATAAAAACATCAATAAAGAATATTTCCTTCACATTCAATAACGAATGTAATAACTATTGACGCAAAAATCGAAGTTGAAAAATCGGTACGGAGTGCCGTACGCGCCTGCTAGGGGAAATGATGGGACGCTGGACGCTGGTGGGAAATGATGGGAATAGAAATCATTGGAATGAAAGGCTATGTGGTTTACAATGGGGTTTACATTACGTTCGTGGTGCAATGGTTTATTGGAAATGAACCAGGGGGCTTGGGTGATGGTTCGTAAGTTATTTGTTCTGGATTTTCTGAATTTTAGTGATATTATATTCAGCCAAATTTATACAAATTGGACAAGCGTAGATAAGAGGTCTTGTAATGGTTTTGTGTAAGGTGATGGTTTACTGAAAGTTACTATTTAGTTGAAGTTTACTGTCATTTATAAGTGGTTTTAACTGTATTATTTTGGCTATGGTTTGTTGAACTTAGGTATCTGTGAGTATTTTCCAGTTGAGTGTAGTGCATGTGAAGGCCAAGGTATTTAAAGGCATTGTCAAAGGAGTTCAAGGGATTGTGTCATTCATTTTAAACCGGCGCTGCGTAACTACAGCAATTCGGGGTCTTGAAACGAAGATCATATGAACAAACATCAATATTAACGATCAGGATGAGAGATTGTTTCCAATTTGTACATCTGAATTGAACTTTTCTTCTACTGAAATTCCAAAGCAACGATAATCAAAAAGAAAGAAAGAAACTTTTATTTTTTCAGGAAAGAATATAATAATAAATGTTCTTTTCAAACTTACAAGAATCGAGCTCAGTGTGTTATGGCAAGAAAAAAAACTGTCATTTTAAAACATGGGAAAGGAATGAATTCTAAAAGATTTTTATTGTAATATCTCCATAAATTCATCAAATAATAGATAGGTGAACATTTTATCTTATTTTTTACTGTTAATAAACTGATTTAAACACGTACCAAAGAACAAAGCAATATAAATTTTGAAATAATCTTGACAATTTATCAGTGTAAATTTACTAAGCGAACAGAAATGCGCATCTGCAGTCACGACTGCTAAAACTGATTGGAAAGATTTTCACTTGATAACGCCACGTAGTGCCCCAAACTTTAAAATCCACGGCAGAAGACTGGAGTGTACTGTTTTCTTTTCCATTTATGAACAGCAATAGAGGTACGGACGAGTGATCAACTTAATTAACTAGTGGTGCTACAACAGCACTTACATTTCCGTATTAGAGGAAACAGCTAAGTAGTACTGTAATATTGCACTTTATGCGCTACTAACATCTTCGCTTGGAACTCACTATTTCCATTGCAGTGTTGTCAGTACTATGTGAATTCTACAACTTCACAAAAATAGAATGCAAAGGTTTTGTAACCCTGTATTGGAAAAAGAAGCCTGATACCCTGGAAATATAGAAATGCCTTCCATTGGGCCATGATTAGGGAAGAGTATTTTAAAACCATGCAACAAATTCTCTACTCACTACAAATGGTACAGCATTTGGTGCAAAACTAAATATTTGCCTGCAAATATCAACATAAATTAGACTATTATAACTCCTTTTCATACAGCTCCATTAGTTCACAACAATGACACTAATTCACAGATATTCGCGAGCGCAAAGTGAATTCCATTGTTGCAGACCCTGCATTGTCGCTACTCTGAGAGCTATTAATTCTTTTTACTTATTTCAAATATTTCAAAGTAAACAATTTCTAAAATATTAATGTGTAAGTCTATAACAAAGTCCGAATGTAAGAAACGAAGAAAGAAATAATATACAAAATTGCACATTCTAATTTACGACGCATCCAGCTGTCCGTAGCGCAGAAAATTTACAGCGGCCTATTACGTTTGTCACAAAATTAAAGAAAAACTACTCGTATTTTTAAAAAAAAATTAAGCATGACCGTATTTATTTTATTTATTTGTCAATATTCGAAATTACCACATACTCTTTCTTGCCAGCTACCATCTATCATCGCCAAAAGTACATTTCTTTGTCATTTTCTTAATTTTTCGGTTTCCTATTGGTAGAACAGAAACATTAATTTTAGAATATTAAAGAACACAAAAACCTAGCCGTAAATGGCAATTTTCTTTTAAAAATTATGTGCCGTTTAAGAGAAAATGGCGTTTTAGCACTACTAAAAATGCGAAATTTGAAGCTCATTTTCACAAAAAATTTTTGAGTTTTCAAAATACTTTATTTGAAGTTATTTGAAGCACTTACACTCACAAATATAATCATCTTTACAAATTGCGGATAATGTGCATATTAAAGATGTGAGAGATCTTTCAAAAAATTTACATTTATATAATTTTTGAAAAAAAACAAAAAAAACTCAAAATAAACTTCACGCTATACTAATGAGTGTAATTAGCACTATCCGTTACAAAAGTTTCAAGAACAAAATTGCAGCCATATACGAGAAAATGACGTTTGAGCATTTCTGAAAATGCCGAAATTTGAGCTACTTTTCACAGAAAACGGTAGTGTTTTTGAGAAACTTTACTTGACATTATTTAAAGCATATATACTCGTAAATATAATAATGTAAAAAAATCGCCGATAATGTAAATATTAACGACGTGAGAGACAAGTAAACAAATTTACATTTTTGTAATTTTTGAAAAATCCAACCGATAGACCAAAATGGCTTTTATGTCATTGATAGTGTACATTTACCACTATCCCTACCAAAAGTATAAAGAAAAAATTTGGAGCCGTTTTTGAGAAAATTTTGTTTTTGTAATTTTTTAAAATTGCACATATTGCACGCAATATTGCACGAAAACTACCAAAATTGTGAAAAACATTTACATGACCTTTATTAAAGAACTCAATATGCAGAACAAATTTTATTTGAAGAAAAAATCTATCTTCAATTTTGTAGTTGGAGAAAGATGCCGAAAAAAATTCAAACTTTCACAATTTTCGAAAATTCAGAGCTGTACGTGAAAATCGGACCTATGCGAAGTTAAAAAGTGTATTTTCTTCTATTCATACATGAAATTTAAAGAAAAAATTTGGAGCCGTTTTTGAGAAAACGTTGAAAATCCCCGGGGGGCTTCATATAAAGTACCCCCAAATTTTAATGAATCTTTTTCAAAATCACAAAGCTTTGACTAGAATCAGATCGACTGGGGAATATCAATTTTGAAGAAAATCGACCGAACGGTTTAGGCGCTAGCGTTGACCACAGTCGGACAGACGGACGGAATGCCGTCAATCGATTTTTAAGTATAAAGAAGCAACAAATCATGGATTTTGATCACACCACGAGATTAGAGGATTTTTTTTCTTAATTTAGCAACTGGTTTTATCCACTTATTCGTTTTCACGGCCCGGCAATTAATTTTTTTCCGCCGAAAATTGGCCATTTTTTCGCGCAGCATTACATAACTTTCCTTATACTACGTATTCACTCCGTGTATACGTACGTATACGGGAAAGTAAAAAAGGAATTCACAAACGAAGAGACTGTTTGGTTTCTTGTCATGTTTGAAAATGATATTTATTATTAAAGAAGACAAGTTATGTGAAGATAAATCAATGGAAAAAATCATTCCGATCGTTAAAATTGGTGTTTCTTAGTGTGACCTTTGTGTCAAGACCATGAATTTCTGTAGTTACGCCTCTATCCTTCACGGCCACCTCTCTCACACTCCCTGTCTCCACGTAATAGTCCCGACACCGCGAAGCCACTTTCCCCGAAGGCGGGAGTTGCAACGGCTGCTACACGAAATGTTGTCGTTTAATTCAAAATTACATTTCAGAATGTCAAATTTAATACTCAAATTACTATCAAAATACTAACCGATGATACATAATTTTATTCCTTTTTTAATTATTATCCATTGCTGGTGAAATAATATAGTTCTATTTAAAAAATAAATTAAATTTCTCGAAAACTAAACATACTATAAATTTCTTTCCCTACGGTTATGTGTGTGTGTGTGTATGTGTGTGTGTATATAAAACTTAGAATCACGTTTGGGAAAAGTTCCATTTCTACCTTAAAGAGTAACAAAATTTATTTTATGGTAAGTTGAGAGCGACAAAAAACCGACAAATTCTCATTAATTATTTTTTTTATTATTAGTGTAATTTCTTAGTTTTTCTGACTTTGCAGAACCAAACCGCGTTTTCGGGAAATTACACTTCTGGTTTTGTTTAGAAAATAACAAAATTTGTTTTATATTAACTTTTGAGCGAAATTAAAAGTGACAAATTCCCATTATTTTTTTTTTTTTTATCTGTGTTGTTTCTCGGTTTTCTTGGTTTTGCGATTCTAAGTTGATATCAAGTTAGCAGCATTTGCTATAGCAGTGTGAAATGAAAAGCGAAATTTTTTTACGTAACAAATTAGCGACAAAAAAGCGACTAATTTGGAGATTAATTTCTTTTCTTTTTGATAACTTTGCGATTCTAACTTTACGGATGATCTTCTTATTCCTAAAAAAAAATAAAGATCATACGAATCCTTCAAATTTTAGACCAATTTCTTTAACGTTTACTATGCGTAAATTAATGGAAAAATTAGTTGGTAACAGTCTTCAATGGTATTTAGAAACAAATAACCTTCTCTCTCCACTCCAAAGCGGTTTTCGTCCATTTCGTTCAACTCAAGATCATCTGGTGAACATAGACACTGAAATTTGTAATGCCTTTTCTCAAAATCATCATGTGATATTGGTTTCATTAGATATAGAAAAAGCCTACGAAATGATATCAAAATCTCGTCTCCTTACTATTTTACAAAAAATGAAAATTACTGGAAATATGCTAGCTTTTATAAACAACTTTTTAATTAAAAGATATATCAAAGTACGATGTAATGATTGTACTTCTTCCAAATTGGAATTAGAAAATGGTTTACCTCAAGGATCGGTTATTAGTGTTATCCTTTTTTAATAGCAATTAATGAAGTGTCGACTGTAATAAAACCACCAATTAAATTGTTTTTATTTGCGGACGATATTACCCTTCTTTGTACCGGTAAGAATTTAAAATTAACAATTCAATTAATGCAACGAGACCTCAATCAACTCACCTATTGGGCAAAAGATTCAGGATTTATTATCTCAAAAAATAAATCCGAATTTATTATTTTTTCAAGAAATCAGAAAATTCTTCAATCAACGGTCCATCTAATGATTGATAATCAGCAATTCAAGAGAACCAATATCTGCAAAATTCTTGGAATTTATTTTGATGAAAAGCATTCATGGAAATATCATATTAATACTTTGAAAGCTAACTGTTATGCTCGAATAAATATATTAAAAATATTATCATCATTAAAATGGAGGAACAGATACATATATTTTAATCAACATTTATAAAGCAATTATTCAGCCAAAAAATGAGTATGGTTCAATAGTTTATAGTTCTGCAAAACCTAATCTTTTACAAAAATTAGATCCAATCATTAATTCAGCATGCCGTTTAAGTTTAGGAGCATTTCGATCCAGTCCATATTCAATATTTATTTCTCCTTCTAATCCTACTAACAAATATATCTTCGAGCCCTTTAATCAGCAAGGTTACAATAAATTTCCTTCTCTTCCAAAATCACTTTGTATAAGAATTTCCAAATCTATTTCTGAAATCTCTATTGACCCTCCATTACTTTATCAGAAAAGATTAAATCCCATTCCTCCTTGGTCCTCGTTTACTCCTTCAATTAATCTAGATTTTACAAATATTCCACATTCAGATTTACCCTCATCTGCCATTTTCTCGTATTTTTCTTCACTTCAAGACAAATTCATTAATAATCGAATTTTTTTCACAGACGGTTCAAAACAAGAAGGTGGTGCTGGAGGTTCTATAAATTTCATATCACCCTCAAATTAATTATATTACTCGTTTACCAGACTTCTTTTCTATTTTTTCCTGCGAAGCCTGGGTAATTATTAAAGCTTTAGATCTCTTTTTACAAAACAGAACATCGTCAGATTTGGTTATTTTCACAGATTCACTATCAGTAATTTACGCTATTCAAAATAAACTGTCAAAAAATCCTTTCATTCAAGAAATTCAAGAACGTCCTTCTATCCTTAGCCCAAAATCATTGTAACATCACCCTTACATGGATCCCTTCTCATCGAGGAATAAAGGGAAATGAAGATGCTCACTCCTCAGCAAATAATGCTTCTAAACTCCCTTTACCCAATAACTCCATCTCTGGTTCTCTTCAAGACTTTAAAAAACTTCTTCAATCATCAGCATTAAAAATATGGGATTTGAAATGGAAATCAACACATTCAAAATTACGTCAAGTTAGAAATTCAGTACTAGATCTTCCTCTTCTTCTTCTGAACTTTAAAAGAAAACACCAAGTCATTTTATCAAGGCTCCGAATTGGCCACTTCAATTTGAGTCACTATTGTTTATTTCAAAAGTTTATTTCAATTGATCTGAAATAAATTAAAATAATAATAATAATAATAATAATAATAATAATAATAATTTTACGGAGCTGACAAAATGTGCCAACTTGTGGTAACTACTATTCATAATAGAAAATTCCTTGGGATTCGCTAGAGTTAAGCAGTCAACAAACATTTTCTCGTAAATAGCCAGGAAAAAGCTCAAAGTATTCAGTTACATGAATTCGTTCAAATATTTTGTTCACGTACAACGAACATATGCAGTAGAAGGAATTCGTAGTATTTTAGCGGGTATACACTTTCCAACAGTATACAAGTGATGACTTTCATGAAAACTATTGTAAGTGCATTGCAAATTGTCATTGTTTGCATTCACAATCAGTAAACACATGGTGTGTTAATATACACATATTAAGATAGCAATTGTATACAAATGTTAGATAGTAGTAATATATGAAGACATTAATAGTCAACAAATCTGTAACTATGAACTGCTTTTTATATAAAAGCAATAGTTACAAGTGCATTGTAAATTGTACTTGATTCCAAAAGTAATCATACTTTCGAAACATTATACTGATGAAGTGTAGACTGTAACCACCCCATTTGAAGGCAATAACGATTTGAATTTCTTCAATGATAAAGTTCCCTCTTACAACATATTTTTTTGTTTTGCCACGTCCTACCAACTCAAATTCATGTTCTCCACAACCCAAAGATGTTAGTTTAAATAATTATCTTCTGCCTACAGAACGTATTATAGAAACCGAAAGAATTTGCTAAAAATAGGCGATACAACACGACTTATTCTCTCCGACTTGTATAACATCAAGTAATGCGGAGGATTTTCTGAAAATCACACTTGCGCCTTTTTATAATTATAATTCATAATCATTATAATTATAAACGAACAATTTTCAGTACCTCTGTGAAATGTTTTGTTAAGTACCTTAATAATTAAAGGATTCGGGAGGCTGCGAAAAATGGATTTTATGTAATGTAACCTCAAAAATTAAAGGATTCGAGGGATTAAATTCGGGGGTCCCTGAAACCATCCCCTTTGATCGGGGAATACCCCTTTCGGTGAAAATCCTTATATTTGGAATAATTTACGCACTGCAGTAGTTCATAGTTGGACGGACGTTCTAAGATTAAACACTTCTCGGTCTCTAAGATATGGTATCGTAAGAAATTGTAATGTTAAAAGACAAGAAATATGTTTTTCGATACCATATCCACAAAAGGTGTTTTTCTGAAGAAAAATTAACTATTTTTCCGATAATATTTTAGATTACTCGAAGAAATATCCAAAAAAGAAAAAAAAATTGTTGGCTGGTTGTATATCTTATAATGGCAATAATACATTAATATAATTATTGTTATTATTATTAATATTATATTGTTATATTAAGAAAACTTATTCATAATATTTCAAGATACGCACTTTTATGAAATCCATGTTTTGTTTTAATGAATGTCACAACAAATCTATAAGTTACCGAAATTATTAGCTCTAGGTAAAATATTTATTCGGGAAATGGATGTTAAAAGGAAAAGTTTTATGAGAATACATTACTTTTTTCCATTGAAGATGGGAAATTTGTTACCCCGAAAGTGACTTTGGGCATTTGTTGATTTAATAAATAATAAAAACCTTGAAATTGTGGTTGATTATTCCTTTCGTCCAATTCCAAAACATTACTTTAATCCAGGTCTATTTATCCATCAAAATATGGATATTCTTTAAAGAACAAAATTAAAATCTATTTTTTATGTAGTTACTTTAGAAAACTATTTTAATTCATTGGATGAAGTAATTGCCTACATCATGACGTATTTGATGAAAACGCTGGCACAACCCGGTTGCCTTCTCCTTACAGATCATCCAAATCGTTCATTAAAAAACGGTTTAAAATGTTTTTGTTTTTTTAATATGGCTTTGGTTCCAAAATATTTTAGTATAACTTTAAATAATACGTTTGCACTAAAATAGAAAACAAAACTGTCTAGAAATATCACCTATTAAATATGGCTCAAACAAGTATTGTATCGCAGTTTCTTGGTCAATGACTCCCATTTCGATCACATTTTCAATCAGTTTGCTTTATTCTTTGAGAAAAAGCTGAGTTGGTCCCTTGTTTTGCATCCAAACTTAATGTAACTTCACTATTATATTGTAATATAACGATAAATGTATTAGTAAGTTCTAGAGCTCAGTAGGAAATGAAGTTATTCGGGATCGGGCGAGCAGTAGCTCGCTGCTCGGAGAATCCAGCATGTGTGGAGACACCTTTAGAGATATTAGATAACAATATCTAGGTAATTTGCCTTCGCAAGCAGCATTTTATTACACGAGAAAAATATTTTCATGGAAAGTCTTGCGGAAAACCCTTGTTGTATTCATTATTCAACTTTATGCGTAGTATATTATCAGGGCATTAATTTATAATGCTGTGCACAGAATGCAGCATTCCTAGTAGGTCGTCACACAGTTTTTAACTAAGTTTTACGTTTCGTAGTACATAAATAAGTACAAAAAAATCACTATAGACGGCGGTAGCACGTGACATCAATGCCGTGGTTGTTCCATATACCGAACCCGTACAGTCCTACAAAAATGAATGATTTGAATATATTTGATAGTAAATATGTGACTTATTTTATTCTTTTCGGCGAGAATTTTTACAGCGCATGCCGTTTCGCTCAAGTCACCACTTCCCTCAGTCCGACATCTTTTTCTTCAAGCTGTCTCCTGGCTCAGAGCAAAGTCGCTCGCCTTACACCAATGAGGTCCGAGTTAGAGTCCCGTCAATTCTCATGTCAAATTTGTTCCAACAAAACGAGTTCGGCTGCTCTACAAGGGCTAGTCTAACCTTTGTGAAGTGTCCTAAACCTCACCCTCTTCATTATTCCTTCCAAATTCTGGCCGCTGAGTAGTGACGCTGAGGCGCGTACGCGGAGAAGCTACCTGGCGGCCTCTTGACAACTGACAAGACGAGAAGTGACACAAATATATGGAATGGTAATGGAGGATTACTCAGAGATGATAATGAAGTAATGGAGGATTATTCCGCGCTCAACGCCCGACAATGGACTTAGAGACGCGTTGCGTAAAGATGCATCAAATGTAAGGAAAAACAATCTGGATGTCATCGCTTTGGGTACAGCTCTCCCCGCGTTTTCCTCGGTCTTCCTTATTGCCTTTCAGATGGTGTCCAGCGGGCAACGCATCTCTCCCTTACCACATAGGACCCCGTATCACAAGGGTATCTTCTATTCAATTCTATCAATTATATCTCTGCTTATTTCTGCCGTAGGATTACGTTTTAATATGGAGATCCTGCAAGTTCTTCCATGGCGCCCATTTCTAAAGCTTGTAATTTTTTGTTTTGTCGTTAATGTACTTACCAAATTTCCTCGCTTTCATATTTATTTAACAATTACTTCGCAAGCTCTTTGTGGGGGAGAGGTACTGGGTTTTATTCATTCCGCCCACCGTATTCCATTTTGTTCCTTGACAAAACTTCGTTTTTGATGTCTTCGATTTCAACATCTTATTGTTGTCTGTCATCTGTCTTATCAAATATCACCATCACCGTGTCTCTCACGAAGAGTCAGTATTTCCTCTTGTCAACATTGATTGCAATTCCCATCAGGTCATTCTTCTTTGTTCCTTATCATATACTGTAGATAGCATTTACTTGACGGCAATTATAACTTGATGATGAGCAAATGTTGAAAGTAAGAGTCGTTTATTTTCACTCCCAAGTATTTACTTTGTCATAAGCACATAGCATACCTTATAAGTCATCAGCACAGAGACACATTAACCCATTAATGTACCAAATACTTTTGTTCAGCGATCACATCCTTTTGTTCATCGTTTGATTCACCGACCCTCCGAACTAACCCTAGACATATACAGACTAGAAGCAAAGCATGGTTTTGGTAAAAGATCAAAACCCACGACGCCTGTACTGAATTCACCCTGTACAGGCTTTAGCAACTTTCCCTAAATTGTCATCTATTACTCGGAATTCCAAAACTTGTTTTTTATATTTTGTTTAGAATGTTTACGTCCATTTCAGAGATAATATTCACAGAGTAGGGTGAAACCAGCACAAAATTTCCAGAGTTTGTTGTAAGATACACCTGATGCTGGAAAGTAATGGGGTAACATGGACAGTTTGACCGTGCACTGTCATGTTCAACAATTAACAGTGCGGTAAACTCAAAGGTCATATCCTAAGTCTCAGTCCCCTTTTCCTTTAGAAATTGTCAGCATTCAATAAAAGCGTACGTTTAGAACGAGTTATATTTTGTTACTAAGTGTAAATTATATGTTAAAATATTATAATCTTGAATTCATTCCGTCAATTTTATTTGATAGACATTTTTGCTATTATTCTTACATTAAAAAAGTTTTACTCTTGGATTCCAGAGTAAGTTCCGGCTTACAGGTGTTTATTCTCATTCATGTTGCATCCTCCTGTTACCTAATTATCCCTTCCTTTAGAAATTCAACAAACTTAACATACTCGCAAAGTGTTATTTGACTTACCATACTCGGCTGGGGGTAGGATTAATACATACCTCGCCAATAAAATGTCTTATTTGCGTTATCTTTCAAAAATTATTGTTTTGTTATCTGATCGATGCACTTACATTTTTTGTTTATTTATGGTCGCTTTATAACAGCTCAGGTCATCAGCGACCTCATTTTGTTTACATCAGTACATTACATTACACAAGGTCACAAACATTGGTATCATTACACCGTAAGCATTATATCACTATATCATTACAAAATGGCACTTACCATTTATTTTGCAGCACTACTGCATTATTTCACTTTTATTGTGATTGCCAGCTTTAAGTGATTCTGCTCATCAAATTTCTCATAGATGTCACATATATGTGTTACATATTTTTTAATTCCAATTTACCTAGTTGGCAACGTTGATCTTTGCCCTTAAGGGGTTTTTTACTGACGCTTACGTTATTTTAATTACATAGTTCTAAATAATATGTTTCTACTAATATAAATTTGATTAGATAGATAGTATGTTTATTTTAGACTGCATCTATCACGTGTATTATTAGGGATTTCTTTCTCATTACATTTACATTACAATACTATACATTTACGAAACATTACAAATACATTATCCTTACATTACATTGTTGGATTTAATTGGTCTAGGCTGAGTTTAATAATAATCAGTCTGAGCTGAGTTCTTCATTACAGCTACAGCAGAACTTTACTTTAAGTACTATTTCAGAAAAACGTATGTGGGGGTACAAGTTGATTTTTCTCAGGTAATTAATAAATGTCGCAAAATTCCCTATCTTTTAGCACTATCTTTGGTGAATTAAGTTTGTATTTTAGTCTTTTGGTCTCATATTCTGGGCATGTGAGAATGTGCACAACAGAGAAGATCATGTTGCACCGGTCGCACGTGGCATGTATAAATGCTCTAGTTAAGCCTTTCGCCGTATCTGTGAACCACGTACCCGGCTATTCCAAGCACCTGTGAAATTTTAGTTGGCTTCGAAAGAAGTAAAATGCCAAAATAACAGACATTTTAATTGGTTTTATTTGAAGCTTGCGGACCCGGCAGACGTTCTGTCCTTAACCTTCCTCTTTCTCCTTTCCTCTACCTTTATATCTCCGTCCCTCTCCTTCCCTCTAACTTTATATCCCCGCCTCCCTCCGTCTCTCTGTTCCTGTCTCAGTCTGATTCTATATCTGGCTCTCTCTGTCCCTCATTTAGCATTTAGTTGCAGATTCTGCGCGTCTTTGAGCAGGTGGGGTAATATTGAGAAGCGCCGATCCAGCAAAAATATACTAGAATATTCAAAAAGGTCTCATCCTGTACATTACGAAGTGAGAAACGTTTGTTTGAGGCTGATGACTACAACATTTTAGTTTTTAATGCTCAATAACGCTTCTTTTAAGGAGTTATTTGACGACATAGATTCAAATCATTATTCAAAAGACATACTAATTGCAGTTTATGAGTGACTTCATTTCTCACTTCTTTCCATTAATTTAATTATTTGTTGGAAAAGAGACTGGTAAATCCCGATTTGAATGGAAGCGATCGGGCGGGTTGGCCAGCTAACGGGTGAACTAGTAACATTCGCCCACTTGCTGCCCGGACTTGCGAGAGAGAGGATATCATGTTCGATTGCATTCAAGAACTTATGAGGCGATCCCCGGTGGCCGAGATCGCGAAGTGAATAATGTCGTAGTGATCTCGGACCAAAGGGTCGCGGGTTTGAGTCCCCATGGTTGTATTTGTGTTCGTCCTTTCACTCCCTATCATCACTATATCACGTCATCTTCACAGTTACCGTAACTGTAACTTCAATAGTGTCGCTAATGACCTAGATTTTGATGCGACCTTAAAAATAACAACAACAAAAAACTTATGATTTAAACAAATGTCAAATATCAACACTTCATTCTTGTAAATACTGTAAAATAAACTCTATTATAACTTTCGCATAATATTTAAAGAAATAAACTTATGTATTAATTGCATGCCTATTTAAGGCATTTCCACTTCACAATCTTTGCAAACGCGATTTCTCACAACTGAGCAATTAGTTGGAAAGAGATGCGGTGATCAGAATTTACAGTCCTAAATTTACTTGTATAATCACTCTGATCCCTTTCAATGTACTATAATTACCCTTAAGACATGCTGCGATCAAGTATTCTTCGATAGTTTGAAGAGCATCTAAAGAATAACCAAACAGAGTTGAAAGGTAGTGCAATGCCACTTAAGTACTAGTATAAGGCCTGTCGACTGACGCGGTGACGTCTCATGGGTAGTCATCGCGGCAAATCTTTCGCCAGCTCCTCACAGTCATCAACGTTGTTTACTCCCCTTCATCGCCGCCTTAATAATGATATTTACAGAAATGAATTTTCACCTCATTTTATTACATTTCATTCAATTAACTGTTAATTTCAACTAAAAAGAGATGAACGACTTTAAATTTAGAGTATTGCCATATTTAGAATATTGTGTTTCTCAGAGTGGCACATATCATTGAGGCAACCAAATGATCCTTCAAATATAACACCATTTTCCATATTAGCAAAATTGATTTTCTGGTTATCTTGATTTAACAGGTTCTTTCTTCAAGAGGTACACAATATCAAAAGGAAAATGTTTCTGTGGAATCCGCATAGATGTTCATAAGCTATTTCTAGTTTTGGAGGATCGGAAAACAATGACACGACTTATCGGTTCAAAGAATTGTTGTCAGAAATCATTGCAATCACTTCAAAACCAATATTTTCAATCCTTACAATTATGGGGGTTGTTAAATAATGGTTTAGCAACTCATCTGTCGATTTTCTGACCGGAATTGCATGAATTACATCATTATATAATGAAATCATTAATTACCATGAACACACGAGCTGTTAATAAGTTTTCTTCATTTATGTCAGGTCCGATCATACTTCCTCCTTTATGTCAACATTTGAGTTCAAGAATATTTCATCCATTAAGAGTACCATAATCTTGTCTTTTTCATTCAACAAACTAAATTTCTTTCCTTTGTACTACATAACGCATACTCTGAATGTTTCTCCATCTGTGGTTTGTTGAATTTTGTCGAAAGCAATTTCAGTGTAGAAGTGCACGGCAACTTCACGTAACCCGAACTTTTTAAACGTTTTTACAATTTGTTACAAGTACTTTGTATCAAAGTTACTCTGCTGCAAATGTGTTCTGTTCGCACTAATTTAAAGCACAGATATTATTACACCATAAAATGGATAAAAAAAACACTGTTCTCATGTAATTCTGTACACGACACTCACAGTTCACAGTGATTCACATGCAGATCACACTTTTGCCACGATGTAATGTTATGACTACACGTAGTGACGTCAGAAGCAAGATGGCCGCCTGCCAATAGGGCTGTTTTAGGTGGCATTGGGTAGTGCCTGTTAGTGTGTTTCTTTTGTCATTGATTCTTACATGTTATAATTTCAGAATCGAATGTTTAACATATTATTAACGTAACTTTAGACATGACGAGTTGTTAACGAGTTTTAATAAACTACTGATTATTATACACTATCCTTTCCATAAGTGCTTATGTCTCAACTTTTCTCTATAGATTTGTCTCTAATATTTAATCGTTTTCTTGTCGCCAGTCATTCCACATTTGTAAGAATTCTGAGTACAGTATCAGATTCATCACCTTTTAATTCCCCCTTCGGCTTACGAGCTCCTTTCTGAACAACTTTATTTAGACTTCCTTACTACCTTACTTCTTTTAAAATCACTGCATTATTTATAAACTACCCCTTTTTTGTTAAAATCTGTTTGTATTTATTAATTTTTAAAGGTGGAGAATTGATGTTGTGTATTCCGTGCTGTGAGTTCCTACCTCGACCAACACTCATTTTGAATTACTAAATATATGCGTTTTATTTTAACGTAATTGAAATATTTAATTTCAATTAAATATTTATATATTAATTATTTGGTTTTCTCCAACCCGGGTACGTTTCCATTCTGATTACTGATATTTTTGCATTTCTCACACATATTTCCCATTTCTACAATTACGCATGATTTTCTGAAACTTTCCTTAAGCAATCTTAGTAAAATTGTAACTCCCTACTCAAGCCTTCGGAAAATCGTTACTACCGAGCTTACTTACTATCTACACTGAATGTGCACCACTACATCAAGAGACGCAAGATCGTTTCCCTAGATTTTGGGGCTCATATGACTCCGATTATACTGTTTGTCTCCTGATGTCTCTTGATATTTCATTTGGAATAATAGAACGCGCAGAAACTAACAAAATAAACACACCGAAATAAAACACGGAATAATAATGCCTAGACAAGCTTTTCGAGCAGTCTCGTACAAAATAGGGAATATTTCCTGTGTTAACATTTCTACACGTACGGTCATTTTCTTCAAAATATGGAACAATTTGAATTTTTAAAAAAAACTTACAATAAAACCTTGGATAACATTATTTTTGGTACCACTTCACTTTGAGCAATAGGCTGCAAAGCTTTTCTGCTGAAGAGAGAGAGATGCAGGTGGGAGGGGGGGGGGGTAAACGTGCTGTAAATAAGTAGTTATTCCTACAGCGTTAGTACCTTTATTTTTTGTTGTTGTTGTTGTTGTTGTTTCATACTCGTCAGCAGCTAGTCTTACGACTGACTGATTTTAGGAGCTTCAACTATACTTGGGTTTTTATTTCTTGGCGCGTGGGGGCGTATCTTCACGACGGAATATCTCACTGTATTTCGCTTCGTTCTCGTTGAGCAGCTAAGAGTCGCGACTGTATCGAGCAGTGCCGGCGATCATGCGACTCCTAGCGGCACGACTGAGAAAGACGCGAAATACTGTGAGCTATTTCATCTTGAAGACAAGCCTCTACGCGCCAAGAAATAAAAACCCAAGTGTGCTCTGGCGATTAGTACTTCAGTCAATGACAATTGTAATTAAAACGAATACCATGGAGAAACTTTTGAGAAAATGTTGCAAATGTACCAGAATCTTATAAAGTACAATATTCAAATAAATTCTCTGAAATTTGCAGGTCTTTGAGCCAGTCTAAAAATATCCGGCAATATTATTTCTTTCAAAATTCTTGTGAATAGTTCAGGGGCGAGTGTTCTTCACACACGACGGATCGACGATCAGAGAGACGATCGGATACAGACGGTCGGATACGCAGATAGATCGGCAGATAAGACAGGCTGGCGGATGGACAATGTATGTTTGAAACATGTGAAATGTGTGTTTGAGAATTTGACTGTAAGGGCTGTGCTGATTCCGTTACTTTATTGGTCACAAATGCCTGCAAATTATTTCATCTTAACGCGAAAGATTTATTTTCGTTTCTGGCATTGTTAACCAGAAACTTGGTGGGGTCGAAAGAAAGACTTCGGTTGTTTTCATAAATTGCAAGAATTTTAATAACTAATCTGAACAACCACCTCCCTGTCCTTTGAATGAGACGGGAAAAGAAAGTAAGTTTGTTTCGTGTCATAACGGGGTTAACGTGAAAGCTCCTAGTGCGTTTTATAACGAAAAATTTATAATGCGCTTTCTAGCGCAGAGAAAACCCATCTCTTTCAATGGAATGTGAAGCGTTCTGGTTATCAGAAAAATCGGAAAGGAACGTTTTTTAAGGATTTATGTTTCTTTGCAAGATTTTCCAGTTAAAAATTGTTTATTACAAAAAGGGTTGTTTTTTAAGTCACGGAAAGATATACGGAACGCCAACGTTCATTAAAATTTATCAGATGACTACCGAGAAAAAAATAAGACATTCTATCAATTCCAAGGGAAACCAACCGTAATTATTTAGTGGAAACCAACTATGATCTCCGGCTCCAAGTTTTAATTTAATTCGCATCACACTCTCATGTCTTCTATCTCTTCCCTTAGAAATTCAACGAAAATAGCGCATTCCTAATATATTGACCAAGCATATTCGTCTGGTGAAGTTATTAAAAATTTCGCCAGGATATCTAAATTGTAAACCTTTAAAAAATAACGTGTTTCGTGTCAAGTTGGTGCGTTTATATTTTAAATATCGCTAAGTTATTATAGCCCCTTTTCATTATAACAAATTAAGTTATTTTACATAGTACTATACAATGCCTTGCACGTTCAACGTTCCATTTATACAATTGGCAACGCAGATCTTGCTTTATAAGGAATAATATGAATAGCCTGCCTAACGTCACTTCCCCGACCGTATTTTAATCACCGTATCACCGTATTTTCATTCAACAGCGTTTTAATTGGCGCTTTATTTGAAATTGCATTGAATTTCATATCAAAATCACAATCCAAATTAACTTTTCAAATTAATTATAGTTTTTGAGAAATGTTATCTTGTTCTCACGGGTCATAGTTTCCGGAAACGGTGGACTTTAGACGATGTGCATTACGAGCCATATCCGTGCTCTTCGCAGAAATCAGTGTCGTATACCAGAATGCGTCTAACGAGAAAGTAGAGTGTACACTGCTGAATGTATTACATGAAGTTCTGTGACTGGTTCTTCGATGTTACCGCGAGGGGTGCATTTCTTTCATCGCAGACCTAGTACCTGTACAAAATACTTTCTACTTTTCATGGCAAACATTTTATTTTAGCAAACACTTTTGTAGATTTTTTATTCATTAGCATAATATAGAGTTCTAATTGTGAAGGGACACGTATCTGATAATTAGAAGCAATTAATTGAAATACCGAAAATAAGTAATATATGTCATATATGACATAGCCTTGCCAAAATCGTTAACGAAAGTCGAAAGACATAGCCTAGCCAAAAGTTGAAAGTTAACAGTACTTGACTGTGGACGATGTACTTGATGGTATTTAATAACTTTATCAAGTAGAATTGTCTTCACGGGGTGCCAAAGAAGGTGTGAATTATGAATGTGCTAGATTTTAAAAGTATATTTTCAATATAATGATTCTTTAAACAGCGAAAATATTTGGAAAATGCAACCCAAAAAGGTCATATTTATGGTCATATTTCCATATTTTAGGTCATAAATGCTTGCATGTTTTTAACATTTTTAGGTCTAAATCACCTAGGCCCTAATAATGAATTTTACAAAAATGATGCCTCAGGTGTGTTAATTCGAAGAGAAATTGGGGTATAAATACTCGTAGTATTACGAACTAATATTACAGACGAGAAAGTACGTGCTGTATTAGCACCATTATTTTCTATCTACATTGGTTCGATCTCTCATTATTTCTCTATTTCTTCAGCATGTTCCTAGTGGAATACCTCTAGCTAGCATCAACTCTAGCAAACTCGGAACCTATTGAATTTCTGGATAAGTAAATTCAATAGAAGACGAAACAAATACATTTCCTTTTCCCGAAAGTCTAGTCGAGGGGAACCGAACTTAGAGAGGAGCATCGTACCCGGGAGAAACCCTTATCTCGCAGTCGAGGAAATACCACGAAAATTACGACAGTAAACACCGCCCTTGTTAGCGCGTTGCCGGGCAATTACGACGGC
Source organism: Acheta domesticus (assembly GCA_031308135.1). NCBI lineage: Eukaryota > Metazoa > Arthropoda > Insecta > Orthoptera > Gryllidae > Acheta > Acheta domesticus. Next base: position 103,740,325 of record JAHLJT010003656.1, on the reverse strand, counting down.
GACACAGCAGCGGGATGGAGCATGGCGGGGTGAGGGAGGGAGCATGTTGAGGAGGGACAGGGCGGGGCAGAGAGCAGAGGGCGGGGCGCTCTAGATTAATCACCCTATCCATCTCGGGCCCCGAGGCAGCGCGTGCCCTACGTTGAATACCTGCTTTCCCCATGTCCACGTAGTGTTGACAGGTGTCTACCTCTCGTCCATGTATCTTTCCTGAAGAGCCAGGTTAGGTACAATTACTCGAAACTCAACGGAACCTCTCATCGCAGATTTTTTCCATAATATCGTCGAATAGTTTTGCAACAGATTTAAAAAATCGGAGAAAGGAAAATCAGTGTTCAGGCGTATTACTGGAGTATTATTTATGTGTATATTAACTGTATGCGCATCCAATAGATAATTTTAAAACCCACTAACTGCAGAATAATATTATTGGAAATATTTTAGCGGTTAGTTTTAGAAATCAATGAAATGTTTCGTCTTCTGAATAGTGCAGGCAAAGGGTAATTGAAAGTACGTTAAATAAATAAAATAACATATTTATTAATACATACAGATCGTTAATGAAAAGTTAAAGAAAACTAATACTACACGGCGAAGGAAATATTTCTCAGTATAAATTTCATTTTGTTCCATCAATACGTTTCATTGGCATAAATAAAGTAGGGCAGACGTGTAGATTTTTACATGAAGTTGTAATTTACGTCCTTTTAATATAAGCTGTTTGGATGCATTGTCCAGAATGGTCGCCCTAATCACTTTAATAATTTGCATTTGTTGAACTAGAACATAAGCTGTTTAAGAGTGAAATCAGGTGTCTAAGAATATAGCTGTGAAACCGCCCCTACACACTTTTGGGGCAAAGAGAGTAGATCATTACTGAATGATTAGGTTATTTGGAGTACAAATATGCTATAAAACTAAGAAATTCAATGCGTGAAAATTAAACCATTGCCACATAAAGTGTTGAGTCCAAATTATTTCGTTTAAATGTTGACAAACTGTGGATACGCACCACCAGCAACCTTTCATTACTCTTCAGAAAAAAAGACAATCGCAGAAAAGTTAGCCGGACGTAATAATCTTACATATTGCTGTCTTAACTTCCCATTAATGCATGTTTTATAGAAAGAACGTAATTTTATGTGCTCATGTGCGCGCTTGATCTGTTTTAGGATAAGAGGCTTAGCGCAATCTCTCTTTTCTTGCCGAAGCATCCTAACCAAATGAAAAAGTGGGGGCAGCGTATTCAAGGATGAACCCGAGTCTTATTAATCAAGCTAAGAACATTGATCCTTTCAACTGATTTCGTTACTCTTTCGATGCTGAAAATATTTAAAGAAAAACCATTTTCTTGGGAACACTGATATCTACCAAAATGAAAAAAGATGTTTCTTTGACTGCCGTTTTATATTTAAATCTTACATTTTTGCATCTCAGTCGTTAACTACGTGTAATTCTTCGGTTTTGTACAAGAAAAATTCTGAAGGAACAAAATATATGCGATTGTTGGGACCCATATCCCTTTGTTCCTAATTTGCAACCAGCCGCTAAGTCAAATGTTATGCACGAAACTTTTGATTGATTGGTTCCTAAGGTGGTTGGTCCGTATGTGTAATGAATGTTTTCTTTGGGAGGTGGCTGTGATCTACCCCCGCTGGATAGTAAGGTCCGACGCCGACCTACCAGCCAGCTAGATGGGGTTTTCCCCAACCAGCGGGGCATCGCCCCAGCCGGGACAAGCTCTATGCTCCCGACCGGACTCCCGAAATGTGTACAAGTGCTAAGTAAGGCCAAAATAAGAACCACTGTATAAGATTTCTTTTGTCACCCACTGACACTAAGAGAGTTGATAAAATCATTCACCGTTTCCCGACCCGTAGCCACTCATTTTTGGCTCATGACCGTGACTTTGGTCTGATAAATGGTAAACTAAAAAAGCATGATAGATTTTACGAACCAATGCAAATCTGTGAAAAGTTTTTGTTTTGCTGCAACCCCAGGAAAATTTACCGCTTACATGATCCATTCGAATGATGTATTGAATTTCAAATCCTGGTGGACTAAATGGTACAAAAAACATTTCTGTCTACAGACACAAAACGTCTTTTCCACTATCTCAAAAGCAAACTTCAAATTCAAACTTTATGGAATTCAAGTATGATTCTTCCTTTACGGAAACTTGTTGCATCCCAGTTCTTTGGAGGCTTCAATAATACATTCATCTTCCACAACAAGTTCCAACAGAATATCATGATGAAATTGCCAACTCAAAAGGCTTATCTGCTATCTAATGGAACTATTCATGAAGAAAAACTCGGGCATATTTCAAAAGCAATGAAGTATGTTCCTGAAGAGAACCAAGAGTTTTATAGAGGGATCTTGAACTGGCCAAATACTTTCTCACAACAAGATTTAGTATGAAACATGCTTTAGGAAAAAATTAAAAAATCCGTAATGACAGAATAAGTAAAAGAAAATAAATAGCAAAGTATAGTAAATAATGTTGTTTTATTTATGAAAGGGCGTAAGCCGAAAATTGAAACAAATCTTTTTTTTGTGGAAACAAAATAACATGAAACTAAAATTTGCTCAGAAAATTATGTAAATATAGAAAAAAGAACAATCCTATTTTTAATTCAATAAAAGATACAGATTATGAACTAAAATGTTATTCTCTATTTTCCAAAACTTGAATTTTGTAAAGCCCTTCCAAAACAACCGATTCACATGTGATATGAATCTAAATAGGCATTTTTTCCTTGAACAAATACCTATAAAAATTATTTCTTTTTCAAAACGTTTTTGTGACAGGCAATGAAACAGGTGCACAAATTTCTATGGGACTATTCAAAAAATGACTAAGAAAAAAAGCATATCCAAGTTCAATAAATAATGAATGTGGACAGGTATCGTCAAAATAATTTGGTGGTTCCCCAGACCCCAGTATGTACTTCATGTGTTAAATAGACATGCTTGATCATCACATACTTTCTGTAATATTTTCAAATTGATACGGAAATAGGTAGAAATTACACTGAAGTACTGTAGTTTCTTCCCCACTAAAAACTCAGTTATGACTTGAAAATGTCCAATGTGAACGTAGTCGCGAAAAATAAGTGTGCACGTGCAGGGTTGAGTGAATTATTCAATTTTCAATTTCAATGGAAACAAAATAAATGGTTATACAAATTGTACGGTGGAGTATAGAAGTAAAAATGATAAGTTTTACGATTTTTTATATGATACTTCATATTCAATGAACATATGTTTTACGTTTTACGGCACAAATAATTTTGTTAATGTTTTCTGTTACATAATTTATTCAAATATCGCTGGAAATGAATTTCTCCGTAGATACGTGCATCCAGGGGGTAAATTAATTGAAAAAGTAACTACATTATTCATCGTGTTTCGCCCTCAAACGTTTTTTTCTATAAATGTCCCATCAAATTCAGAATGTATCGAGTGTATCTGATGCACTTAATCGTAAGAAGGATGTTCTCTGCGAAGGTGTACTCTTTCAGCAATTGCCAATTAAGAAGCGCTTAAATGTGCCAAACCAGTTCACTATGCAAGAGCTGACAATCGAAATATATCCCAGATCACGGCAATGAAGATATTGTAACAGAGCTTAACATTCTCTTCGAGACCCGAATACGAGGGTTGGGGCGAAAGTTATGTCAATTATTTTTGTATCTAAAAGAAGTGTTATTTGATCACAATTTTATTTGTCTCGTGAAAGAAATACTGTATTTATGTTCAAAACAACAGAAAGCTTTTGTCTTTGTAAGGTCAGAGCTATGTGAAATTAGTTAACTATCGTCGTGAGAGATGAATGTAACGCGTTTCGAGCAGCGCTTAACAAAATAGCCCTTTATCGAGGGATAAATGCCCGTGATTATCACAGGAACTGACGAAGTTCTTGAGAATGTGACCTTAACCACAACAGACAGTCGCGAGATGGGAAGAGAGTTTCTAAAAGCTAGCGTGCAGCCATGTAGGTCCTATGACTGTGTGACTGGTCACGTGATTTCAGCCTAATCGGGTCTTTAGAACGGGTACGAAACGCTTTGGAATGACGTGAACTCTTATATGCAAAAATGTTTTAGAACATGAAACCAAAACTGTCATTTCAAATACCTTAACAAATCTGAAAAACACAATTTTGGCGTGTCGTTTAATATCCATTCACCATGTCCATGTATTACACATTTACCTCCCGTAATCACAAAAAAGTTGCCAGTTACTTATGCCCCCATCCTCGTATAAGAAAATAAATTAGATAAACGTGGAGAATCGGAGAGGCTACATCTGAGTATTGTAACCCAACATCGAAAGTACTATGTCATTAACGTGAAATCTGAGCCTCCCCAGAATACGCTTATCTAGTTGAACATCATTAAAAAGATTCTGAAAAAGTATTGTCCCGTTTAGGCTTTAGTAGACTGAAGCAATTTCGAGTGTTGCTTTGTCAAGAGGGTAGAGGTGGCAATATGTTCCTGTGTGTGCACTGTTAACGACATATGATTTACAAGCGTACCCTACGAGAATTCTCGCATGTAATACCTCACCCTCTTTTTTTATTTTTCCATTTCCATTACGCCTGTAATATATATTTTTCTTCAATACCTTCTTATCTTCCGTCACTTTTTCTTTATGTCACCTCGTAATTGATAACGTAATACACCCTTGTCAATACAAACTGTTCTTATTTAACTTTATTATCAAGCAAAGGAGTACACCCGTGTATTTCAATCGCTTAAAATATGAAGTAATTGGTAATTTCACATAGAGTTGCAGATTCTACAAGCTCTGAACATGTGGGGTAGAATCGAGAAGCGTCTAACCAGAAAAATCGTAATAGAATGAACAAGAAGACCTCCTGGTATGAGAAATGTTTCTTTGAGGCCTTTGGCCTCAAAATTGTAAGTTTTTAAGACCCTAGAACGAGTTATTTAATGATATAGATTAATAAATCCTCATGTGCGTTGCAGGTTTCATATGACGTGCATATTTAGAAGCTCAAAATGCAATTCGCCACGTCTCCGTGTAATTCTCTTTCTTTAGAAGAAGAAATGAGAATTACTTAGAATGAAGATTAGTTGCGTGTGAGAGCCACAAAGGGAACGTATAGTAATGAAATAATATAGGAGACGATAACAGATGCCCTTGTCCTGCTGATACTCCTCGCTGGGCCAAATTAAACTCCGCAATTAATTCGTCTTATTTATAAATGTGTCAAATTCAAACTTACCGATGGAGCATTTTAACTGTCAAACAATACCGATATTTTATTAAACTCAGGTACAGTCTTTGAAGATTTTAAATCTAAAACCTCATGCTATAATGTGCTCTTGTCAATAAGATTGTGTTCCAGGGGACGAGTTACGTATTGTCAAGCCTGATTGTTGAAAGCCAACTGTTTCTTAGAATTAGAAGATACCTCATTAATGAATATGTAAATTCGGAGATGCAGTGCATTTGGTGAGAGAATACAAAGCGAACCACCACTTCCTGACTCCGAACATTTACAGTGAATCGCTCCATCCTGCCGATGTTAATTTGCAAGCAAAAACATGTAGGCTCAACACTGACAATAATTCGATAGCATTTCCTTTTAAGAATACCCAGATTGGGGAAGGTCTTATTACATTGTTAAACAACTGATATTCAGTCTACAAAAAAGCTTTTAAATGGATGAAAAGATTAGAAAGTGTAATGTTGCATTAACGAGAGCACATTTTGCGTTTGGTCATGTAGATGTATGTCCGAACACCCAAGGAATAAAAATAGTTCATTATGGAACTATGTAATGATATGTATTAATACACTTTACACGAGTGTATTAATACCAATTCGCGACGTCAGAACCAGGGGGTTCTATCTGCAATTTTTTTAATTTCTGATTTTATTGCATATACGTATAGAGAAACTCTATATGTTTCAAATAGAAAATATATTGCAACTAAATTCGCATTAGTTTTAAAGTTATAAACAGGGAAATATAGTTCTCTCTACATAATTTGGCAAACCTAAGAACCAGACAGTTCTATCTGCAGAACCCGTTGAAAAACGCTCGAAGTTGAAACTGTTGAGATTATACGGCCACGTTATATTAGATGTTGGTATAGAGTGTGTATGTAAAGTGATCATAATGGATAAGAATACCATAAATAAGTGGCTAAATGACAGATCTGATGCTGGAAGTTCAAAAGATGATAGTAGTGGAGAAGGATATAAGCCTTCTCTGAAAAGAAAAAGACTTCGTAAAAGGTAAGGAGTTTGTTTTATTTATGCACTGTTGTTAATTGTGGTGGTGTTTGTGGCCAGGGATAATGCAAATATAAACATTCATTGTTTACAGTAGCGTTTCCTAAAGTATATACTTCAGTAGGTATGGCGTATGTTTTATAATCTCATTAATATAAATGCATCTTAGTCATATAAATGTCAGTAGAATGTTTGACTTCAATACTGTAATGAAATTAATGTTAAACCTCTTTTAATGCCAATGTATAGATCGATTTTCAATAATGAGTATAATATCGCTTTTTTGTTACCTAAGTCTGACAGATGTGACTTATGCGAATATGCCAAATAAAGAGAACCGTGTAACTCAAGAGCTTGTTATGAAATATGATTCTCACATGTTGAATAAAATCTTTATGAGAGATGACAGAAAAATGACCGTGAAAGTAACTCGGTTGTTGTATGTTTTGACTTGCAAAATGTTATTGCACTTTCTAGAGCTAACGTTAGTAGCTTTTTCTACAGACGAAATTTAAATAAGAAAAGATATTGTGCATTGTGGCATGAGGTACTCTGTGGTCGTTCTGGGAATGACATTGCCAGTCCAGTAACAAAAATAATGACCAAAATAAGTTTAATATTTCTTGACGTTAGGGTGTATATTTTGTGGAGTGATAGCTGTGTTCCTCAAAACAGTAACTCCATTATTTCCTATGATATTGCCTCTTTTTATCCAAAAACGAACATGTTGATCAATTTTCTACTCCTGGGCATTCATGCATACAGGAGGTGGATAACATACATTCTAACATTGAGAAGACTTTAAAATTATCTGAAGCTTGGTCACCAGTTTCCCTCTTAAGAGTTGTTCTAGCATCGAATACAAAATCACCTTATTCTGTGATCCAGAGGTCATGAAATGACTTATGACTTTCAAACCCACTCTAAACATTACGACTACCAACGCTGCCCCTACACTTAAGTGCCCCAGCTTCAATTTCATCGTTCAGATTTGCTAACATTGCAATTCAAAACCAGTCATGATCCTTATGAACCTCGGAATTGTACCCTTTTGATAAAGAAATCAAAGGCTGGCAGAAATCAAAGGCAAATGTTGTAAAAAGAGAAAAAATATCATAGGAGAAGGTGAATGATTTAAAGTTTATGATGAAATGGAAGTTGATGTAGAGTATTTTAAGATAATACTATTATAAGAACCTTCTGGATCTGAATTGTACTGTTATGCTTGGAGACAAAAGGTTCTATCTGCATTTTCAAAGTTTTAAAAATTATGTAAAAAATTTTATGTTGATCATTTATTAACAAAAATATGTTTCGTACACTTGTCCATAGCCTGTTCATTCTATAAAACCTCTTTCTCCATTAATTAAAATGTACAGATTGCCTACCAGAGGGATCAAACGTCAAATTGCTCTCCTGTAAAATGACAAAAAGTGTAGATAGAACTCTCTGGTTCTGGGGTCGCGAATTATCTCGAGTTTCTTATAATACGTTTTCCACGACTCAATCGAACGAAATATTACTATAGCTATTCTCAATGATTAAGTCAATAATTGGTTTGTAAAGCACAAAGGCTGACATTACAATTTCTGAGTAAATAAATGGAATAGGCTATTCAGGAATACTGTGGAGAATATTTATTGCATCTCGTAAATATTATTTGAAGTATGCGCTATTACAATGGCATTAAAATCAATGAAATCAGCAAAAAATGCATTAAAAATGACGGAAATGGTTAAAAATGACTTATTAGTCGAAATCGGTAAAAAATGCAAAAAATGACATTTAAATATGGGCAATTTTCTTTTGCCATAACATAAAACTAATTTCTATACTAAACGGCATTGTTATAAATTGAGAAGAAAAAAATTACATTTCATTAAAATATTCTCCCTAGTGCAACGGGTAGTATCGTGCAACGGGTAGCAGCATTAAATATAATTAAATAATTGGAGTAGAAACAAGAAATTACATTCCATATTTATGTCTTCAAAATATCAATTCACTGACAACAAAAATGAGAACTATTTTTTACGCCTCTATTCTCCTTCCTTGTATAATTTAAATAATGTCGTCTGGCCCGATACTCAAATGAATTAAACGATTATTTGGAATAAAATGAAAATATAGCCTTTAGTTTCTTCCTGAACAACGCGACTGCAGTAAATGCAAAACAGGGCGAATAAGTTTAGTAGTTTGCTGATACTTTCAGATTTGGATGCTTTTTCCCTCTCGTAAAATATTTGAAAATGATTTGTGTGCTGTTTAATCGTGACCAATTTTCCATTTTATTATTAGTCGATTATACGGCTGTTCTTTGGAATTTAAAGAAACTAGTTTGTCACTCTCAACCCACTTACCTGAATTCTCGCGTATACACTGTTAAAATAACTGTTGTGTTTTGTGAATTTAGTGAAGCTAATAAAGTGGGTACCCCGTCCCGGGAGTGCCTCCGGTGGTTCTGCCGGCTCCTGACCAATCAGGGCTCTTGATAGCGCGTCCCCACGCAATCGTAGGTAGGCGAACTCGCTCGCGCGGAGTGGGTTGGGAAGGAGAGCAATATGAAAATTACTTGCAACCACTGGGAGGACCTAAACGATGACGAGAGAACCTAGGCGTGCGAGCTTCAAGCTCTAGCCAGCGGTGCTGGCATGTGGCGTCGGCCAAAGTTACATTAGTTTTTCATTATTATTTTTTTTATTTCCCAGATTCCTTTGGTTGTTAAACTGTTTATTTTTACTTGTTACAGACAACTAAATGAGATTTGTGTTCGAAGAAGTGAGATATATATTAGTTGAAAAATCGTGGTAAAGGACTAACGTATTTGAACGAGTAATAAAAATCAAACATTTAAAAACTTATCAACAAGTGTGTGTATCCATACACATTTAGATTTGTCTAAAGATTTAACCCTTTGCGTATACGTTTGGTAACATGAAAATGCTACATGTCGGAAGGCACCTGTAAGATCTGACGTAAAGGGCTGTCAACTCGAAGCTTTCAGAAAGGTGGCTCGCCCTACAGGTCGGAAAGCATCTCCGATTTGAATGTAAAAATGATTGCTGTGTACATTGATATTTGTATTAAAAATAAAATAATTGTTTTCTTGCATTGCATTTAGTTGTTTATTTTCGTAACTGCACAACCCATAAATTTAACTACTAAACTACGTCAATTTGGAAGGTAATTTTAAAAATTATAGAAAATTATCGTCTTTTTTAAAATTTGTTTTCGAAAATTTAGTTAATTGTAGAGTTAAAGCAAAAGTACTTACGAAAGAGTTCAATACTATTTAAAATACAATGCGAGTTGAATGAAAGTAACACATCTGCTCCTGAGACCGCAAAGTAGTGGCCGGGCGGACGGAATCACGAAACCCTTCGCGTCAACGAGCCATTTTCTTACGTCATCTCAGAGATACCCTCCAACCTGTTAGACATCACACTGTCTGCAAACACACGGCATAAGAAATCAGTTCAAGATACTATCTCAGATATGTCGTACGAGTGCAAAAGGTTTAACTAGTAGTGAACACCTTATGGCGGATTTTACGCCTTTCAGAGTGCGAACTCCTCCAGTAGTAATACCCTCGCCCGGTGATGAATACAGGTGATGAACGCCGTCCAGTCGATTGGATTTGCGGTACTGCGATTGGACAAACTGTTTTTATCATTCACACCGACACGCGGAAACATTTTGACATTAAATGCAAGAACGAGTACTTCACATTCACAACACTGCCTATGAGGTCATTAACCACCTTATGCGCGTTGCCATACCGTGAATTTGCACCTCTTTCGTCTACGACGATATAATTATTATTATTGATTTCTCACTCGCCGAAGTGTGATACCAGCGCCCCAATTGAGTGTATTTAGTATCAAGAAATGCCAGATCTTCTAGCTGCAGCGCTTAAAATATTCGCGAGTATCGCTGGATTTAGTAGAGACGACTATAAAGCGGAACAAGACTACCGTAACGCCATCCGAGCAGTAATTCCGTTGCACCAGACAGAAATGAACTTTTGTGCGTGATTTAATTGTATAGTTTAAAATCTTAAAATGAGGAAATTCACATATCATGCCTACGTACCATGTCTGTATGGATGTGTAACATCATGTGTGTGCCACGCATAAATTAGATTGGGCGCTTTTAAGCTTGTAACTTTTTGCAATTGTCAGAAAAAAGTTTTGGATAGTTTCGGTCTAAAGACTGAGTGAGATACAACCAGAAAACGTACAAAATAGAAAAAAATACCGCATCATGGTTAAGTATAGGAGGGTGGATAGTGGGATTAGTATTATGCTGGTCCTCCTGACCCCAGCCTCTCTTCTCCCAACAAATCTTGTCCATAATACTTGTTTGGGGTCAAGTGGAGAGGAAATAAGTATTACTTTTTATATGAAAGTTTTCAAAAATGTAAATTATTCAATATTAACTTACAAGAAGCGCGCACTGGAGATATCGCCGTCAGGGCAGTTGTTTTCATTCCCCGCTCCATCAGGATTTACTTGGATTCAATAGGAAAAATCGATGGTAGCATTTGTGGAAAAACCCGTCGAATTTTTCAGTTCTACCTACCTTTCTGTAGCAGAAACCGAAGGATCTGCCCGGGTAGGGATTGAACTTTTGAAACTTCTCCATGCATATCTCTCCGTATGTTGCTTCAACTTGCAAACGCCATTGTGTCTAAATGACATGCATTACTGGCATTTTCACAACTCCTATATTTTTACATTTTTTTTCATTACAATATACAAATTCTGCATTTGAATAGATTACGCTGATGATAAATTACAATAGTCCTTGCATTGCCATTGTCTCCCAAGGAGAGATTATCGCATCCTCAGGAGTGACTATATCCTTTGCTTGGTTTAAAATAATGTTCTGATGAGAGATGTACGAGTGACCCAAAACCAAAAATGGTTCAAAAAAGCAGAAGGCAAAAATAGCATTTCCTTATATTATTCGTACTGCCTTTTTCAACGCATGCAATCATCTTTCTTGTTTATTTCGAGTGATACGGCTAACTGAATATACGTCGTTTATCAGTACGTTGTCTTTTGTTCAATGAAAAGTCATGGCATAAAATAAACTAAAACTGATTACCTACAATATCCCATCGATTTGGGTGACAATAGAGAAAATAGAAAAGTGACAATAATATTAAACTATTAAAAATTGAGAAATTGTAATTTGAATTATTTTTTGTAATAATCCATTTGTTGCAATTTCATTATTTATGTTTCTCAAACGTTTAATTCTAGAGAAATTGAAAAAAAATATTTTAATTATTTTTTTTTCAGGACAATTATTTTATTCTCTGCATCATAGAACATTATCAATATTTCGCAATTTTTTTTACGTTTAAGGAACATGATGTTTGACATTGAAGGACTTCTCACTTACTCTGTATCAGAAATAGCTATCTGCTTTCATTTCTTCAATAATACGTGCTAAGGAGTATTTTAAAAAGTGCTTGATTATTTACTTCCGTGAATTCATTTAAATTGTCATGACCGAAAACAAGCAGTGTGTTTACAAATATTTCGACAAATTATTATTATTCAATTCTACATTCCATAATGATACATAGATCACTTAAAATCATAATAACAAAAAACCATATATTGAAACAAAATATGAAATAATAATCTCATTTATCATTTTAACTTCGGACTTCCTCGTCCTGTTCGCACCGAATTGGAAATGGGAGACCATCTACGCGGAATTTCGAGAGCTCGCTTAGCATTGGCAGGGCGTGCCACATTTGAAGAGGAAAAGATGTTAGGAGCAAGCAGCGAAAATTCTAGTTTTGCCGACATTGACAAAGTATATTCTTCCGATGACCCGGTAACCGACCGAGGGCGGTTCAAAAGATTTTTTGTAGAATATCCTAGAAATCTTTGTAATTTGATGAAGAGATACGAGTTTCAGTTGACACTCTCTGTAACGCTGGAAATACGAAATCGGAAGCAGAGGAGGTGCAACATTATTCTACGAAGAATATTTTCCCATACTAAGAACTTGATTTAGGTGCTTGGGTCGACACAACTATTGACGACGTGTTACCCAAATCTGAAGTCGGAGATGTCAGTTGAACCTCTGAGGAATTTTCCTTAGATGGAAAACCAGATGGAGTAGGATTGTCTATCGAGTCAATCTCCGGTGCAGTACGCAACAAATTCAATGTGGGGGAGGAAGTGTAATGAAGAATTTTCTCGGGCTCTTTATCGAGTGAAGTATGCAAAGAAGGAGTTTCAGTTGAGTCAGGCAGAGAAGAAGTCAAACCAGTAGTAGGGGACGTGATTTGTTGAACTCCCATGGTCTCCTTCCAAGACGAACTTGATTTTGAAGCTTCAGTCGAACTATCATCTCTCCGTGACGGCGGGCGCATCTGAAGCGGAAGTGAGTGACGTAAGTCGCATTTCTTCCGGGGACTCTTTCTCGTCTAATGAATTAGTGGAGTACGAGTATCAGCCCGAGATGCAATCACCTTCGTCGTTGGATGAATGGAACCACAAGTGGGAGACATGTTTCGCAGAAATTGTAATGGTTCCTTCAGCTGGAGGATTACGGGACTCAGAGGAATCGGCCGCTGGACGAACTGAACTGAATGTGAGAGAGGGAGTAGGAAGGACCTCTGCGACATCCTTTCTAATTGACGCACTCGATGATGTAGATGTCCTAGTAGATTCAATCCTACGCGACTGCGAGCGAACCGGTTCGGACGAGGGAGACAGTATTCGAAGAATTTTCGAGGGCTCTCTTTCAGTCGAAGAACTAGATGAAATACGAGCTTTCGGTGAGTAAATCATCCTTGAGGACGGGCGATCGGATTTGGAAGTTGGGTGTGCTATTCGAGAAAACTCCGAAGGGTCTTTTTCTGATGAAGAACTGGATGAAACACGAGTTGATCCAATTAGTTTCGAGGATGAACGACCCAAATTGGAACGGGAGGATATTCTAAAATCATCCACTGAATCTCTTTCCGCTGAAGAACTGGATTGAGTACGCGATTCGGTTGACCGAATCATCCTCGAGGATAGGCGATCTGAATCGGAAGTCGGAGATGTTATTGAAATAAACTCCGATGGATCTCTTTCAGCTAAGGAAGGAGTAGGAGTTTCGGTTGATTCTTTCTTCGAAGGTGGGCGAGAGCGCTCAGAAGTGGGGGACACTCTTCGATAAACTTCCTGAGGCTGTCTTTCGGGTGAACTGAACGGAGTTCGGTTTTCATTTGAATCGATGGCAAAAAGTAACTCTTGATCGAGAGGTACATTCATGGACGAGATGTCAATAACAAAATTTGTATTTTCTCCATTTTCAAGCGAAGAGACGCGCTTACTTTCAGACGCATTAATGTTTTGTGCCTCGTCGACGTCAGTAAGGACATCACCACGATCCAAATTGCGACATGGAATTTCGTCTCCATCACTTTTAAGAACAGCGCCGTTTACCTTGGAACTTCTATCAATATTGTTCTTTTTGCCCGCAGACTTCTTGATTGTCTTCTTATTGGTTGCATCACCTCCTCCTGAACGAATCTTCCTAGATTTCATGTTGCCCACAGCTGCCATTCCCACAGTCTTTACGCATCTGACGGGCGATATCCGGTATTTGGTGGATGCTTTCGTTTCCATTTCCAGTTCTTCCATTAGCCTTCTATCTTCAGGCAAGGACGCTCATGTACTTTGGCTCGTTGCAGCATTGCCTGAGGGGGCAGGAAACACTTGTTCTTGGAGTCGTAAAGCAACAAATCCTTCAACCGTTTGCGTTCCGTTTCTGAAGCGCTCTCGTCGCTGCTTGAAGCTGCGTTCCTCTCTCGCTGTTTGGCGCGCATCATGGTCGCTTTGGGCACCGGGTTCCAAACCTGTTTCCATCTCCTCCGCCTGACGTTCATTTTAGGAGAGCGTTGCGTGGCGCTCAGTGCGTTCCGGAGCTCCACGAGTACTTCCGGTTGGTAGTCGTACAGCCCTTCCTTCGGCCACGTGCGGGTTCATCTTCATCTCCAGTTCCAAGAATTTCAACTCCAGCTCCTTCTCCTCGTCCTCGAGGTCCTTGTGCACCTGGCGAATGAGCCCTTGCATCTTGGTCGGGGACACTTCTCGCCGGTTGAGGCGCTGGCGCTCGAGGGCGTCGACGGGCGGCACGGAGCACGTGTCGGAGAGGGAACGGGGTTCGAAGCCCGTGAGATGCTCCCACGTCCACACGTGGCGGCCGAAGCGCTTCCGGCACGCCTCCTTGAAGAGGCGTCGGCGCTCCGTGTAGCTCTCCTTCGGAGTAGATGCGCGCCAAGTCGTCCCGCGAGAGGTCCTCCAGCGGGCGGAAGTTGCCCGGGAGCACCGTCGCTTCTAGGGGCCACCGAACAACATTATTGTAGTTCCGTACACATCGACTTCCGTCGTTACTCCATAAATTCAATGCAAGTTACACCCTAGGAGGCGATCTGCCCCCACTAGAGCGAGCCGTCATCTCCTTACGGTAGAAACATACAGGACGCGACGCGGCAACAATTTTATGTAGGCTATGTGCATGAGCACAAACCAAGCAAGGCGCAGAAAGATTTTGAACAGTCAAGGTTTATTTTTTTTTCTCTCTCGCGTCAACTGTCCATGATCTGAACTCAACCCGCCACCGTGTGAGCATGGATGGGGAACTCTTGATCAACGTAGTGCTTTCGAGGCTACGAATTTGGTAGAGTGAACACAATAACGTATTTTTCTTCATATAAACTTTTTTATTATTGCGATTTTTTATTATTGTCAATTCTGAGAAGTAGATGTGATATTTCCAATGCTGTCTTCCTGGACGCACTGCGTTCATCTACAGTGGGACGTGGATTATACGAACTAATTGGGACCAGGTATAGTTTGATATATGTGAATTCGGATAACCGAACATAATTTCTAAGTGGGCTAGTTGCATTAAAAAGCAAGGTGTTTCCGTCAACAATGAACATTCCGAGTGAGTGACACCTGTTAAGTATTTACGATGGGTTGTTTGATAATGTAACGTTAGTTTCCTTGCAGTGAAAATATATTTTTCTGCTCATAAACATTACGCTTTCTTAAGCTTTTATTGTAGGATTTGTCAAATTCCTTAAGTCAGATGATTGACTATAGTACTTTTAGTTAATATTTTATCAATCATGTAGGGGATCATTCTCAATATTTAGTATTACAAAAGAAAATGAATACGTATAATACCTACACCTATTTTTTTTTTTTTTTTTTTTTTTTTTTTTTTTTTTTCAAAAAAAAAATATTATCGAAAGATACGAGTTCGGATATTTAAAGTTTCGAATAATTGACATTCGGATAATCGACGTCCCACCGTAGTCGCTTCTCTTACGGCTTAATACCTTTCATTTTAAATACATATTAGCATGGAGATATTACTTTCATGTTTCAACTGCGCTGTTTTTCAACTATTGTCGCCAGTTCACGCGGCGTCGCTTTGCGCCCTGAATGCGGCTTTGCGCCCAGCCGTGCCGGGCTGGGCCGCGTCGCACCCTGTGTTTGTACCTTGACACGTCGGCTTGCGGGTTTTCCCCTTCCACGACTCTACCAGATCTCAGTGCTCATGTTTACGTACGACGCTTTATAATGGGTGTTCGTAAAGTCCGGTAACACTTGTTAACTTATTGCACCAAAACTGTAAACGATATAGCGTTCATAAGCATGCCATATAAAAGAGGAACTCTAATAGTGTTTTTGGATGTTACAGCAAATGCTTGTAGTTACCGGATTCACCATAGTTGGCGAGCTTTCTATGTACTGAAATTTACAAAAGTAAGAGTGATACAGATGTACAACGAAAGTTGAGAGCATAGTATAGCAAAGAAGCACCATCCAGGAAGTCGTATTTACGCTTGGCATGACAAATCTGTGAGTACGGTTTGCTTGTGTCCTAAGAAAAGAAGTGACAGTCCTAGATTGAGAGAAAAGAACATTCCTATTCCAGCTGGCCGGGAACCCACCTCATAGGATGTTCGTGAATTTCTGAAAAGCGAGCTACATCGACGGTGGATCGGATGAGTAGGGAATACGAATAACTGTTTCGAAAGATGGGTTCCTAGATCCCCGAATATCACTCTTTGTGACTTCTTAAGGGGATACCTCAAAGATTGTGGGTATGTGCCACTTTTACCACGTAATCTACAGAAACTCATGCTTAGGATTGAATAAGCAGCCACCACTGTAACTGAGGAGATGCTCCAAAGAGTGTGATAGGAGTTGTCTTCACAATTCTGAACTTGCTTTGCACATATGTAGCACTCTATTTTTGTAAAATTCCATTACCCATTAAGTATGCTCTTGGACAGAATTTAGCAAAATTTAACTCAATTTAAAAGAACGCCAACTACGGCGAATCTGGGAACTAAAAGAATCTGCTGTAACATCCCAAAACACTATTTAATTTCCTCTTTAATACCACATTCTTATGAACGCTTTATCGGGTACAGTTTTTGTGCAATAAATTAACAAAACTTTTACCGGACTTTTTGAACACGCTGTTATTTCCGTTTCACATTTCAGTGAGGAGAAAGTTTTCTTCACTCGCGTATGACAAACGTGAATACCATTCTAGCAAAAAACGTAATATGTACACATGGATAGATTGCAAATATTTTACTCAATATTACCCTGATAAAAAAATAACGACAAATAAACCTTAAGGACTCCGTGCTTTTATACGCTACATTACACTTCTCCCTACATTATATTAATTAATACATATCCAAGTAAGCAAGATTGTAATGAATCGCTGCAAATCTGGACTGTCACAATGTACGAGTGCCAGATTGTTCCGGCAATACCGTTGGTACTATGGGCCATTAGGGAATCGAAAACATGCTATTTCTTACGTCTTTCTTTCACGTCCTTGGCAACAAACTAACAGATTTCTACTAAGAATACGTCCTTAATTTCCTCTCCATGTTTATGTTAGAAAATTGTTCATGCAATATTACTTTATTTCAACGTCCTTACAAATAATTACTCCAATCTCAAATATGTTTCCGTACAACACATACGTGATATTTGTTAGATTTTAACGGTAATAAAATTGTCAACTTTAATCAACGCTAAACAAATTGACATCACAATCTTTACTGCAAGTGTCTCTTAAAAGTAGTTTTATTTGATATATTAATTTATAGTTTTTTTCACATGGTGTTGATTATTTCAGAAAAAATATTGTTTTTGCCACTTCACGGTGCTTGTCACATGTAAAGCTTCGTTGTCACGTATTCGAACTCAATATCTTGATATCATGTACGGAAAAATAGCTATGGAAATCATCTTGTTCAAATATTTCGTGATATTGTTTACAAATTATAAAATTATTTCATCAATAGCTGATACAAAAATCACAGATCACGCGACAAACCGTCGATATATTCGTCCTTAAGAAAAGTAAATTTAGCAAATTAATCTGAATTTAGTGTTTAAAAAAGGAATTAAAACCTCGTTGCTGCCATTCCATTTTTTTAGTCACTGAAATTGCAAGTTATACAGTTATGAATATCAAAATTGGCAACAAACCGTATCAACTTAACGTTCTGTTAAGAATCTGCAGAATCCAATGTTCCCAGAACAGCGTATGCACACGTGAATGCTCGCGATCATTTGTAACGCATGTTTAATTCAGGTTCAGCTGCATTGCTTTTCGCTATCCGTTAACTCTTCTGAGGTAAATTAACTAATTACAATAAGTTAAAATACAAACAAATGTATTGTTCATGAAATTATACATCCAAAATCGATTGGAAAATGTAACCTTCTACTTACCGTTTACGCAGATATCTTATTTCTTACTATAGAACTATCGATTAACTTGCTGAAGAACCTTCCCCAAAGTTTCGCCAAACTCCCAATATTGTATATCGCTACTGATGGGGTTTTAAAACTCAAATTTAACATTAATCTCGACCTTCATTCAGATGTCCTTCCTCTCACCAACTAGAGCCAAACTCCATTAACCAACTCTCGTCCATAGTATCCGACGTTACGTCTCTCAGTCTTTCTTTACGAGTTCGTACAACTCGTAAAAAATGTATTTTCATATTGAACTACGTTCATTTCTGAGACTGTTCCTAAATTTGTTCTTTTTTCCTTGAAACTTAAACATTGAATACGCACAGAAAAAAGTTTAATTTGCTCATATGATTCAAAAAATCGTAGACATTAAATACATTCAAATTATTCGATTGGCCATCTAGTTTATTCAAATTGTTTGATTGATTTATTAACAGCTAAACGTTTAAGTTTTACTTTAAATTTGAGCAAAGGACTAGAATCAGATAAAGCACTTATATCTTTATCATATTGTTAAAACGTAATGAATGTACTATTGTGTGTAATGCAATGTGACGATGGTCTCCTAATAATAATGTACACTTTATTATTTTATTCCTTGAAATTGCGTATAATCATAAATGACACTTGCATAAAACAATTGACTTGATTTTTAAGATGTTTTGTTAAATATAAATAAAGGCAAACGTTTAGTAAAAAGGGTGAAACAAAATTTATCAAGTGTATGCTAAAAATAACACGGTTATTTAAGTTTTTTTTAGAAATTTAATAAGTAAAGAAATTAATTTAGTTCTTGTTCATTCCATATATGTCGTTTCTAGTCACAAGACGTTCATGAAAAATCTTTCAGATGAAATTGTTTCACTCCTGACAAACCTAACGATATAGGTACATTTTTAACTCAAACTATCATATTCAATATTGTTTCAAAATTTGTTCATTTCTGTTTTAACTCGTTCGAATGTAGCTATCAGGTATTAATCGCGCAACTTTTCTTGACCGATGACCTAGCTTCCCCCTCTCTGGCACAATAAACAGTTGACGGCAAAAGCTCACAGCAAGCACTGATGACAACGTTCCAAACACATCTTCACTGCCGCGAAATAGAAACTATTTTTTGTTGAGGACTAAAACTTCTGCCCGTGATTTTCTCCAAAAAATGCAAAGAAATGACCAAAGCAGGTGAAAATCCATCATAAGAGATACCTCGAACACCTGAGAAAGTTAGATCGCAAATTATTGAGAAAGTTGCGAAGATATGATTGATTCTCCAGACATAGGCACTGCTTCATAAAATCTAGTGGCCAATTTCGTAACTAATACCCCCACTCCACCCACATTTCCATCTTCAACCCAATCGTTCAAGAAAAGTTGCGCGAAGTAATAGTACTCCTGTTATATTGGGTTCAAGAATGCGACAAAAATGAACATCATGACGTAATCATTCCTGAACCACAGAGATGAACGGGAATCGTAACACGGTAATCGTTTGCGAACGGATCCCTCGTATCCCTCCCCCTTAGCCCACTAGCCTAAGAGTATTTCCCGTCACCGTGATGTGTTCACCAATCGTAGGCAGTGTGCGCTAACAAAGTGGTTCGCCGCTGGCCGAGTGTTTCTATAAGCAAGCAAAGAGGCTCGTTGCTCCTGTTCTACCAAGAAACTTAGCATATCGTACTCTCCTCTACGTCGGAAAGTTTCGTCGGCAGTTTGGTTTTACCTAAGAGCAGTCTAGTGGAAAAAGGCGAACCCATCTGAACTTATGGAGCAGCGACGAAGTCGACAGCGAGATGGGACCGCATCAAAATAAACTCCCAAAATAATTCAAATAAAATATGAAAATAAAACTGATGTTTCTTGAGACGATTTACAGTAAAACCGAATGTAGAATATAATTAGGTAACAACCCTTAAGTAGATATCATTTGATTTATGTTGAGAAGATAATCGACATCTTCGTTTCTCTACGAACAGAACATTCTTATAAGTTTAGAATTTAAAGCCGTTACCAAATTCTTACAATATATTAACAACATGCAATTTCGCAAATATTGCTTGCACCCAGTCAACTAATTACATCGAAACGGCGACGTTAGCTCAATTCGTTTACTGCGCTCCGTGAAGTTGCAGAGGTTAAGCCAGTCCGAGACTTCCTTGTTGGTTGATTGTCTAGGACAGGGTTGTCCAACTGGCCATTTAATGTGGCCCGCAAAAGGTTATACGCTAAAAGTTAAAGTCACTTTCATCCATGTCAGACGTGAATATTGGACGCTTAATGCACGCGCCCTGCTGAGGTAAACACCATTTACTACAAGAAATGTTACGTTTAGATTTAAGGATTTTTGTCAAATGAATTCAGAAATTCAAAATCATCCCAACGTGTTTCACTGTTGCCTGATATCACGCATGGTTCCTTTCGTTCCTCCCTTTGCCCCCCCCTATCAGAGCAGCCGCGCAAAGTACCGAGATCAACATACTGTAAAGTCAGGTCTGAGTGTAATCAAAAGATGGCCCCCAACCGTATTGAAGGTTTCACTTGTGGCCCGTGACGCCTTGGAAGTAGTACACCCCTGGTCTAGGATCCCCAGGATCTAACGGGGACGAGCCCCTGGAAGAAGGGATAAATGGCACTGACGGTGACGTGGCGAGACTTCATGAAGATAATATTGGAGGATGGCAGGCGCTCAATACACAAAAATAGGTTCAGAGACGCGTGGCGTTAACGAAGACGCAACTAATAATTCTGTGGTCACGGGGTAGAAGTTCTTAAGTCAATTTTTGGTGAAATTGGGTTAAGTACTGAAACTGCAAGATCTAATTCAAAATTGACTTATTAGCAAGAAAAAAGCGCTGAGCATACGCAAAAGCGTTGCTTCATTAATCTAGCCCTTGTTTTCTCTAAACTAAGATGTTTGGCTTAAGAACTTTTACCACAGATTTTTGGAAGTACACTGAAATCCAAATGTCAGAACGTGTCTTACAACAATCATGTAGACTAACACCGCAAAGAAAAGTCGCCAGAAGAACAAGATAATTTATGCTGGTTTTCATGGATACATCTTTAGTGTAATTATTGAAGCCAAACAACATCTACAGTAGGATTGAATTTTCAAAGGAATTGACACCTGGGAGAGGAAAACCAGATTCCTGCCCCGCGCTCCGCGTCACGTGAGTAGTTGCGGCCGCTCACCAGACACGTCAAGCTCATCGTCGCGCAGACACTTATTACTACTCGCTCATTTTGATGTTTAGTACCGATACGCTTATAAAGGAGTTGTCTCTGGTGGCGAGGTAATGAACTGCGTGGAGGGACGTCTTGGCACTCGTGCCACGGACTCCCACTCGTGGCATAGATCTTGACAACAGTCCCAGACGATTAAACAGACTCTTACAGAAAATAGTATACTACCTAAAAAGCAAAATAATAATAATAATAAAAACAATTTAAAAAATTATGAATATTAGCAATCATTAACCCCCCATTCTCAATCGGATAGCATTGCTGGACAAGGGCGTGTACCGAGGGATGCACCACGGGGCGGGCACCAGATGTCGCCGCTGTCGTCGCTCAGACAGGAGAGGCTGACGACGGGTGAAAGGCCGTTGCCCTTGTCGGCGTTGTCGTCCCCTTTCTCGTTCTCCGCCTCCGCGCCCTCGTCCTCCGCTCTCTCGTCTTTCGTCTCTGCCTTCCCCTGCAGACCAAAATCGTGCACGCCCTATTGACATTGCGGCAAAACCTATTGACTCCGCTCATAGAAAATGACAAAAAACTATGCATCACGAACAATCAGCCATGGACGGTCGATTGATTACGACGGTTTTAAGAAGTGGATATATCAAGTTGGAGTACTATTGTATATGAATAAAGAGACCGATTTGCGTTATTTCGCCTATTACTCGCGGTGCAACACATCGGCTGTTCGTGAAAAAATACGGAGATTATTCACACCCCTTGGGAGTGTGTAATGCAGCTAATCATTTGATGAATATTAATGAATATACGAGTATGCTGTGTATTGGTAAAATGAATGGCTAATATAAGTTAAAGTAGTTTTTTTTTAAATTGTTAATAAATTGTCATTTCGTATCTGTGTTTTGCTGTAATGAGAATGAGAGGAATTAGAAAGTATGCGTTTGTGTGGGTGGGGGGGAGTAAATAGAAATTGTTTTAAAAATTCAAACTTGAAATGATGGTCAAGAACAAAAGCAAAAAGCCACAAGGACGATGCGGAAATCAACTTAATAGCTCACGCCAGTTGTTTTCACACACAACTGTTTCATCAAGCATCGTAGGCTTTCAGGGCCGGAGTCTGTCAGAAAGACTTACCGGGCTGGTAGGCCTTGGTCTAGTTGGCGTAGAAGGGCCAGAGTTGGCCTAGTTGGCCCTTCTAAGCCAACTAGACCACGGCCTACCAACTCGGTACGTTTTTCTCATGTTTCATCAAGGGTTGCCAAAAGGACGCGTGCCACGCCTTTGTAAACGTCGAATTGATGGAGCGGCTGACGCCGTTGTGAGGACGCCGACGGAGTGAACGTGTTCAAAGAAGTGAAGGTCGTCACTAGGGCAAACGACACCAAACACCTCGGAAAAACTCCCGACCGTAAACTTCTCAGAAACAAATTCCCATCACTCAAAAAGCTGGCGAATCAACACACTGAGACCTTTAATGAGGCACCCCCTCACAACGATTAAGATTATAACCATCATTAACAAGGCTTGCAATAAACGCGTTCTGAACTACAACAGCGAGACTTGCACAAAAACAACAAACTACAATTACCAGAATCTCATTAGAACATAAAACAGATTTTAAGAATGCAATTCAGATTCCACCAAAACCAAAATCTACAACAGATTCAAATAAGAGCACTAAAATTGACACCAATTGACAAGTATCTAAACGAAATAGCAACGTGCAACACTGATGAAGCCCTCCAAAATCCACATCGCTCCGCTTTCATCCAAACAACACCATACCAATACGTCGTTACCCGTCCTGGCCACATCCGAATATTTCACCACCCGTTTCATATCCTAAAACTTCCAACTCAGCACGTGAGAATATCATTGGAAAACAGATATGCATTCCTCGACAATATAACTCCTCTCAATCCTTTATCTGTCAATACCCTCTTCTTTCCCACCCTTCGCATTCTATCTCTCCGACAGCTTGTCTGGGGAAGCGAGGGAGTCCTTCCCCCACCCCTTCTATTTGTCGTTAGCCGCACGTGCCTCTCACCCTATACTGCAGGGAAAAGCTATACTGCAGACTCAGAAAGTAAGCGCCGCTGTAAGACAACTTCTATCAACATTGTCGGACTTCGGTTTTGATACCGGATATTGGCTACATTTGAGTTCATATCGTTGCCGCAAAAAATGCCACCTCTATCGTGATCAAGCAACGGAGATCTGTTGGGTCATTCTATACAGAAACTCGTTTGCCGATTGTGATTTTCAAAGTTCAAACCTAGTCTTGTGCTAATACATGCTGAAATTTTATTTGAAGTTTTTATGGGAGCCAAATTGACACCCTTGCCGATCCCTGGTGGCTAAGATTGCTAAAGCAGTAGTGTCGTAGCAATCTCGGAGCGAAGGATCGCGGGTTCGAGTCCCGCCTCAGCCATAGTTGCATTTATATTCGTCTTTTCACCCCCCCTACCATCACCACATCATGTCACCTACACTGTTACCATAACAAACCCAATAGTGATCGCTGATGACCTAAATGTGGATGCGACCTTTAATTACAATAAATAAACTGACACTCCACACTGCCTTACATTTTCTTTAAACCAACTTCACTCTGATTGCAGTATGACCGGCTATCACGTCAGTATCTAAGAGTGCTCAATTTTGTGGTTTCGCTCAAACTAGATTTCATTTACCAGCCAGATCGATTACAACGGTTCTGGGTTTTTGGAACATTGTGCTTGTTCACTAATGTATATGAAAGCGACATAACGATTTCTCTTGGAGAAAATTTGTATCATGTGTCTGTAGCATTTGTAATCTTCTAAAGCTAAGGGCACCAATTGTTTTTGTATGCAAGATGGTATTTCCAGAGTAACGACAAAATCTCGTTAGTGGGGATGACATCCTTCCTGATGAAATCCTGCAGAAGTGGTTGAGAATTCATAAAGTTCAACAGATATTTATGTTTCTCGAGATGTGATGCCTGACGAGAACGGTTTCCAAATAAATGTATTAACACTTGGGAAAACCAAAACAATTAAAATTTGGTGCCTCAAATAGAGACAATTATAACCTGTCATAGATATAAATTAATATTAAAGAGTGTACATAACGAATACCTTTACATTCACTTTGCGAATACCGCAAACATAAGTGCAAGGGGGAAAAAAGTCAGAAACAAGGAATAAACGCTAGAGTAACAGCTTCGCAGATGCCACCATTTCCCCGGGCTGGACGGAAGTACGCACCCCTACAATAATAAGTAAAATGCCTCAAATTTTCATTTTTTTTTGGAGAAAAATATCTATTTAAGATGGCGTACGCACGCATTGCTAAAAACCAACAGCCGCACTAGCTACCCCGGGATCGCGTTGTAACGTAAGGCATCTTCGCATATCGCAAATCTATTAAATGAATTATAGATGGTCGGTACCTCATTTCGGAACTCTGAGACAAGTGACAATTATCCGAGCTGTTTTTGGTGCGCAGCAGCGAGGCGAAATATGAGTTTTATGTACACACATGAACAATGAATAGGACAAAAAAGATAATGGACTCCTTTCTTCCACGACACAGATAACACTAATATTTTTTTTAAATACTCCATGTGGGAAAGTAGATTCGAACGACAAGATGTGCTGACAGTCATAAGTCTCATTAGAATCCTGTCTTGCACGAACCCAGAAAGACCTTTTACAAGTCTTTCTGCCCAATTTTCCAGCTTTAACTCCAGTTAGTAAGTGTTAGAGTAAATGTGTGTGAAATGTGTTAGGACAGGGCAAGGTAGAAGGAAAGATCACGCGCGCCCTAAGGTTATTGAGGACATACCGAGGTCATTAATACCGTTAGTGTAGTGCATGTTTTTCATCGTAATGTGGCCGTGATCTTTTCATGCTAGATGGCGAGATCTGGCGCCCACCTATCGTCCACTAGCGGGGATTTCCCTACAACAGGTATCTCCGCCAGCGGGGCACCGCCCCAGCCGGGACAAACTAAGCCCCCGACCGGTCTCCCGTCATATGTGGTAGAGTAGTGTATGTATGCGTTAGTGTAAGGGGTGAGGTTAAAACAAGGAAGAGGGAGGAAAGATCGCGCGCGGTCCGTAGCCCGTTTGTTACTGTACTGCTCCGTCATTCGCCTGGTGTTGATCGGAGAAACCACGGAAAACTAGCGATCGGTGCAGCCGGTCGCTAGAATTCTCCTCCAGACAGCGGCTGAACTGGACCCAGGGAGAGACTGAGTCGATGGTGGGTTACCTTCGCCTGGAATTGATCGTTTTTGATTGATTGATTCGTGTTTGCGGGCGCATCAACTACTCAGGTCATTAGTCTGGTAAGTGTAGTGCGTGTTTTTTTCTCGGGAGGTGGCGATGATATTCTTACTCGCTGGATGGCGAGATCTGGCGCCGACCTACCGTTGACTAGCGGGGTTTTCCCCTCAATCAGGTATCTCCCACCAGCGGGGCACCGCCCCAGCCGGGACAAATTGTAAGCTCCCGACCGGTCTCCCGGCATGTGTGGTAGTGGAGCTGATCGTGGAAACCACGAAAAACTCCCGATCGGAGCAGCCGGCCGCTAGAATGTTCCTCCAGACGACTGAATTTTACCTAGGGAGAGACTGAGTGGATGGTGTGTTACCTCCGCCTGGAGTTGATCGTGGAAACCGCGGAAAACTACTGATCGGAGCAGCCGGTCACTAGAATTCTCCTCCAGACAGCGACTGAACTGGACCCAGGGAGAGGCTGGATGGTAGGTTACCTCTGCCTGGAGTTGATCGTGGAAACCATGGAAAACTACCGATCGGAGCAACCGGCCGCTAGAATTCTCCACCAGACAGCGATTGAACAGGACCCAGGGAGGGACTGAGTGGATGGTGGGTTACCTCTGCCTGGAGGTGATCGTGGAAACCACGGAAAACTACCAATCGGTGCAACCGGCCGCTAGAATTCTCCACCAGACAGCGACTGAACTGGACCCAGGGAGATGGTGTGTTACCTCCGCGTGGGGGTGCGGGTGCGGGTGCGGGTGGGCGCGGGCGGAGGGGCGGCGGGCGGCGCGGCGGCGCTCCACGTCCTCCTTGACCTCGCGCAGGCGCTCCATGGTGCGCTGCGCCAGCGCCTGCTCCAGGCGCTGCTTGTGCGCGTGCGTGAACTCCTGCAGTGCCTGCACCAGCCCCATCGCCTTGCGCGGACGGCTCCTGCGCATGCGCCGCGCCGCGCCCGCTCGCTCGCATTCGGCCCAAACACTAGGGGGCGGTCCGTAAATTACGTTTAATTTTTTTTCTGGCCCTCAAGAAAATGTGCGCAGATAAATCTCTTTTTCCACACGTCATATACAGTTTTTACTGTTTTTTTTGACAAATAAATAAATAAATACGTAGTTTTCAAAGTTTCAATAGTTACTTAAGTGCGCCCAAAGAGGCCATGTAATTAGTTTTATTGAGGATTAAGTAGTATGTTTAAGATATATCGCCCTCCCACTATTCCAAAAGCCTCATCGACTGGAATGAAGAAAATATAAGTCCCGAAATTGAATAAATTTTCGTCTCTCCTGGGCAACTGGAAAGGGAAAATTGAAAGAAAAAAATTGAAAATAAATTACATAACGCAAATTTCGAGTATTTTCAATACCCCCTCCCCTTGTAACGCTCCTCCCTTACTCTATGTAACGCAGCGTAACACTGCCTCACACCTCCCACCTCCTACAGCGTTACGTAATTTACGGATGACCCCTAGAGAGACATACTGGGACATAACACGAGGCTAGCGACCCTAGTGGCCCGACCGGTCGTACCATTGTGATATCAAGTACGAAGTGTGTAAGTTTGAAATATTTTTCGTTTACTTACGATTATGGTTACTTACGTTTAGCTGAGTGATTCGAAAGTGATTCTAAATTTGTTTAAATTTGAAATTAGCCGCCGATTTTGCATGTCACGTCACTAGGTTCGCTAGTGAACAGTTGTCTCAAAAGTATGAGAAAGGTTCGAAATATCCTGAATTGTCTTTATAGTATTTGCTTAGGCTTCGGAAGATTGATTGCCACCACGTCTGTACCCATTCTCCACTCCTCTCACTCGCCTCCATGTTGGTCGCTGGCTTGCTCGTTCGGTTGGTTCTTTTAAGTGGTATGAAAATGGGGGTATGGAAGGGAGAGTGGGCGATCTCAAGAGCGAGCGGGCAAGAGCCAACGAGCAAGGGCCAGCGGGCGAGAGCGGCGGGTAGGCAGGCGGGCGGGCGAGAAAGCGAGAGAAAAGCGGACGATTAAGTGTAATGTATGTTTTACGGGGGTGATCTTTCCCCGCAAAATGGTGATATCCGGTGCTGACCTACACCTTGGCTTACAGGGTTTCCCCAACCTGGTATCTCACACCAGCGAGCGTCGCTCTATCATGGTCAAGCTTTAAGCTCCCGACTCGCATCCCGACATGTGTGGCAGTGTACTGCATGTACAGATCGCGCGATCTGGGGCTCGTGTATTAGGGTGAACTCCGGCATTTGCCTGGTGTTGATCGAAGAAACCACAGAAAACTATGGACTATTTTCAATGCTTTGTACTTTACCTTCGCGGACCCCAGTTTAGGATAGTACTTCTAAACTATAGAATACATACCGCGTCATTTGAAGTTCTGTGAGAGACCAAAGCTACGACTAGTATCGATGTTAACCGTCCAGTCTTCGCGATCTGTTTATATTTCGAGTTACGAACGTGAGAGACTTTCAATGGCATCCAACGGCATCAACCGCCAAAATCGCAATCCTACGAGCTTCATTTCGTTATCATCCAATCTACACTTGATAATGAAAATTATGACAATAATAAAGGGCGAACGGAAATTAACTTAGGAAGACCATGCATTTTGGAGTCGGAAAGGTAAAGGAATTTCCAAAACTTTCTGAAAAAAACATGAAATGCATGTTCTTATACGCCTTTATAGGAGAGAGAATATTCATCAGTTTTACTTAGCTGCGAATCATCAGTTTTGCTTAGCTATTATTTGCCATTTGATTCGTTTGGCGACCCGAAGCCGTTCGTGTTACAGGCTTTATACTGCTGCCTTCTTAGCTGGGTTGGGAGAAAAAGAAAAAGGAGAAGAGGATGAAAAACAAGGAAAGAAGAACAATAAGCAAAAGATGGAGGGAGAAAAGCAAGAGGAAAGAAGAAAAGAACGAGAGAGGGTATTTGACTAATCTCAATTGAAGAGGAAAACAAGGATTTATCTCAATAGGAGAGGAGAACAGGAAAAAATATAAAGAAAAGATGAAAAGGGAGGATGATGGGAGGAAAGAAAGAGAGGGGGAAAAATAAAAGGATGGAGGGACATTGAAATAATGTGTTCTGTATTTACTTAAGAAATTATGCATTCCATACACAATTTGTCGTTTATGAAGAGTTGGCACAGTGAGGGCATCGACAAATAGTTGAATAATAAAAAAAATAACATCAATGTATGAAGACATTTGAGTCTACCTTCAATCGAAAAGCTCACAGAACGTTGCACTTAGAAGCTCAAATTGAAAAAAAACGTAGTTAAAACCTTATTACACGTGGTGAGACTCGAGCCATCAGTCCCGCTCTTCTGACCTCGCAAAGTTTACTACGCTCCATTCACCATCTAGCGGAGAAAGAAGGTATTGCTCGGGTGACGAAACAGGCGATTTAAATTTAGCACAGCAGCTTCTTTTGGACTTGCAGATCTTTTACATGCAGTAAGTCTACAACATGGGTCAGCCAGCATTACTTCCTCTCCGAAGGAAGAGGTACAAAGAATTTGTTTTGTTCTTAAAAATACACGTCTTTGATGGAGTTTGAACCCCCAAAAAATTTGGGTACAACAACCCGAGGCGCTAAACGTCATATCACGAAACACGCAAGCGTAAAATTAACTGAAGGTAAAATTAATGCGCATGCGGTGACCGTACGATGGCAATGAAGGTAAAATAGTTTAAATTCACGAACACTGTGTGTGTGTATATATATATATAATGTCAAGTTATTACAGCGAAGGACATTATTTGTGACTTTATGCTATGTGAAACCAAGATAACAGATAAAATGCATTTTTTGTTGAATTTTAATTAACGTCTCTAAGAACTTTTTGAGTGAATGATATGTCAGTTATAATACATATATATGATACTAAACACGTCTATTCGAAAATTCAAATTTTGGCAGTTTCATATTATCACGTGCCTCTTTCAACTCTGAAATGTACTATTTTGAGTTTGACGGCGTATTTATAAACGTTTTTCATTTTATGAAGGAAGAAAATTAAATGCACGGCCGGCTCATCCAAGAACTGGATAGGAATTGCCAATATGTCGAGATTTAATTCATTATTTCAAATTATCACTTTATTTTATTTATTTTCTACTAACAGCTGGAATGAATTAATGAATGAAAATCAAATTATTGTTTTAAAATCTCATAGATTTCCAATAATTCAAACATGAATACAATAAAACAGTTTCGAAATCTCGCAACTCTTTCATTCCTTGAATTATCTACAAGGGTTGCAAGCTTTAGGAATGTAAACGTCAGTAAATATTGCTTTGGGCCTTTTTAATCAGTGAGTGGGCAGAAAATGGTAAACATGTTTTGACTTAACGTTCGTATGACCTTAAGGACCAAATAAAAGTGGGAGGTCGACGTTTGTGGAGGGGACTGCTTTGCCGCCTACTATGCATTCAGTCACTTTATTTCATATGATAGCTATCACGCTAAACTATTCGATTAAAACAAAACCATTCACGTTAATAAATATCCCAGTCCTTACTTTAATACAAACCACATTCTCGACCCTTTTAATTGCTCAGACCATTAAATACAACACTCGGAGCATGCGAAAAATTGAAAACATTGAGTAGCGTAATCTTGTATGAACTTTTACTGCGGCATTGCCATACATTGCAGCGATGAATATTTGAGAAATTATTCCGAGAATTGCATTGTTGGATGGCGGCATGGGTGGAAGAGAAATGTGATAAGGTGGCTTCGACTACTTAACGTTAATGTTACAATGCCTCTATGATCAATATAAAAGTCCTTTAACCTTTATTAATGTCAGGAATAATACATACACACAGATATGCACAGGCTGTACATAATGTAATGATATCGTAGTTTCTTATGCATTCGTAAAGCGATATATTCGATAGTCCTTAGTTCCGAATGTTTCACTTATATGTCAAATTATCCTGCATGCCTGCATAATTTGCAACAAATAATGGGGGCAGCTATAAATATGAGAAAGTAAGTGCTGTTGTAGCACCATTCCTTTCTTCTTTGATTTTGGGCAGTTTTCCATTTTGCATTTTTTCTTCCAAACAATAAATGCATTCAATGCTGCTATATCTAATATATTAATGAATAAACAAAGTCATCTCTTTAATGTTGTATTGCATTTCTGTAGCATCTTATCCATTGTGCCAACAGGCCCTTTAGTGCACATAATGCAGTATTATACTATATGGTCTGCACCATCCTTGTTTTGTGCCACTGTGTTTGACGTTTAGAACTTAGAAGTATTACAGCCTTGTTTTCTTTGGGAACGAAAGATAATAAAAGATTAAAGTTTTCTGTGAAAGCAAGCATAGAAGATAATTCCTTTTTATATGCCACTGAAATTCATCAATGATTTCTTGCTTTTCTTCCAAAGAGTTCCTGTTAAAATTAGTCCACATTTTCAAAGCTCGTCTGCTAGTGGGATGCTGTTAAAGTGCCAATCCACGAAGTATAATGTTCAAAATAATCCATAAGAAATAAAAAAGCGTAATGAATACGAAGCGGGAAAAATGTACCCCAGAGCTTGCTTTTAGCTAGAATACGCACATCTTAAAAGTATGACATTCTTTAAAACGGTATTGTCAAGTCATTACGGGCATTTTAAAGAAATTTTCGTATCACATAAAAGGCGAAATTTGACACGAAAATAACAGATTTACTCATTTTTACTTTCCCGTATACGTACGTATACACGGAGTGATATACGAAGTATAGAGAAAGTTATGTAATGCTGCGCGAAAAATTGGCCAATTTTCGACGGAAAAAAAGTAATTGCCGGGCCGTGAAAACGAAAAAGTGGATAAAACCTGTTGCTAAATTAAGAAAAAAAATCCCCTAACACGTGGTGTAGCCAGAAACCCAGTTTTCTAGGTCCTTGATACCGAAAAACCAATTGAAAGGAAAACGTCCGTCCGTCTGTCCGTCCGTCTGTCCGTGTGTGAACACTGCTAGCGCCTAAACGATACGTACGATTTCTTCCAAAATGGATATTCCCCCGTCGATCTGATTCTAGTCAAAGCTTTGAGATTTTGAAAAAGATTCTTCAAAATTTGGAGGTACTTTATATGAAGCCCCCCGGGGATTTTCAAAATTTTCTAAAAAACGGCTCCAAATTTTTTCTTTAAATTTCTTGTATGATTAGGGTAAAATACACTTATTAGCATGGCATAGGTCCGATTTTCACGGATAACTCTGAATTTTCGAAAATTTTGAAAGTTTGAATTTTTTTCGGCGTCATTCTCTAGCAACAAAATTGAAGATAGAAATGTTTTCTTCAAATAAAATTTGTTTTGCATATTGAGGTCTTTCATAAAGGTCATGTAAATGTTTCTCAAAATTTTACTAGTTTTCGTTTTGAAAATTTTAGTATTTTTCGCG
Source organism: Acheta domesticus (assembly GCA_031308135.1). Lineage (NCBI taxonomy): Eukaryota > Metazoa > Arthropoda > Insecta > Orthoptera > Gryllidae > Acheta > Acheta domesticus. The sequence continues at coordinate 103,708,380 of JAHLJT010003656.1, read as the reverse complement.
CAATATTGCGTGCAATGTGCAATTTTAAAAAAAAATACAAAAACAAGATTTTCTCAAAAACGGCTCCAATTTTTTTCTTTAAACTTTTGGTAAGGATAGTGGTAAATATACTCTATCAGATGACATAAAAGCCATATTGGCCTGTCGGTTGGTTTTTTCAAAAATTACAAAAATGTAAATTTTTTCACATGTTTCTTACATCGGTAATATTTACATTAGCAGCGATTTTTTTACACTATTATGTTTACGAGTACATGTGCTTTAAATAATGTCAAGTAAAGTTTATCGAAAACAAACGTTTACTGTGAAAAGTAGCTCAAATTTCGGCCTTTTCAGAAATGCTCAAACGCCATTTTCTCATATATGGCTGAAAATGTTTTCTTGAAACTTTTGTAACGGATAGTGATAATTACACTATTTAGTACGACGTAAAGTTTATTTTGAGTATTTATTTTCAAAAATTGCACAAATGTAATAATTTTTTAAGATCTCCCACATCTTTAATATGCATATTACCAGCAATTTGTAAACTTAATTATATCTGTGAGTGTAAGTGCTTCAAATAACTTCAAATAAAGTATTTTGAAAACTCAAACATTTTCTGTGAAAATGAGCTTCCAGTTTCGCACTTTTAGCAGCGCTAAAACGCCATTTTCTCTTAAACAGCACATAATTTTTAAAAGAAAGTTGCCATTTATGACTAGGTGTTTGCGTTCTTTAATATTCTAAAATTAATATTTCCGTTCTACCAATAGGAAACCGAAAAATTAAGAAAATTACAATAGCATATTATGCAATTAGTTTTAAACGTTATCTTTTTTTGCACGAATAAGAAGATATTACCGAACGAACGACGTTAGAAGTTCGAGCTCCGTAATTTCTTCTTATGAATGCAAAACAGTAACATTATAAACGAGTTTCATACACAATTTTTTGTATAACAGTATTATAAGAATTTAAGGAAGCGAAAATAATTGTGTTAAGTTGTAATTCGTAGTTGTAGTAGATTTCAAATTCATGTTTTGACGTCATGAATGCTATGTAAGCAAATAATTTGTTTACAAATGGCAATTAGTTTGAAAGTCGCGATTCAAACATACTGGATTGGCCTAGAGAAATTGTGGAAGAAGCTGCAAAAGCTATGATACTGAACAAGTATTGCAAACTTTATGAGAAAGTGTGCTTAAAGTAAAGGAAATGAATGGATAAAAATATGCAAATTTATTGTGCAAAGCTGCTGTTCTTTCGTATCTATCGGAGCAGTTTGGTTAAGTTAGTATAATGCACATGCTAGAATAAAGACGTTTTTTAATTTAATGCATGCTTCTTTAAACATTAAGTCCACAGCATGTAAAGCGTGGACACTATGATGCACGTATTCCAAATTAAAGGAAATGCTAAAGATCAAAGAGAATATTGATATTGGAATTTTCATAAAGTTTACTTATGAAACAGGCAAATGTGGGATATCAACCTATACAGGCAATGGTATTTTCCCTATACAGGCAATGGTATAAGTAATGATCGTGCCGCTAGATGTCGCATGATTGTTCATGTGACTGCTTGATCATGCACTGCTTGGTCATGTGATATCTGCTTGATTGTGTGACATCTACCGGCACGACTGAGAGAGATGCGATTTTTATAAAGCTGCCTCTCAAGGCCCGTCTTCACGATGGAATATATCGCGGCATTTCGCGGTTTTCTCGGTCGTGCTGCTAGAAGTAAAATGATTACGACAATATCAAGCACTGCTTGATCATGCAACCTCTAGTGGCACGACAGAGAAAGACGCGAAATGCCGCGATAGTTTTCATCGTGAAGACGGGCCTTGAGAGGCAGCGTTATAAAAATCGCAAAATAAAAGTTCCGAGAATCTGCAAGAAAGAAAATATGAGTTTTGTCTTGTCCAGCAGGCGTGCTGCCTAACGTAAGATTCGACAGAAAAAGACCCATTATCACGAGGATTGCTTTTGCACATTATCAGCAGCCATCATGCATAAGCAAGCCTCGCAAATATTGTGCTAAATGCAATATTACTCTCTGTGTGGAATGTTTTGGTCTTTTTCATTTCAGAAAGTAAAGTAGATTTTTCTCAAATTATTTTTGTACTACAATATTAGCTGAGTAAAAGATCATATTAGAAACTATGTTTGTAGTAGAAGTCTGTTCAATTATTACCATCAAGTTCTTTTTTGAAAATATTCTTCTAGTGTAATTGTATTTGCTTTGTTGACACATTACAATAACTTATGTAATTATGTTGTTTAATTATTTTATTTTATTTTTGTTTTAAATTTCAAAAAGTAGTTACAAAAATTCGAATCCAATGGGCATAAACGTTTGTTATGAAGACATTTTTATTATTACGGAAAACTTCATACCAAGTCCCAGCGTCCTCATATGAGGACAGTCCTCCACGCCTACCCAAATTAATAATTTGAATTAATTTCGATAAAATTAAATAACTAGCACTTAAATATTTTTTTAAATTTCATTAATAAAACTGCAGTAAAAATAAATTGGGACTTAATGGGTCAATGTACATGTTCACAAGAATTAATTTGATGTTTTTTGTTGTTCTTATTATGTTGTTCTTGTTATATTACCAAATAAAAACGAAATTTATTTTAAAGGAGTAATAAATTAATAAATCAGTTTTTAAAAGTAGGTTTTTTCATAACGTATTTGATTTTACTGCGAAAACTGCAATCTATTTATATGGTACCACTGCCTTCTTTAAATTCCGTAACTGAAAATAGGGCCGGACTATTACGTCAGTGATGGCTCATATTTCGTGCAGAAATAGCAATGGCGTATTGATTCGTGCAATAATATGTCATATTATGAACGATTTTGTTAATGTAAAAGAGTTGTTTATAATGCTGGGTATACAAAAAAATGTACTTTTGGCGATGATAGATGGCAGCTGGCAAGAAAGAGTATGTGGCAATTCCATATAGCTAGCGAAAACCCAAGGAAATAGAAAACTAATACGGGAAAGTCTGTGCTATTCTGTAGCACCACTAGTTTAAATTTGAAAATGTTCTAGGATCGTTGTACAGCCGAGATACGAACGTTAGCGTTCTCTGGCCCAGCTCATGTTTCTCTTTGAAAGGAAGATATTTGAGACTGACAGTGAAGTATTACCTAGATAGGGACGTGCATCAACCAACCCTTTGCAGTGGGAGATGGAAAAAAGGACCCACGCACTTCAAAAACCACCCCCTTTTTACAGCAACATTTTTATGTATTGGCATAATAATGAAATTGAACGTACGTACTAACAGTTTCATTCTGAAGGAAAGGTTTGAACGGTAAAGGAAGATTATTTGAAGTGCAAATTTTACCTTAAAGAAATTGCTTGGAGTTATAATATCTCGTTTTTTCTTTCACTAAATATTTGTAGTGAAAGAACTTCTGAAGCGAAGTTCAGGTATTTTCCCACGTCTATTTTAAAGTACTTTGTTTACTGTATATTGGACTTCGAAAAAATTTAACACCACTTCTATTTGTTTTAAGCTAACATTCTATTAGAGAATTTGAGTATATTGTAGTCCTAGCTGAATTTTTTGTGGTGAAGTTGCAGAACCAAGTTATTTAAAAAAGATTATCAACGATCCTATATAACTTTTCTGTATCCTAAACACTGTTTTAAATTCATTGACTTTGTTTCCTGACAATGAAAGAAATTGCAGTATTATATTTCAATCTTAATAATGCTGTCCAAATCAAAATACATGAACGTGTTTGTAAACTTTTTTGCAGTTAATTTTTCTTCGGTAAGCGAAATTTCACGCAGTTATATGCAAGAATCGGCAGAGTTGAAGAGAAACACATTCTTCACGCATGGAAACGCTACTTCTACTCTCTGATTGCAAAGGGCACATTGGATGAGACGCATGGGAGTGGGCGATTCTGAAGGAAACTTAGTTTTAACTTTTTTTTTATTTAAGGTCACTTTTTGACCGGTTTGTCATATAGAGAACACTGTCATTTTTAACATTGGGGTAACTGTAAGTGAAACACAAGGACAACATGAACACACACAAACTTCCATGTCCAGAGCAGGATTCGAACCTGCGACCCTTCGAGTCGAGGCAGCCATTGTCGCCTAACCTTAACGACCTCTGCTATACGGACGGCGGAGGAAAATTAGTAGTACTCGAAAAGTAATCAAGGTCATTTAAATACTGAGGCGACGTGGTTCAACGTGCTCTTCCCTCTTACCACTTTCGAAAGTTGAACATAATATTTAATCATTAAAAGATTCAAAGAATAACTTCAATTCGGAGATGAAGTTAAATTAACCAGAAATGTATCTAGTAGGCACATTTGAATACTCATTTGAAATTGCCGCAAATCATTCGAGTAACTCAGCAAGTGAGTATGGGAGGGACAGAAATACAGCGTTTACATCGGCGGGATTTAACTAAGTACTACATTTTTCAGAAAAGAGAAGAAGGGGAAGAGCTTGAAAAAAGCTAAAACATTGCGTACATATTTTTGAATGACACAACAAGATCTAGGAAAGGAGGATATTTACAAGTGAACGAGAGAAAACACATCACACCAAAAGCTCAGATTTCAGAGAATCGAAAATTCATTGCGAAAAGTTGGTAAATTATCATCAGCTCTATTTCATAATAAGAAGAATACTAATATGAGCGGAAATGATCAATTCAGAACAAATTTTCACAATTTATGATAATTTTTTCCAAATTTGCTTTGCAATTATGCTTGTATTTGGATTACATAATGTATTAACTATTCAGTAATAGATATTTTTATATTTATTTAATGTGTGTGTAGGGGAAGATGATACCATTAATTTTGCCGCGAGTGACACCAAATGAAGCTACGCCACTGCTCGGAAAGGAGTAATCTGATGTCTTGGGTTATAACATTTTATTCTCCTCTCTCTCAAGAGGAAATTTTCCAAACACCTCGCACATTCTAAAAAAAAGAATCCCAATTGTGACTTCTAAACATTCAGCTACTCCTCTCAACAGCAATCAAGTGCACAAAAAATTATATTTGTTTGATCTGAATACTTTGATACACAAATTCTGATTCACTCAAAACCTTAACATTTGCATGGATTTTGCAATTGTGCTTTCGAAAAACCTGCTTACTCAATAGAGAACGTACGAACTATACTTTTAAATTTTATCTTATAAAAACGGAGTGTCGGAGCACACTACATAATAATATAACAAATAATATTAATTATAATATTTCTGGGGGGACAGCGGAGCGAATACGGCTCCTTAAAATTTTAAGAAAGCACGTCTGTAAAATAATTGAGCAGTAACATTTATCAGCTTCATTCCGGCACAAAGCGAAAACAACAATCAAACAGCGAGCGCTTCCGAGAAATCGTAATCGCTGTCATATAAAATTACAAAATCAAAATCAAATCAAATCAATAATGCGTTTAAAACAAATTCACCAGGTTCAAAATTCACCAAATTTAAAATCTCAATTAAAACATTTGCTAAATTTATAAAACTCGAACGTTTTCATTTTAATCATTAGAGCTCAATTTCCAATGTCACTCGCTCATTGGCTGCGAGTTTTTCTCCGTGCGTCACCCGACGCATCCGGAGTTCAGTCTTGCGTGAGCCTCCTGGCAGTATGCGCGCTGAATGCAATGCTCGCGGAACGCTGTTTTCCCACATGTGCTACAGGTTTAGTTTAAGGCCTAGTTTGTGCAACGCTCGCCGAGTGTCGTTTTCGAAGTACGCTACATGTTCAGTTCAAGGTGCAGCGTTTAGCAACCGTAAGCTGCAACAATCTGCACTATGAGCCTCTCCCTTGTGTCGCCTAACGCGAGGGGAATACAACGCTGCCTGAAATGCTGCCTGTACCACGTGTGATGTGATGGTGCGTTTCTGGCGAGCGCCAAACTGCAACAGTTCTTCATCCTGAGCATTTCTCCCTTGTATCGCCTAACGCGAGGGGAATACAACACCACTGCCTGAAATGCTGCCTGTGCCACGTGTTGTGTGATGATCCAGCAACGCTGGTTTGAATTGCCGTCTAACCATGTGTAATGAGTCTGAAGAAAGTGCCTGCATGTCTAACTGTTGATCAAACACTGTACCTCTATTATGCTTTAATTTAATATATGTTTTTTATGTCAATTGTGAACTTACTTTCCTTAAGCTATAATAGCAGCAATCTTACACAACAGATGCAACCTGTCCAAAGCTGGTCCTTCGAATCCCTCTAAATAAGTTGAACTATTGAAGGTGTTGGGGGAAGGAGAACAGGATATTCCCGGATATACAAAAAAAGGGGTCCGCTGCTCTCTCTCTCACAACCTCATTCCCCCACACGGAGTTTTTTTAGAAAAATAGAATCACGGATTAAATATTTTCAAATTGTAATGCATAAACATCCAATCAATATTCTCGTGTACAAATTTAGAGGCTTTTGTAGATCAGGACAATTATGATTCGAAAATGTTCTAGAGAAATTACATAAGAAAATCTGAATAATTTATAATTAGAGAAACTCACGTTCTCATGGCTTCTTCCTCAAAGAATTCATGCAGTTTTCGTACTTTACGGCGAACAGCCATTGTCACAATGTATTACTTAATATACAATGCAAAAAAATGTGTGAAGCACCGATTATAAAATAAAGATACAAGAGAATATTACACGAACACAACTGCTTGTATTTCCTCGGTAACCCCCAAAAAGATAATGCATTTAAACAATGACCATGAATAACCATTAAATGCCAACAGTTTTGACTTGGTGATAAGAGATATAATATTCACAAAAAAATACTAGTCTCGTCCGTTTGTACTTAGCGCTTAACTGCTAAAAAGCATTTCCATTTCATTTGTTGTGACGCTCGTGTGATATTTTTTCTTGAGAAAATCTCTTACAAAAAATTCAATCTCGGACACAATAGTAACGGAATAAATCATATTTTATTCTTCTGAAAGTATATTTTCGCTCGTGACAAACGATTGGTTCACTTAGTTCTTAGCTTATGTAATTTAATCTCTTTTGAATAACATTACAAATTTTCAAGTTTTATATTTTTCTTTATTTCGAGCAATTTTGTTCTTTTGTGTCACTAAGTAAAAAAAATAGTGACACAAAATAATTTGGCAACTGACTAACCTGAAGAGGTCATTTATTTATTTTGAGAATTCTCAGATTTAATGAGATACAAGTAATCAAAATAAAAATGTAAATTAAAATTAAAAAATAAATTAAAAATGTGTTTGTAATACTTTTTGAAATTTTGGGGGGTATGAAACTGTTATAATCCTTGTTTGCATTCCCGAAAAATTAGCAATAAAATTAAAATGTATCAAATCATTTTAAATACAATTCATGTGGCATTCAATTATTTCACATCCATTTAAAAGAAAATTATGATTTTTACATAAAACAAACGTAATATTATTTTTCTTATCAAACAAAGCCTTTTAACAACTTAATATAGAATCCAAAAGTCATTGATCTACCCATATTGAATATTCTATCGCAATTTAATTTCAAGAAATAATTAACCTGATTAAAAAATGAATAAATAGTATAATAAGTTAAAATGAATCTGGCAGACAAAACAAACGTAAGCAAGACCCCGAATAACACTTCGGTAATCACGAAGAAATAGTTCTTTTTCTAACGTGAGGTATTTCTAAACCCCAGCCTTAGATAACCATGGAGTCGGAAACGATAAAAAATAGATACAATTGGTTTTGAATAAATACACACACTTTTAGACGACGAGCGGCGTATAAGTTGTAAGGCAACGAAACTATTTACTGAGAAAATACAAAAATAAAAGTTTTAAAATTCTCGTATTACTCTTAAATTCTCGTTATTCGAGTCAATCGTCTCTACTAAAAATTCTATAGGTATACTCTCGATGCACATTAATTTTTGTTGTAATTATTAGTATAACTGTATCATACACAATACATGCTTTGCAAATTCACGCTACAAAACTTCACTACTACGTTTTAAAACTACACTCTTACGTTTTATTTTGTAACAAGGTGCAGCAGATGCCACCAACATAACTTGTTGCCAGCACTCACCAACCACGGGGCCCATTGCGGACAGACGTTTCTGACGCACTATAAAATTCGCGGCTGGAATATCCCTCAAATGGCAATAAGCTTCTAACGCCCATTCAGCAGTTCTTGATAGCTTTAAGCTTTTGCCTTACAGGACATTCTCATCTTGTGGTCGGCAATTGCATTGGAATGTTGACATCAACAGGATGCCGTTGTGTAAATAAAAAGACCGTTTCTTCTGCTTTCGCCGAACTACTCTCACAGTATGTGGTATTTCCGTAAGGCGCTGAAGGCTCAGCAGTAGGGCAAGAATGTTTTTACAATAGCGAACTCTCCAGAAGGGGAAACGAACTATCTCCTTCCGTTAAGGAGACGATAGACTATACACAAATATATCCTTCAATGACCCAACAAAGCTAACCTTCATTAAATATAGATCATATGTCATCTGTATTCAGCAGCCCAATGCGGAACCACATTGTGATATTGTAGCCAACCCCTGTACGAGGACAGTAAATTCAACGTACGTTTCTTGATAATTCGTCAGAACTAACAGAGCTTCATTTTGTACCCCAAAATTATCGGTGAAACGTGAAATGTTTGACATTTGTAAAAATGACGATCGTCAAGACCGATTGGGCGAAGATTGGTGAAATTGACGGTAACACAAACTCACCGCAGGCTGATGTGCCAATGTCATAGTCTGTGCCAACGTCTTTCAGATTTAAAGTGTTAGAACCTCGCAAACTGTGGGCTGATAAGAGGATCTATCCGTATTTTCTGGCATGCAGCCCCGGCAATATCTCCGTGTGTTCATTTTCTTCATGCTTGTTAATTCGAACACAATTTACGGATAGGATATAAGCAAACATACATTGGACCAAACTTCAACAAAATAAATTGAAATTTCCTTTGAGTATTCAGATATATGAAACATCGCAAGGGGGAATGTGATACATGTAAGACAAAAACGTATTCTAGGACATTGGAACCGGAAATGATAATATATTAATTACTCATTTACAAAGGGGAAAGATGTTACATTTGTATCTGGTACCAATGTTTGTCGCGAAAATAAAACGCAAATACTACAACGCGAATTTCGGATTTCATGTGTGTTCAAGATAAAAACTCGGAAAATATTGGGCGTTCGATATTTATGATAGAAAGAAAACACATTCATGATTTGGTAGTGCCCGATTTTATAACATACATTTTTATTAAATCGCGCCCAATTAATAATGAAGAAATGTACGACCAATGGTGACATTTTTTGAGTTGTTCAGTTGCAAAAGCCCACTAACTGCATGAAAAGCGAAACTGCGATACTTGTGAAAAATTCGTCCCATCCAAACTATTTATGTTAAAGACATCATTTCTTTTTTTAAAAAAAGTAAAAAATAATTAATTACATGGCATTAATGGCTGAAATCTGTGATTATGTTTTATGCGTTAAAAACTGAAGTGAAATATTGACTTCGCGAGTTTTGCAAATGTATCGATTCCCGCTATTCCGTGATATGTCAGGAATGACAGAAGTATGTAATTTAATTATTGTTAATATAAACAGAATAGTTTTATTTAAAAGTCTGAAAATTCAACAAAATTGACATATGAAAATACAAAAGTGGCATTATTTTATCAAGAAAAACTTATTTAAGGTCAAAAAGAGAACAAAAATGAATGTTCAGCATTAGTTGTGCTTTACTACAATAGTGCTTTCGGCATCACAACATATTGTAGAAAATGAAATAAGCTCCAAATTGCATCTTAGTAAAACATCGACAACATTTTAGAAAATGAAAAAAAAATGGCAGAATGATACATGTTAGTTCAAACAGTGACAAAAAATAATAAATGGTATTGGCTAAAAATGGCTTTTAAGGAACCTTTTAAGAACCTATTTCCTTCCTTATTCTGAGTCTTGGTAGTGACAGGAGCGACTTTAGGAGTGCTTCCCTGCACGTGAAACACCTCGGTGCAGAATGTGAGTTTGTCGTTTGTCGCCCAGACTTCACCGAAATGGAGCGCCAAACGCTTTTTGACGTCTCCGAGTTCGGCTTCTGAAAGTTCTACACCTGCTATGATTGGTGTTGGGCTGTTGGCTTGGCTGAAATTTTTCTTCTTTAGGTTGCTCTTCCCCTCCCCAGTTTCAAAACTGTAGAAAGGCTCTCCACGAATTAGACCAATCTTCTTGTTTTAACTTTTCGTGAACACGATTTTTTTTCCTTTTTAAATCTGGGAATGCCAGTCACCAATAACTTTCACTGAGCCTTCTGCGTATTCTTTGTAATCTTGAACAGGATATTCATTTTGACCTAGATGTTCTGCCTTTGCAAATCTCAATGCACTACATGTATATAAACTGGTTTTCAATGATGCTCAGCTTGCGAAGTTGTTTTTTGATGTTTCCAAAAACTTTATCAGATGGGATGAATGAGTGGCCCGCTATTGGGAACCACAGTTCTATTTCTTCTAAATTGTCCGGAGCTTCGAGAACAAACCAGTGACATAGCATCGATCTGTTTTTATTTTGACCCTCCCATCCGTCTGTGGTCTGTAGGGTTGAATAAGAAGTAGTTTCAGATGCTACAAAGTCTCAGGTGATGTAGAGTCATTCATCACAATAGAACACTGTAATCCATGAGAAAACAAGGGTAGTGTATTGTAAGTAAGTAAAGAATACTAAAGTTTTTGTTAAAAAATCTGGTTATGAAAAAACCGCATAATAATTTTGCTATTTCCTTACTTTCGTTGTAGTACATTTTAATTTTTATTATTTTTACCTTGCGATACATTTAATGTAGGTGAAAGTTTACTTTTAATTTAAATATAATCTGAAAATTTTATCTTCAAAGAAAGCTTTTCTTCAAAGGTATCTACACTCGAAATAGCATGTATTTGATATTGTTGGCGCAAGAACAGCCAAAAATGGCTAACCTTTGGCGCAGTTCGAGTAAAGTAATTATTTGCCAAGCCAAAATTGGTTTTCACAATATTCACATTAAAGGAAAGAACAATATAAACATTATAAAAATAAATTACTGACCCTACACTCAATTCAGTGAAAACTTATCTGTTATTATAAACTTGAAAATATAAAAACAAACTATATATTCAATTTGGTTTTAGTTGCACAGCATTATTGTTAGTTACAACAATCCAGTCCTGTAGTATTGGTTAGAGTTGAAATTTTAAATCTAGAAAGAAATTCAAAGTTTCTTTGGTTACGACAGGCAGTTGGGTGTGATAATATTGTTTCTGATGAGTATTCCAAAGAAGAAAAAAAACTTCATTTCTATCCAAGGAGAAAAATTACAATTCTTGTGGGATGTTAAGTACTATACAAACATGTATTAAATTATAAATTCAAGACTGAGTTTAAATGTAATTCTACTGCCATTTCAGAACCTCACTTTCCGTGACCTTTTCGTGACCTGTGAGGTACACAGCAAAACCTCTCAGGCGAGATGGAGTGTGAAACGGAGGGAGGGAGAGAACGTGCAAGAGGACAGACGTGTCGTTCACAATTTCATTCCTCACCACTTCATATTGATGGTTAAAGTAAACAAGATACCCTGCGTACGTAGGAGAAATAGTTTTCCAACCATTGTCAACATTCGGTTTCGGAGCTTGGACAGCGAAGGCGCGTCCAAAGTGAAGGGATTCGAAGATCTTTTCAGTAAACGATCATCCCCGTTTGAAGACATCAAACTGTTTGAAATCCTCATTAACATATTTTTTACCGGGTGAAGTGAATCAGTGCGTAGCGCGCTCACTTCGCAATCGGGAGGCCCAGGTTCGATCCCCACACCGGTCATCCTGACCGCAGTTTGTCGTGGTTTCCCTCGGCCATCCAGGCTAATGCTGAAAGGCCACGGCCGCGGAATCGGCGTTGCAAAGACGATTTCGTTAACTATGTGAAGTCACGTATATGGTGCTTCGGGTTGCGGGTTGACGTCAGGCTGACAGCCGGTTGTAAGATTCACAGTCAAATCGCACTAAATCGTAGTAAGCGATCGGAAAAACCCGACCGCAGCTAACTAGGATAGAGTTAGAAGATCATTAATATAACTTTTCGTAACAATTATATTAATACCTCGAATAAATAATATATTTACCACAAATTCTGATGAATATCTTTAAAATTTACTATTATTTTAGGAAGGGATGCTTGTGCTGTTTGATCAGCCACGGTATCATGTGCTGCAACTTTTGCATCGGAGTGTTTGGAAAGTACGCGTTCCAGTTGTTTACCTGTGTTTTGTTGTATATTGTTCTTGAGACTTTGCTTTAATCACATTAAAGTTAAATGTAATTTCGTTTACTTTTCATTTTCATTTTTAGGTAGTTTAAAACAACTAGTTAAGAGAGAAAAAACAGTAAAACCATGGATTGTAGACAAAGTTAGGGAACAGTGGCAATGATGTCTCCAATTTCAAGAAATCCAATTTTCATCTTTGAAAAATCATCTTTATGAAAGAGAATAGTTTTAGATTTGAGGTAAGGGAAGAAACTACGCTTTCATATAACTGGAAAGGAACGAGAGAAACTAATTTAGCACTAAAGTGGTGCTCCGCTCTATTGCAGGATTCATTGACAACATCGAGCGCGTAACTTTCGTTTATAGAGTACGGCACAAAAACGCCACATTCGGCATCACTGTCACTATAAGAGACCGCAAACGTCGGACGCGCCAATGCTATATTCTCCAGAGTTCTGCGTACAGCGTTATCCCAACCAGTAAAAAAGTAAATTCTGATAATATTTATATATTTATTTATTTTGTTTTTTTCAGCATGAATAAATTAAAACTGCACGACACGCTTTTGATCACCTGGATTCTAGATAAGAAATTAAAAAAAGCAATAAATAATTTAAACATCTGTTGTATCTCGTCCCAAGTCAAGACGGATTTTCAGTCTTACAAATGTCGCGATGTTAAGACCAGTTCCAAATACTCTCAAGAATGCAAAGGCCTATTCCGGTGTATTTAACACATAAAATTAACATTTTTCTAAACAATCGTTCCTTTTCCTCCGAAACCTACAACCTCTGCAAGAACTAAACTGTTTTCTCTGCTCTATCATGCCAAATTCCGGATGGGGCAATCGACTCGTTTAGAACATGAACGAGTGGATCCGATTCTATGTTCACGCACCGCCTGTCCTAGTGCCTTTTCCAATCCACGTCAGGGAAGCAGCGCAATAATGCTCCTTTCTAAACAGTCATTTCTTTTCCTCCGAAGCCTACAACCTTCGCAAGAACTAAACTGCTATCTCTGCTTTATCGTGCCAATGTCCAGAAGGGGCAATTGGCTCATAATATGACCGAGTGGATCCCATTCTATTGTGCATCCAAACATTTGATTGCAGTACGGCGTCTTATGGAGTATTGCCCTCTCTTTCTATCCAATACAATGTTACATAAGACTCTCTCTTTCTACCGCAAGCTGTGTTGCCGATTCAGGAAGCTCGGGGTTATTCGACTCGTCCGTCTTGTTTCACGCGCAAATACTTAACAAGTTCATTCAACGATAGCTTCAGTTGTGTTAATCTTAGACAATTGAGTTTTTTACCAGTTATTCCCACAACTCTTATGAATGTGGTGGTCATTTTGTAATTCAGTTTTATGGTTTAATTTCCATGAAATTAATTATAAATGATAGCCAAATGCTTATTTCTACATTTTGACGTCCTTAAATTTTCACTATGCGAGAAACTTTTTTATTATTGCAGAAAAGCACAAACACCCAGCGGATGAAATGACAAGGGAAGTCCAAATTTTGATATGAGACCAACCACATTTCTGTATGAATCATGGTTCTTGAGTTAGACGGTAATAAAAGCAATATTTCGTGCGCTCCGAACGAACATTTCATGTCGTTGAGTGATCTTGAATACTTCTCAGCGATTCTCAACAGGCGATGTGAAAGGAAAAATAGAGTATTTATTTTTGAATTTCACTTATTAAAAACAGTAAAATACATTTAAACATATCTAAAAATGAATTAGAAATTTTACTGTTAATAAAATTAATGCCAAAGACATTCAACCAGTAGTTGTCGTACAATGTGCTTTCAAAAGCAAATATGAGATGAATTATTAGCTGAGTGTTCGAAAAGAATATTATGCTTTGTCCGCACAAACCCTTGCAGTATTTGATATCATCCATGTCATCTCAACTTTGTGAATGAGCATTTTCCCTTAATTTTACATTTGGATGTATTGGACGTACAAAATGACTTGGGACTGAAACTTAGCTATAATGACCTATCGATGTCATTCGCGCAAAACAATTCAAGCCTCGTCAGTATGTGACGAATTAACAATGTTCCAACTAGTTTGGACTAGTTTTGCTATTGATATTTCTGTTTTAACTCTCATTTAAAGGTCTGTTTTTTAAAATAATAATTCTAATAAAAATAATACATCTTTTTTTATCAAAAATCTTTAATTTCTAATATTAAGCCATCTATTTAACATGTTTTGAAAGTATTTCCGTTCAAGTGGTATTCTAATTTGCCCCAGGCTTGTAAAGTGGTACGTAACTGAAGGAAGGGTGAGACCCCCTGCCGAAATCCCATCTTGCTTATGAATAAAATAGTAGTAAAAATAACTTTGTCCTCTGTGACCTTCACACTCACAGACAGGCGAAACCCTAAGTTGTCAACGTCTATCGTCCGTGGGAAGACAGCTCCCCTTTCGTGGGACATACGGTATTGGAAACGAGTGCAGCAAACATTCTCAAAGTTTTGCCAGCTGGTAGAACACCGAGCAAAACCCTACTATTAAAATTTTGAAGTGTTAGGGAGTATTAGAAATAGTGTATTAGAGACGTTTTGCATCAAGACCTTTCATGACCTCCGCGCTTGCTGCAACGAGCAAAATTGCATCGGCAGTGCCAAAAACGTTTATCAATCGATGTCAGATTTTATAGCACGTTCCTTCTTTGACGACTGATGGCAAAGGTCATATCCGTTGGTCTCTTTTTAATTTCAACCGCACAGTATACTAATTTTACGGAAGTCGTAAACTAATGCTTTTTTTAAGAAACGTGAAAAATAAACTTACATACGGTGCACTTGATGTTATTGTTTTGAAACTTTTTTATTAATTATTGTGAAAATTTTGTTTCTAAGCAAAAGTGAAATGTATTTCTCCAGGGAGAGGGTGCTGCTCAGACCCTGACGACAGCGGCGGGGCGCGGCGATTTCCGCACTTCGACAGGCTGAAGGTCATGAAAAGTATGGATACTAATTGTCGCAAATTCACTACTTGCGATGCTTCTTACTTCAAAACTCAATATTTATGGATTTTAAAAGGTGCTGAACAAGCTGGCAAAATTGCATGACAATCCGAGTATCAAGCACGGCGAGTGTTGCGTGTAAGCGCTGCTGAGAAGTGACAACGCTGTTCTCCATAAGCTCTGTACTGCAATCAAATCCTTGGACGCTCTATAGGTGCAAGCACTGCCTGTCCTAGTGCCTTTTCCAATCCACGTCATGAAATCGGTGCAACAGTGCTCCTGCGCGGTCAGGATGGACCTCGCTAACGTTCTTTATCGCGATACACTTCACCAGTCAACACAGAAATATTTAGGAATGAAGTGCAAGAATCGCACATTCACCTTTTCCGCGCTCCCTGTGTGATTGTTGCTTGCCCCAATTTGCATGCAAACTGTCATGCGTGTAGCAGTGGTTGTTCCCTAGAAGTGTTCGTGTACGTCGATTTTCTTCTTATTAATGCAACCGGACGTGCTTATTGTATTTAAGACCTAAGAAAACGACAACCCTACAGCTTGGATATCCACGTGGCGAAGAGCGAGCTACGATATTTTAACCCTACATTACGTGTCTAGACAGTAGAACACACGTAACCTTGGGCGCGTGTGTACTTCCGGTACACGCAATTTGAACACGCATCGTCCAGTAGACTACGCCTTTCTAGTTGCGCGAGTGATATATTTAGCATCATATTGGCTAATAATGTAAATAATGAATACAAAGTACTTGGCTCAGAGTATGTAAGTTTCGTTCCCAGCATTTAGTAATCGTAATGGATTGGTAACGAACATAACAAAAGGACGCTTCTCAAAAGCCATATGTGGACAGCATCAAGCAAGTGTCTGCTGTTAAGAGTATGTCATTTAGATGTATCCTTAAAAACCTTTACAGATATTTTCTAACTTAATATCACACATGTTCAATCCATTAAATTTAGTGTTTCGTTGTGAAAATGGGGTTTTCTTTAAATTTACCCAAAGTAGTCTGTTAGACAATTTATTACCCAATATGTCTGTAATGGTACAGATAGCCTTTGTAATCTAGGATTAAACGGTGAAGCCTTTCGGGTTACCTCTGGATTTCACGGACAAGTTAATAACTGCTGACGCAATGCCTCGAGGCACTGCTCTCCATCCCCCGGCACCGGCCGAGAAATGCAAGATTTGGGCGCTCATATGCCGGCGTGCTTGGCTTGCTAATCACCGCAAGTACTGCCACATTTCCACTCGCCCCCAGTGGTGCGTCTCTATTCCAGTGTTGTCAAGCTCGATGCCAAGAGCGGGAGTCCGTGGCACGAGTGCCACGACGGAATTGCCCCTTCACGCAGTTCGTCAACTTGCCACCAAAGACAATGCCATCCATATTGTAAAACGGCGGGGTTACTAATAGTTTCCTTTCCCGACGCTAGTTGCGCAGAGTAGCTCTTGGCATGCTACGGAGCCACGATGTGTGCCACTGCCACCAGTGGAGGACCTTGACACCACTGGTCTATTCCCATCGCAAGTTGCGCCATCGATTCGTGTGGCTTCACCAGTCACGTACAAGCTGCCGCGTGGCCTTCTACTTCTGAAAATATTTTTGAACACTAACTTGTTTCTGCTTTGTATTCTTCATTTTTCTGTATTTCATTGTGATTGTTTTTTGTACGTACTTGTAGATAACTTGTCTCAAATGTGTAACCTTAAAAAACGTGTAGGTCATTACTTATTTTTGTCATTAAGGTCGCATCAACTACTATGTCATTAGCGACCACTGCGGCCCGTACTCCACTTCGGCCCTTATTCGGCCTTACAATTAGAAATTTGTATGGGAAGGGTTAAGGGTTAAATCATCAGTTTGATACGTTTTCTCATTGAGTGCCCGACAATACGTGATGCCCATGCACGGGAAAGGCATAAGTAGAGCGGTCGATAGTTTCGCCAGGGGCGTATGTAGACTGGTGTAATCGATGCATTTCAACAGGGGAGGAATATTGGTGGCCATAATATGGATGTCCGAAATTGAGATTAATGGACTGGCTGGTGGTTTTGAGTCCGGCAATTGCTTGAGGGTCCCATTTGGACCTTCTGCACCGGGGCACCCATGAACCGAAGTTCATGGTTTCCAGAGGATGACACTAAGCTACAGCAACCTTAAAAGACAATTGGCTGGAGTTACGTTCTCCATAAATACTAAATGTCACTTTTCTTCGACACATCAGAACGATTTCAAAAAGTACGCGTCATCCAGAAACTCAAATTTTGAATTATCGAAGCTGCTAATTCGTGTAATTCTACGAAACTTCTAGAATTCGAAGACTAGAAACTAGATTTCAAAATATTGTTCTGTCAGTGTTGGTTCGTAAGTAACGCTTATGTGTTTATAAGAACTCCAAATAAAACACCTACAAAATATTGGAATCATATTTTATATATTTTTTAACGTATTGAAAATTCCCGTTTTACAGTGTTCGAACATGAATATGATAATAGGAATATATTTAAATCAAGATTCCTAAAAGATTTAGATAACCATGAGTACTTTCAAGTACTAGCAACAAAGTTCACTGACGTGTTATATAACACATTAAAACAATTTTTTTATACCTAAAACATTTGCCTATTAAGAAAAGGTAAAAAATAAAACAGGTACACCTAGAACAGATC
The DNA here is from genome assembly GCA_031308135.1 of Acheta domesticus. Lineage (NCBI taxonomy): Eukaryota > Metazoa > Arthropoda > Insecta > Orthoptera > Gryllidae > Acheta > Acheta domesticus. Next base: position 103,690,400 of record JAHLJT010003656.1, on the reverse strand, counting down.
TTATCTTTCAAGCCAAAATAACAACCAAATCTAAATTAATATGAACTGTTTGGTATACGCCTCACAAAAACGCACTGTCGAGCAAAAAAGACCCTTTTAGTTAGGAAAAGAAACAGCTTCTATACATGAAAAATACATGAGTGAGAATTTCGTATGCTTGCAAGGAAAACTGGTTAACTCAATTTTCAGAAAAAAAAGTTATTTATAATACTTCAGCACCCAATTGTTTTCTCTACCGTCTACTAAAAACCGTTAACGGCATCTCTATTCAGTCCTGTAATGTAGAACTAATGCAATATTCTAACGACGCATTACTGACAAAGCAATCCGTCTAAGATTTCGCCCACTTGGTGTTTTCCCTTTTACATGACAACGAAACGTTTTAGAAAAACAAATTGTGAACTCCGAAAGTGAATGAAATTGTTGCTCTATTGGTAATGCTGTGCATGTAATTCGACGGCAACAACGAACCTATGGAGTGTTGCTTTAGGGTACAGGACAAGAGCACATCTTTTCGATGCGTCCTCTGAAATTGCAACGCCACGAATGAAGCGTGATCGATTGATTAGTGGTTCTGGGCGCGTCAACTGCTGTCTTGACCCCGTAAGTGTAGAGCAATCGCGGGAGGTGGCACTGATCTTCCCTCGCTGGTTGGCGAGATTGTGCGCTAATCTACCCTTAGGTTTCTCCACAACCAGGTAAATCCCACCAACTGGTCATCTACCCAGCCTGGACAAGCTCTCATGTGCCTGGTGGTATCTGTGGTAATGCAGTGCGTGTAAGTGTGGGAGTAAGTAAGAGGTGAGGATAGGACAAGGAAGAGGACGGAAAGGTCACGCGCAGTCTCTGGCCCGTTTGTTAGGGTACTACTCTGGCATTGATCGAAGAAATCACCGAAAACTACGGATCAGAGAGCAGCCGTCCGCTAGAATTCTTCTACAGACAGCGGCAGAATTAGACCTAGGGTCGAGAACCCTGCCACTGTCGGTACGCGAACCCTGTGACCTCCAGGTCAGAGGCACTACAGTGACGTCATTTGATGTTCTAAGTACCTAAGTCGGGGTGAACGAAGCGTGAGAACGCTTTAGTTGCATCAGTCCCCAGTAAGGAAATGATAAAGAGTTATGGTTTAGTTTTAGTGATACTACTACACAAAAAATGAGTTGAAGTTGCACTTCAAAGATACTGGTTTTTCAAAGCATCTTACAAACTCAAAACTTTCAGAAATAAATTTGATGGCGTTAGTGCTTTTCTTGTAAGCATGCGATTTATGATATTGCGAGAGTCAACTGTTTTGATCGTTGGTCGTGAAAGTGATGTGTGTGTTAAACCCCCCAACGGTGCATTTCCTGCTACGCTGGAACTTCACATCCGTCTCTGACCTGCCACCTCGAGATCAAGCCACAACTTGTACTTTCTTAACATGAAGGCCTTAAAAGTCCCTTACGTTGAATGAATTAAGTCGAGAAGAGTTCTTGGTTCTTCGAAGATTCAGCTTTGGTCAAACGATTGTAACTGCTTTCTTACTCGACAAATGAAAGCAATGTTGTATATTCTGAACAGAAAAATGACACTAAATCGTTTATTTTACTTAATTTTACATGCCATAAAACATATATAAATTTCTTCATGTATTCATATTTTTCATTGTAGAATACGATTATATTATCAATATACTTCAATAATTACTTTCGATTTTCTTTTCTCTTTCTTGAATGATTATCTACAAATTACACGATAATATATTTCAGTTTTGTCATCCTTTTTAAATTTTACGGTTTTGCCCAAACTGCATTGATATTTAAAACCGTCTTGCTAAAGGTTTCGATTAAAGGCAAAAGATACTTTTGCAAAACGGAAGTGAAATGCTGCAATATTCTTTAAATTAAAAAAAATGATTTATGAATGCACACGTCATCAATAAAATGTTTAATTAGGTTCGAAAACAATTTTTGGTTTTATAGCTTCTCAGCTGTCCGGGTGACGCCGCGTCGTTGGCAGAGAGGCCGACGTTTCGCCTAACATTTCAACATACACGTTTCACACACGCTTCTGGAGCACAACCCTGTGAACAAGGTAAGAACGGAGACCGCCTCTCGGATTCGTAACTCACATTGCATTGAGGCTACGAAGAAGTTGACGTTGTGTCGGAACAACTCGTCGACGCCCAGGTTTTACGGCCTACCCAAAGTACATAAGACCGACGTGCCGCTACGTCCCATCGTCAGCGCCATCAATTCGCCAACCCATTCTCTTGCGAGACTGGTCGCCGACCACCTCGCGCCGCTCGGTGAAGACATGCGATACGCCGTGCGGAACTCTTCGCACTTCGTGGACATCATTCGGCTACAAAGACTAAGCGAGGGTGACTTGCTGGTCAGCTTTGATGTGACATCTTTGTTCCAAGTTCCGGTAATCAAAGCCGTGGACGTGATGCGTCAGAAATTACAAGAAAGGAGCCAGCCGACAGAATGGGCAGATCTGGCTGCCTTCTGCCTAAATTCCACCTTCTTCCAGTACCAAGACCGGTTCTACGCCCAAGTGGAAGGAGCGGCTATGAGCTCGCCTCTGTCACCCATCGCTGCCAATCTATTCATGGAAGCGTTTGAGACCGAGGCTCTACGGAACGCCCAACATAAACCATCTCTCTGGGGTCATGATACGTGGATGATACATTCGTAATCTGGCCTCCCGGACCGGAATTATTAGAAGAATTTCTACGGTTCCTCAACAACATCCAGCATAACATCAAGTTTACTATGGAGACGGAAGTGAACAACTGTCTGCCTTTATTAGATGTTCTCGTCAGTAAACGGGATGATGGCACCTTGGATCACTCAGTCTACCGAAAACCAACCCACACAGACAGATACCTGCACGCAGATTCGCATCACCATCCGTCCATAAAACTAGATGTACTAAAGACACTGACCACCAGAGCTGTCAAGGTATGCGACGAGCGCTCTCTTCCCAAAGAACTCCAGAAACTTGAACATACGTTCAGAGCCAACGGCTATTCCCGAACAGCGATCAAAAGAGCACTTTCCTGTGCTACGGGCCACACCGAAGGTTGCGGCAATGCCGACGGTAGCGGTGTCTCCGAGGGCCGCGGAAACAGCGAAGGTCACCACGCTTCTTCGGAGACGAAAGTGATCGCACTCGATTAGCCGTGCTTCCTTACGTCCGCAGCGTCACGGATCGAGTGGGAAAATTACTACGGAAAATCAACATCCGTACAGTGTTCACTGCTCCCGACAAGTTGCACAACGCCTTGGTACGCATTAAAGATGCGTTACCACCTCTCCAGTCGGCAGGTGTATATGAAGTTCCCTGCAGCTGTGGCAGGATGTACATTGGTGAGACCGGGCGCACTGTGCTTGAACGGCTTAGAGAACATATCGCCCACTATAACCGAAACCATACAAACCCTTCGGCTATAGCGCACCACTCTGAGACCACAGGACACGCTATTGAATTTGACAAGACCCGGCTCCTGCATAAGGAAAACCGGTACTGGTACAGACGAATCAAAGAGGCTCTGGAAATTAATAGAAGGCCGCACAATTTCAACGTGGACGCAGGCCTCAAACTAAACCACGTCTGTAAGTCCCTCCTCCCATCCATTCGGGACGGGTCAATCCATTTTAAGTGGTCCAGCACTGGTCGCTCGACCATCTCGAAAAAATTTCATATTTTGTACATAAATTTCCTTATGTTTTGGCTGTTCAAAACCATCTTTAACTTTTTTTTATTGTACCTGGTATACAAATGGCGGCCATTTTTGTTTCGCGCCGTGCGCCATTTTTTCCGTTCGCAGATATTTACTCTTTCCTAAATTGCTCAGCTCTCGGTTGCTCTAGCATTATAAAATAAAAAGCAATCAATTTAGCATACTCTGACTTGCTAATCGAAATATTATTTACATATTTTCTATGTTTTTATGTGGGAAATATTTGCAACTAAATCTATGGAACGCGAATGAATGAAATTCGATTTTCAGAGAGTAATTTTTCAAAGAAGTAATAGAATCTAAGCCTTAATTTTTTCTGTGCTTTGACACACAACAGTATAGTTACTTTTTGTAAAATATCATTGGTATATAACGTACCCCTTCAAAATTACATCCTCATGAAAATTGGAATTTTGAATTTTTTCCCAATTTTGAATAGTAATATCTCTGTTGGGGGACCAGATAAAAATCTGAAAATTTCACACATGCTAGACCGCTATCATACTAAACTTCAGTAAAAACTACAACTTTTAGATTTAACTCGAAGTATTTTTTAAAAAATTGAAAACTTACGAAAAAAATGCTTCATTTCCCCATTGAGGATACTTTGTGCCTAGTAGTAATCACATTATATTGAAGGTATTTGAAACTAAAATCTACATTGATATAAAATAATTAATTATACTTAATAATTAATATACATAAAAGTGGCCTAATATATAATTTTCAATATTACGTATACTTTACTATAAAACAAACTTACAATTTGACATCTATGTCCGTAATTGAAAATATGGTTATCTTGATTTTGAAAGCTGAACTGCTTAAAACAAAAATTATTTATAAAATACATCAATTAAGTAAATTCAGCGTTTTGTTTATGTTTTTGCGTTTAAATTTGCCATTCTGCTTACTATTTCTGAATGTCAACTATTATATACTGTTATATACTGTATAGTGACGACCGGCGCGGGGCCTGGATTGGCCCCATCCGCCACCCAATCGGAGGGACCTCTCCGCCAATCACTGCGCACCTGTCCCACCCGAGCGCCCAGGCAGAACAACATATAATGCTGGACGCGTACAATATCATGTCACTGCCCTGAGGAAGCCTACGAAATGTTAGGCGAAACGTCCGCCTCTCTGCCAACGACGCGGCGTCACCCGGACAACCGAGAAGCTATGAACTCGAGCCGCGGAAGCCTACGTGTATATTTTTGGTTTTGGTTTTAACAGGTTGAATATTCAACATTATCGCAAAAACTATTACATACTGGTAGACAATTATTGTATGCCATGACCGGCAAAATCTACGTGCTGGCCTGAGAAGTATTTGCTACGAGCTAAGCCGCCATTTTCAGTTGTTTTCTTACAGATGCCTACGAGTTGTGTAATCTCGCAGTGCACAAAAACATCTGACCGCAGAGTGCTTTCACTTGTGAAATGTGACAGATTCCCTACGAGTGCAATGGGTTAATTTTACCCGTCCAAAAATGCGTTAGAATCAGCTGAATGTTAATGTCATTTCAATCTAAAAATGATACACAAATAGTACTTTTAGTTTTCTTTTTGTATGCACAGCTCCGTTTCTTTTTTCAAGTTTGCATCCCTAAGTGAATAAATTACGTGAATTAACATGACCGTAATCGTAATGTGACCATTACAGTCAAATCTTCAAACAGTCAATTCTAGAGTTTCTCGCAATTCCTAGATATTTCCGAGTTTAATCGTACATCTGGATAGAGTTTTCGATTTCGCAATTGCTACTGCTTTCGAGCGCGTCAATGCTCAGAGCGACAAACAGTAGTGTTTGTGGGTGAGGGCAGAAGGTTGGCAACGCCTGCGACGACAGCGGCCGACGGCCATGTCGCTCTCCCGAATCACTGCCTCGCACACATTTTCCAAATTAATTTGCCATCTCCTCCGCAGTTTTCATCTGTTGCCTGCGTCATTTCTGCCATAATATTAGCGTTTGCTGAATTAATCCTTTGCCCTCACATGCAACGAGCATAATGCATGTCCTAAAGCTCATGCAGCATCTCAGAGGTGACAACAGAATAATGGCTAGCAGCTCGAGTTAGTTTATAATGTGACATGTCTCACAACTCGCAGGGCATATCTAAGATGCCATACCAAAATCCTTAATTGACTCGCAGGGTTATCTCACATATGGCCACATTGGCCACATTTTCTTGGTATGTAAAATAAAGTTCTCATTTTTGAGCTGATCCGGACTACTACTCCATTTTGAAATAATGTTGACGTAATATGACGTATCAACATTATAAATAAGGTTATCATACACTTGGCATTTTACTGATTTGAAAAACCTCGTGCTGTTCGTGTACGTGTAATCTTCCAGCAGTCGTGATTTGGAAGATTCAAAAATACAACACATATTAGACACCAGTTCGGAGCATATCTGCAATTTAGCAAATAAAACTTCTTTGAATGTTAGTGAATTGTTCATTTTTTGACTTATGCCTATGAAATTTCAGAATAAAGAATAGTATTTATAGAATGTGTTTCTTACATTAATTTCATAGTTATGAAATATGCATTTAATAAATTTTTGATTCCATGTGAACGGTCGATAAATTAATTGTATATTGGTTGGCAATTGTCTCCCGTGACTGGCGAAATCAATTACGAGCTTGAAAGGCGAAATACAAAGAATCCGCTACGAGCTGTGCCGCGATTTTCCATTGTCATCTTAGAAATGCCTTACAGAGTTGCGGGACCTCGCAGTGCACAGAAACATCCGACCGCAGAGTGCATTCATTGATGGCATGTCACAGATGCCCTACCAGTGCAAAGGGTTAATTCTGCAGTAGTCGCGCGTGTTTTCTGGCGCCTCGATTTGTTAAAAAATTGCTTCATTTTAATATCTTCGACATTACGAATTATGTATTTTGAGTACATTTCTTGGTGGTTTTAACCCAGGAGTGGTAACGCGGGGGTCTGTGGGACCCCCCACGATCCTTTCTTCCCGCTTGTTGTATTTCCCATGTTGGCTACCCTGACCATTGCTTTAGTACATTTCTCTTTTTGTATCATGATATTTAGTGTGCTCTCAATTTGCCAGTTTAGTGAGTTTTATCCATGTAGCAAGTTATTGTTTTGTTTGGGGTGCCCAGAGACCCCCGCGTTACCTCTTTCGATAGCTCGTACATTCTATAAATTTGGGAACGTATTGCATGCTGTATTTTTACGTTAGGATTACCCTGAAAAATTAATACTGAAGTACTACATACATGTTAAGAAAGGAGAGGAAGAATGCGCCAACTATTGGTGAAAGCAGGAACAGAATATCGTTTCTCACCGCCCTGTAAATAGCAGTCTGCACGCAATTCCAGAAGACAAGGATAATGTTTTCTTTGTTTATTGATTTGAATATGATTGAGACAATTACAGAATCCACCAACATCAAAAAAGAAATGGATTTAGAAAGGAATAAAAATGATCGCAGCACGTAAAAGACTGACAAAGAGAAAGTGAAGGCAGTAAAATTGTGTTATGTATGCTGGGTCTGTGAAATCAGGGCACCAAAATCTTGCTGAATTGTAGAATGTGGATAATATGGGTATTAAAATTTTTCATTGTACTTTGAATTTGAAAATATTTCAATTTTTGCTACGAAACATGGGCTTGGATGTGACACCACGAGCAGACCGGTAGAAAAATTTACTCTAAATATTAGATGCTTTCCTGATGAATTCTTGGAATTGTTCAGGAACTAAATTCTTAATGAAGTGTTTAATTGCATGCAAAATATTGTTAATAATAGAAGAAGAATATTATATTAATTTATTTTTTAATAATTTAGCATATATCATGAAAAGAGTGTGGGGGTCTGGAGACACCGCAGGTTACTGCCGGGTTAAAGTATTATTTTGTTTCAGATTGATAGTGAAGTGATATAGGAGTTATCAGCGATTGCGGATCTTCAGTCCGGCACTACCACTGGCGTTATCTCTTTCGCTCAGAATATCGCTCGTGACTGCAATAATGGCACATCTCAAATACAAATTTTGAGTTAACGCACTCACCAGAATTGCAGATTGGTCTACCTTGCGCAGGAATTATGCATTTCAATAGAAGATGAAAACGTGATTTGCTGAGTTGTGTCACTATTGCAGCACACGAACAATCGAATAGGTAAGTTTCGAAACACTTCTCCATGCATAGAAGTTACAAAATTGATCTTTCATTGTTTTTTAACTTAAACGCTTCAGAGCATCTTTTAAGTAGATTCCTTTCATATCTTGGCTTATTTGACTAAGCTACTTTGCCTTTATTCACTTTTGAGTACATGCAGGCTCACAAACGATATAGTATGTATCGAAACTATGTGACTTTGAAACATCTGACCACACACAGAAGTTGCAAAATTGGTGTTTCTGTAGTCACGTGGTAAAGTTCTTAACTTAAAAATCTTTGGAGGAAACAAGAATTAGATCATTGAACCAGAAGCTATATTAAGCCGATTAAGATAAATTTTCCAACGCTCTTTTTTCGTTAATCAGGCAACATGAATTCGCTCGTATTACTAAAACAAAATATAGGTACGGTACTTAACTTAAAGTTTCAGTACTTAACCCGATTTTGTCAAAAATTGACTTAAGAACTTTTACCCCTGACCAGAGCCTTGTTATTAATTTTCATAAAAATATGTTTAAAATTTCAGAGCCTTTTCTAAGTAGGTTCCTTTGATATCTGGTTCTAATACAATGCAAATATACAAATTAATGCAATACAAATAAAAAGCGAACCGGGTGAAAGGTGATGTTAAAAGATATCTTGCGATAAAATGCAATACTTTCCGCGGTGTACATTTCGGTTTCACTATTTGAGTTTGGGGTAAAATAATCATGGACATTTGAATTTGCGACTTACACCCACACCAAGTAGGTTTCTGTAATTCAATTTCGTTGCGGTCTGTCTCGATTTTGGGTAGAGGTTCTGGACAATATTACAATAATTCTTGCATCGTGGTATCTTAAACAATATGTAATTGCTTTCCGACCCCCAAAAAATAATATTACTAGAACAAGAAAATTTCTTTTGGTAAACATTTTTTTAAAATAAATTATTGGAGGTCAAAGGCGTGGATATGAAAACAAAGGTAGATGTAGATTTTCGTAAATGAAAAGCAACAGCTTGTCTGTTCACAAAATTCGAAGAAGGAATTACAGTATATCTATACTGCGATTTTTCAAACTTTGCTTCTCAAGGTCCGTCTTCACGATGGAATTTGTCACGGTATTTCGCGTCTTTCTCAGTCATAGCGCTAGATATCGCATGCTCGCGACCGTATCAAGCAGTGCTTGCGACCCATGTGACTTCTAGCAGCACGCCCGAGAAAGACGCAAACTGCCGTGCGATATTCCATTGTGGCCATAGGGTCTAGAGAGGCAGAGTTAGAAAAAGTCGCACTGTAGGGTCGTATTTACGAACCGATGCCAGGGCTCCCAGTTTGATTTTGCGACTTATTTTCGTTACGCATTCAGATGAAGAGGTGAAAGAAGTGTGCCTAAACGACTACGACAAAAGGAACTACATTGGATTATTCCTTGGGAAATGACAAAAATCACAATAACCCAGACTTTCAGAGTGCCCCGAAAACGGCTTGGTGGAACCCTACTTAACCTATAAAATTTTAGAATGAAAAAAAAAATTAAAATCGATTATACATATTTAATAATTATTAATATGAGTTAAATTACATTCCGGCTTTTATTTACGGGTCACTCTAGAATTTAATATTTTTCCTTACAAGGAATGAATGAAATTACCGTGGTCTATTTTATTTATTTATTTACGTCAAAAAGAGTTAGAAACTGTGTGTGACGAGCTATGAGGAGAAATGAAATTCGTGCACGTTTTCATGATTCTGTGATCTATATCCTAAACCATATCCTAGTCGAATTTTCAATATGGAAAAAAGAGCGTCTTTAAGGTCACCTTCATTTAATAATAATAATGATAATAATAATAATAATAATAATAATAATAATAATAATTATTATTATTATAATTATTATTGCTTCATATCACGACTACAGATGTTATGAGTCGGCTGAGTATAAAATCTACTCCAGGTTGCAACCAGCTACCTAAGGAGCAGATCTAGGGACTGCCGGTGTCTCTACAATACTTTGCGCAAAATGTGAACTGTGCCAAATAAAGCAATTTCTTGCCCTTCCCAGTCCTCTGAATGACCTGCAAGTTTAGCCAAGTTCTTACACAAATTTTGCGGAACAAATCCCAGAGCTCCGATAACTATCGGGACGGCCTGTGCTTTTACGCCCCACTTTCGGCCGATCTCAATTTCCAAACTCTTGTATTTCAGACGTTTCTCTGCCTCCTTGGTTACGATATTTTGATCGCAAGGCACAGCAACATCCACAAGTAGACACGATATTATTATTATTATTATTATTATTATTATTATTATTATTCCTCTAAATCACGACTTAAGATGTTATGTGTCGGCTGAATATAAAATCTACTCCAGGTTGCAACCAGCTACCTAAGGAGCAGATCTAGGGACTGTCAGTGCCTCTACAATACTTAGCGCAAAATGTGGGCTGTTCCAAATAAAGCTATTTCTTGCACTTCCCAGTCTTTTGGATTACCTGGGAGTTTAGAAAGTTCTTACACAAATTTTGCGGAACAAATCCCAGAGCTCCGATAACTATCGGGATGACCTGTGCTTTTACGCCCCACATTCGGCTGATCTCAATTTCCAAACTCTTGTATTTAAGACGTTTCTCTGCCTCCTTGGTAACGACGTTTTGATCGCAAGGTACAGCAACATCCACAAGTAAACACGATTTGTTCTCCAAATCCCGGATGACTATATCCAGTTTGTTTGCTGCTATCGTGCGATCAGTTTGAATTTGTTGGTCGTACAATATCGTACACAATCCAACAGACGTCACCGGTTTCGGTGAGTGTTCGTACCACTTGGGGCATGTGTTCGGAACTTCGAGGGCGGTACAGATCTGCCAGTGGAGGTAGCTACACACCCTGTCATGTCTTTTCAAGTATTCGGTCTTTGCTAGAATTGGACAAGCTGAGACAATACGATCGATGATTTCTACTTGCTCCTGGCAAATTCGGCATTTGTCATCTTGGGAAATTTTGAGAACCGCTTTATCATAATGTCGTGTTCTCAAGGCCTGATCTTGGGCAGCTATTACAAGTGCTTCCGATTCTGGCTTCATTCTTCCCCTTTTTAAGCCACATAAATGATTGATCTTTATTGATCTGCACCTTGTCCATTCTTTTTAGATATTGTCCGTGGAGTGGTTTGTCTCTCCACGATTTCTTTAACATTTTCTGTGTCTCAAATTTCATGTTAAGTTGCATCAGAAGTTCAGTGTGTTGTCATTCTGGTTGTCTTGCATAGTTTTCTTTGCAATGCTTCTTGCTACACTTACAATGCCTCTGTTTCCCATTCTTCGGTCAGATTTCATGACCTGCCTCATTAGAGGGTCATCTTGATGGCTGACTACATACTTTCCCATCCCGGTTATTGCATTGTGCCAGGAGGCTTCAATTTGTCTGAGGCCTCTTCCTCCTTCCTTACGTGACACAAAGTCTATGTACATCAGCTCGGGGGTGGGCAACATGATGCATTGTAAGCAATTTTCTGGTTTTTCGATCCATGATGCGAATTTCCTGTTCAGTTCAGTCTACTAGTCCGAAACTGTATTCGGCTACAAGCACCGCCAAACTACCTATTGCTGATATTTTATTATTATTATTATTATTATTATTATTATTATTATTATTATTTTACTTTTGCACTTCTCCCACGCGGGGGGGGGACACATTCACTTGCCACTAGTGTTGCTGTGGCTAGGCTCACTCCGATGAGCAAGTATCGAGCGAGATCTGTGTATTTTCTCTTAGGTCCTTCCATACTACATGTCAAACGTATCAGTAATAGTTTTCCTCACAATGCGACATGTGTCCAGAATGATAGGAAGAATATTTATTATTATTTATTTCCATATTATTATTATTACTACTATTCTCTTTCGATATATGTTCGAGGTATTGCTAAAAGGGATTTAAAAATTTCCGGCTCCAATAAATGTATTTTCAAGAGATTATAAGAACATTGCTCGTTAATAATTATGACGCTTTATCTAATTGTGCAGTAAATGAATTTGTTGTCCGCGAACCAGTATTATGAATGTTTTATCCACACTGCTAACGAGGTTGGTGTAGAGCAGTGCTTGCCAACTCAATGCTCTGTGACGTCACAGAAATCTACTTTGAACCGAGCCGCGGAGTGGAAGTGCCCATGGTACGAAAGTAGAGGGAAAAGGTTTCATTGGAAAATCGAAATTATTTTTTTAAATGGTTATTAATATTTAGAATGTTTATTATCCAATAACAATATGAAGAATTACATAATAGAGCATATTATAACATAAAGCAATATCAGTTTTATCATAACCAGTACTGTAATTCCATTTCCATTCTTCTATTAGATAACAGTTTTGAAAATACTGTTTTAACATTTTAGGACAGTAATGGTATATAACAAATACATAGGTAACCAGAAGAGGTTACGTGACAAACCAGGCTTCATTATTTATGTACAATTTTGTTTGCGATTATTGTATATCCTCGTGATTTTCAGCATCTTTTCCATAACATTTAATCTGTAAATTTCCTTATTCATCCACGTTTGCGGGATATGCCATTCTCATAATTTATTTTTATCCCGCAGCTGGTCGCGCATCGGGGTCGGAAAGTTACGTACGCTCTGCAGGTTGGCATTTTTAACCCTATACAGGTAGCGGTTGCCGGAGTTACGTTAGAGGTGGCGCAGGGTCCTTTCTGACCCCTTTAAATTATTTATTTATATTTAGAAACAAATAAGCGTGAAATTAGTTATTTTAATAATGATCAATCATTTATAAGATAGTATTAACATAATGCAATATTATAAACAAACATGCTAATGAGGAATTGAAAAAATAAAACGACAAAATTATCTTTAATTTTATACACGATGTGGAGTTATAGCGGCTTTCCTCAGTGAACCCATTTACATTGTCCTGAATATTTCAATGACAAAGGTTTCTGAAAATTGAAGTTCCATTTTCTAACATTCTCACACAAAAATAAGTAAACAATGAATTGAAAATGGTTGTAAGTCAAACAACACAACTTGGAAAAAGTACAAAATTTATCTTTGTATTAGTGTCACAAATATATTTATGAATGAATTATTGCATCTAAACTTTGGAATGGAACATTTGCATGTCAACAATTTATTACTCATCTCACTCAATTACATTGTTTACACAAAACATCGCGATGATCTTTACAAACTTGTTTTCTGCATTTAGCACAAAAAGTTTAGTTTTCCTCAAATTATTCATAATGTCAAATAAATAAACAATGCACTTCACGCTGACACATTCTATCAATGTAACGGCACAACTGAAGCACAGTAAGCGCTTCGCACTGCCGACGGAAGTGGTGGCGCGGGATCAGACAGATCATTTTGCACGGCTCGACTGTTATCGCTCTTCCACGAACTCTTCGCGCTGTCGCGAAGTGGGTATTTCTTTCAAACAAAGCTAAAAAACCTGGTGAAAGGTACGTGAAATATAAAGCTTCTGTCTCGCAAATTTAGGCAACTGCAGCTAAGCAAAGATGCTTGGGGGTCACAGGGACCCCCGCGCCACCTCTCCCGGCTTAACTTACCCTAGTTCTTTCGATAACTCTAAACACTTCGTCATTGCTCCAGTATCTACGAAATGAAACCTTTCTTCCCAACCCGAAAGAAAATTAACGGGTGTAGATGGTCCCCACTCGTTGCCAGAAACCCTGTCAAGGTTTTCGTCACCGGCGACCGCCGTCTGCCCCTCTCTCCCTCCCTCCTATGATCGCACTGCTTCTCCGAGAGCCTGCTCACGGAGGGGAAGGCTGCTCTGACGTCATTTTTTCTCCAACTAGCAAACGCTGCTCTAGAGCAGAGGTGCACAAGACCCATTTGAGCCCCTTCGTGGGGCGCCGGGAAGCGCGCGCCCCGCGCCCCATGGCGCCCCATAACAACCAGGAAAGTTGGCGTAATCCCCAACGGCCGAGCTGTTTCTTCTCTTTACAGATCAGAATCGTTAGTTCAAGGCTAAGTGCGAGCACGAATTTTTATTCACGGAGAGAAATGGAGTAACAACGTGTCTCGTATGTCAGAAGATGGTGTCGGAGAAAAAGTAAGCAAAAAAGTATGGTCAAGTGTATTACAATCAGATATTTCTGAACTAAATTTATGAAGTGTGTATTATTATTATTATTATTATTATTATTATTATTATTATTAGTATTAGTATTACAATGAAAAATTGATAAATTTTCTGTTCTTGTAATTTATATTACAAATATTTTCAAAATCAGTTGCAACAGTAAAGATTGACCGTGAAACGTATGGAAGTTGTCGAGCAAATAATTCTGAAATAATAGTATACAAAACCTCACCCTCTCCATAAACTACAGCTGTTATTTCAAGTTGTACTTCAACGTAATTCGACGCATTTCCGTCTTACGAACCGCAGGGAGGGCCTTCCTCCCACCGAGGGCTCTGGCGGCGGTCACTTGCCCCAAAGTCAAAGCCTCTCACTAGAAGCAGGTGGGGCGCGGAATGGCTGCCATGGCAGTCGTGGGGCGCGTTGTGCAAGTCTTCTCTAGAGCAGAGAGAGCAACCACGTGACCTGGCCGTGGGACTGCCGTGATCCGTCTAACCCGCTGCATTGAATGGACTGATGTTTCTCGGCACATCAACTTCTAAGGTCATTAATCCCGTTAGTGTAGAATGTTTTGTCGCGTGATGCGGGAGAGAAATCCGGCGGACCGAAATCCGGAGAGGCGCCGACCTACACATTGGCTTGCGGGGCATTTCCTCGAGGTATCTCCCCCTCAGTGAAGCACCGCCCTAAGCGGAACAAACTAAGCTCCAGACAATTGTGGCATCGTAATGCACGCGTGTGTAATAAGGGGGTGAGAAACGGACAAGAATGAAAAGACAAGATTGCTAGCGGTCCATGACACGTTTATTATTGTACGGCTCCGGCATTCGCATTGCATTTACTCGAGATACCACGGAAAACTACCGAATTTTCACGAATGCGTGCGAGCACGAATTTTCTTATTTTCGACACCAACTCAATTCGACCTAGCTGGTAACGAAAATTCGCCACCGTAGGGGCTAGAACCCTTCTCACTCTCGATCAGAATTGCTGCAGAGGCAGCGTCAATGCGGAGCTACACACTGCGGGTGGCGCTTTGGACGATGCATTACGATGAAGTTAAGCATTGCACCCCAGCAAGGAGAGAACACGCTACTTAGTTCCAATATGATCGCTAAGAGGTGGATTTTAATGAAATGTCATTTTTGTTTTTACTTTAGAACAATGCCTTTTAGTATAGATATTAATTTTATGCTACGCGAAGAGTAAATAAATTATCCATTTTTATACGTCTTTTTTTCGTTTTTCTTATATTTCGAAGTCATTTTTTTACTAGTCTCCATCATTTTTAAAGAACTTTTAGCATTATATTAAAACATTTTTAACACTATATTGGTACTTGCTTCGAATAGTATTTACGAGATGCAACAAATGTTCCCTACAGAATTACTCAGTAGTTTGTTTGGTTTCTTCGCAACAGTCCTAACCAAAAGTTTGCGAGCTGAATTCACTCGAACAAAAGGAGGAAGCCTCGATTACCCAGTAACATATCCTACAGTTCTTGTTGTACTGATTTGATCAAATTTTTGTTGCGTCATTTTTCTTTGTTATGTCATTTTTGGCAATGTTTTTAGGTTACAAAATCCGGCCCCTAGTGATCACGCTTATAACTATCTCCATCCTTGCATCCATCTACTGTGATACAGAGTGATCTTCAAATGTCTTCTGATAGCATATTTTTTACCGTAATTATCTTTTAATACTCATTCGAAGGTAATAGTTATATAATACAACCGACAAATACATTTCTTTTATTTTAATAAGTTATTCAGTATTATACTCGTAGTATTAAAAAATTGAAGGTAAATTCCATGATGTCAAGGCAAGCTTGTGTGATTTTTTTTTTGAAGTGCGGCTAAAATTGTGTCCATTAAATTTATCATGTTTGTTTCATTTGTAACAGGTGTGGTAACTGATCCTGACTATCGAAATACATGCAGAAATGCACCATAGGCGCTTCATTTGAATTGGTTGAATTTGACTACGTTATAGCCGAGTTGTTAGTAGGGCAGAAGTGGAAATATTTTAATATTACGTGACTGGTTCCAATAATATGAGAAAGTGCGTGCTGTTTCTGTACCTTTAGTTTATTTAATGAAAAGTACATTTCTTATTTTACATTTCAACTTTACAACTGTTCTCTGATCCTAGTCTTCCTTGTGCTATTTTGAAGTTAAAATTAAAAAATACTCTAAAGTGAGCTAGGAAGCAAGTAGCACCTCAGATGCGTACTAGTCTAAATTAGTAAACATTTTCTAAAATGAAGGGGGAATCTATTTACAATTCTGGCTCTGACACTGAGATTTTTAACATGGTTTTACTAGTTGGTAAGTGTATCTAGGAATGTTGCACACAAATTGTAGGAGAGATAGGTTATTTGTTTCTTTGTTGTATCTGTGTAGTTTATTTAAATCATGCTGCAATTGATTGTTGCCGATGAACCATTATCCTTTTGTAATCAATCCTAAAATAAATTGTTTTTTATCAATTGCATTATGTTCATATAGGACAAGCATTCTTTCGGATGGGACAAGTATACTGAAGTGTTGGTTGGAGTGTTTTCGAGCGCGTCAATTGCTGAAGTCGTTAGTCTTGTAAGTTCCTGGAGAAGTGGCGTTTATCTTCTCCCATTGGATGGTGAGATCCAGCGCCCACCAACCTGTCGGCTGGCGGGAGTTTCCCCTAACACGAATCTCCCACCTACGGCGCACCGTCTTAGCCAGGATAAGCACTAAGCTGCCGACCGGTCTCTTGGCATGTGTGGTAGTGTAGTGCATATAAATGTCAGTGTGTGTAAGTGAGAGGCGAGGATAGGACAAGCAAGAGGAAGAAAAGATCGCGCGCGGCCAGTTTGTTTGGGTATTGCTGCGGAATTCACCTGGCGTTAATCGGAGAAACCACAGAAAACTACTAATCCGAGAACCCAGCCCGCTAAAACTTCTCCAGACAGCGACTGAATTCGATCTAGCTTTCTGGCTACACCATCGGCACGTGAACTTAGGACCTCTTGGTCAGAGGCATTGCAGTGACATCAGTTGAAGCCCTGAGACACTTCTCGTGATGGTCGGATTTTATAGAGTGCTAGCGGAATCACGCCACACCACCGTCTTCCCGCTTCGTCAGCGTTGCTATGATTTGGTGGTTCTCGTGCCGCTACCGCCCCAGTCGTCTTCTGTGTCAGCATTACTTTCGTCCCGTCTACATCTCGCACCGCCCGCTCGTCGTCTCCTGCTCGACTCCGCTCCGCAACGAATGACAGCAAAAATGATGCCCAGGTTGTTTGGGGGATTGCTTTCATTTCAAGAGCCATCTAGTAAAGAGTTGCAAGAAAGTGAACAGCATAAAAATCTACCTAATGAAAGAATACTTAAGATACGCCATGTTTCATTGAGATCGCTTAACAGTGTCGGAGTTTATCTCGGGCAAACCAACATGCATAATTATATTACTTATTTATTATACATTTAGCTGGTGGCAGTTGGCTGTGTTGGTTTAGTAACTGATGGGGCCATCAATGAGGACAACAATCTTGTTCAAAAACCATATTTTACTGTTGTAAACTGATATTCTACATTCGATTTCATTCACAAATTTCGTTGCGTGATAGTGTTATTCATTTTCCTCCTCCAAAAGAAACAGATCAAATTCCTATTATCCAATGCCACTAAACGAGGTAAGAAGGCAGAAGAGGTTTTTGAGTTCCTTGGCACATCTCAATATATATGCATATGATATAAATGAAATATGCTTAACGGTTTCCTACCACTAACATAATGAATTGGATTTGTAAAAAGCAGTTTTGTATGGCAACCATTTTTTGCCACGGCAGATTAAAGTGAACAGTCCGTGGCTGTGAAATTTTGCTTCCTGCTAGGGAAAAACGTCGAAGAACCCGTTGTGATATTAAAGGCAGCTTACAAGGATAGACCAAAGGGAAAAAATTAAGTGTACGAATGAATTTCTCGTTTCAAAAAAGGTAAAATGTCACTCAACGACAAACCTCGTTCTGGACGTCCGTCAACTTTCACAATAGATTAAAATGTCGAAAACGTCCACGCAATCGTCCTTGGATTCACCGTATAGTCAATTAGTACTCAAAGAGGGTAAGTAGCTTAAAGTTTTGGTTTATATTAGGTATGTAGCTCCTGTGTTTTTTTGGGGGTCGCTGAACACTAATATCACATTTTCTATGAAATTTTCTAAATAATAGCATACAAGCAATGCAGTGTTCAATGCAGTGCTGGTAAAATACCAGCCACACGTTTACACGCTTAAAACGGACACGAGAGAATATCGTCAGTCGATCGATGCCTCGAGTCACGTATAAAGTTAATGAGAGGGCCGGAGCCGAACTTGTATTATTTCCAAAATGTGTAACTGTGTAATTTCATAAACATGTATTTTGCTTTATACTAAACGCGCCAGGATTCAAAACGAACGACCATATTCTAACACCTATACTTGACACTAAAGAAATATTATCTGAACGGATTTTTTCTTTTACTAATTTACCACGATGTTGCAGCACTGAAATATTCGATCTTGAAACTAATTATTTACCAGGGTGTCAAATATTATCACTTTCAAGTAATTCAAAGGCCTTTTCCAACCTCAACATTTCAAAATACCATTAACTAAATCGACGACTGTAAATACGAACGTACAAGCGTAAGTATAATATTGAACCAGGTCAGATCACCAGGCTGCATGTAATTTCACACTTGCACGTTGCAACTGCCAGAATTAGATTGTGTGTGTTGTGTGTGTGTGTTGTGTGTGTGTGTGTTGTGTGTGTTGTGTGTGTGTGTGTTGTGTGTGTGTGTGTGTTGTGTGTGTGTGTGTTGTGTGTGTGTGTGTTGTGTGTGTGTGTGTGTGTTGTGTGTGTGTGTTGTGTGTGTGTGTGTTGTGTGTGTGTGTTGTGTGTGTGTGTTGTGTGTGTGTGTGTTGTGTGTGTGTGTGTTGTGTGTGTGTGTGTTGTGTGTGTGTGTGTGTGTGTGTGTGTGTGTGTGTTGTGTGTGTGTTGTGTGTGTGTGTGTGAAAGAAAGTTTCTTAGACTGTTCTCCATGCTCTTGGATTCAAATAAAAATTATTTGTGATTTGAAACCAAATGATTATAAATATGATACATTTTTTCTCACAAAAACGCGTACTGTAATCGTTAAGGGCGAAACAAAGTCATTGCATGTTACGATATCACATTTATTTTGCTGCACCTGCATGTGGTTTTCAAAATGTGATATTCCTTTAACATTTTCGACAAAGGAAGCGTGTTTTAAATTCATTGCTACTTCCGAGATCATATGCATTTTCCGATTTTGTGGAAACTATCTTCACGATGAGAACATTCTCATCCAATACTGATATTTGGAATTATAACACGTTGTATAAAACATATTCTTCAGTAAGTACTAACAATCCGCTACAATAATTCAATAGAATACAAGTGCATTATTTGTAACACATTGCCAGGTGGCATAACAAAATGAAAATCGATACACGCATTAAAGTTCAAGTGAAATGTTTTCTGCTGCATCACTTTTTATATACAATTAGAGACTATACTGACTATCAAAATTAAAAAAAAAATAATATTAATTTTTATAATGATATATAATGGATTACTGAACATTTGTATTTGTTTAATTTTAAAAATATTTACTAAATATATAACAAGTACTGTCTTTCAACTCTGGGTCAATGACCCCATCCCCTAAGGTTGTCGGTTAAGTTTCCATGATATATTGAGCAAATGCTGATATGGCCCACTGTTCTTTCTCGGCATAAATGTAGCTTCACTATGCACATGTTTGTTGAGCTCTCATTTTACTTTCCTGTGTACGCACGGAGTAATATACATGGTGTAGGGAAAGTTATGTAATGCTGCGCGAAAAAATTGGGAATTTTCGGCAGAAAAAATTCGTTGCCGGGATGTGATAACAAAAAAGGGGATAAATCCAGTTGCTAAATTAAGAAAAACTAGGAGCTACAACATCACATACTTTCCCGTATTATTGGAAACAACTACGTAGGATTGAAATATTACGCTTTCTTTCCCACTAACATCTTAGCTATTATTTGAAAAGGTCCAATTCAAACAGGAAGCGAACAACTCACTGTTTCCACCACGTGATGTCAAAACTATGTAAATAAAACAACTGTATAAAAATATAATACTAAAGGTCTGTAAACTTATATTGGAAAAAGAAGCCTCATACCATACAGCTATATCAAGTCACAACATTGACGCGTAATTCACAGAAATTCGCGACGGCGGAACGGAATTCAATTGTGGCATTCCCTGTATTGTCGATTCTCCCTTAATGAGCTAGCAATTTCTATTTCAAATATTTGAAAATAAATAAATTCTTTATAGATTAATGTGTAAATGTATAACAAAAGGTATACTGTAAAAACGAAGAAAGAGATAATATACAAAACTGCAAATTCTAATTTACGACGCATCCGGCTTTCTGAAGCGCAGTAAATTTGCAGCGGGCTATTATGTTTGTCACGAAATTATAGAATAACTACTCGTTTTTTTTTAAATGAAGCATGACCTTATTTGAAGACGTATTTTTGATAAATATATTTCATTGGGAAAACCAGCAACCATCTATCGCCACCCAATATACATTTTTTGACATTTTCTCAGTTTTTTGGTATCCTAATAATACAACGGAAATATTCATTTTAGCATATTAAAGAACACAAAAACCTTGTTCTAAATGAAATTTTCTTTTAAAAATGCGTAGCCGTTTTTAAGAAAATGGTGTTTAAATGCTACTAAAAATGCGAAATTTGAAACTTTTTCACAGAAAATGTTTCAGTTTTCAAAAAACGTAATTTGAAGTAATTTGAAGCACTTACATTTACAAACATAATAATATTTACAAATTGCTGGTAATGTGTATATTAAAGATTTGAGAAACCTTTCAAAAAAACTTACATTTGTGTAATTTTTGATAAAACAAAAACATACCTCAAAATGATATTCACGGCATATTAAAGAGTGCAATTAACACTATTCGTTCCAAAAGTCTGAAGAAAAAAATTTGGAACCATTTATGAGAAAACGGTGTTTGAGCCCTTCTGAAAATGCGGGAATTTGAGCTAGTTCTTAAAAAAATTGTTTATTAACAATTATTATTATTATTAACAATTATTAACAATTATTATATTATTTAAAACACATGTACTCATTAATATAATAATGTCAACAAATCACCGCAAATGTAAATATTAATGACGTGAGGGACAAGTAAAAAAATTAATTTTTACAATTTTTGAAAAAACAATAGAATAGAGCACAATGGTGTTTATGTCATCGAATGGAGTGCATTTAGCACTATCCCTACCAAAGATTTAAAGAAAAAATTTGGAGTAGTTTTTGAAAATTGTTTTGTAAATTTTAAGATTGTACATATAGCACGCAATATTGCGCGAACTACTAAATTTTCAAAAAAATGTACATGACCTTAAAGAAAGAATTCACTATGAAGAACAAATTTCAATTGAAGGAAAAATCTCTATCTGCAATTTTGTAGTTGGAGGACGCCGAATAAAATTCAAACTTTGGAAATTTTCAAAAATTCAGTTATCCATGAAAATTGGGCCTATGCCACATTAATAAGTGTATTTTACTCAATTCTTACATGATGTTTAAAGAAAAAATTGCAGCTGTTTTCGAGAAAAGTTTTGAAAATGTCCAAAAAGCCTCATGTAAAGTTCTCCCCAAAATTAAAATATCGTTTTCAAATTCAAGGGCCCACGAGATCAGCCAGATCGATCAGAGTATCAATCGATCGGAGAGTATAAATTTTGAGGAAATTCGGCCTGAGCGGTTTAGTGGCTAGCTTTGTTCACAGACAGAGGGACATAGGGACATACGGACAGACGTTTTCAATTGGTGTTTTGTTATCGAGGACCCACAAAATAGGGATTCTGGCTGCACCGCGTGGATTCATCCACTTTTTCGTTACCAGGGCCCTGTAATAAGGCTACGTACGTACGTACGTACGTACGTATAGTATAGGGAAAGATATGTAACCACTTATAGGGAAAGTAAGTAAATTGAACTGAAAAAAATAAAGAAATTAATTTTTTTGTCCCTGAAAAAGTTAATGAACATGAGATCTGCACCATTCCCTCAAGCGTCCTTTATGCTACATGTGGCAATGTTTCATCAAAAAATATTGAAACGGTTTTGAAAAAATGGTGACAATGTTGAAGCGTCATGTAACTACCCTCAATATCAAAATAACGTTTGAAACTCATTAAGCCTTGAGTTCATTCATATCGATCGGGGGGTATCAATTTTGGAGAAAATTGGCTGAACGGGTGAGCGTTGACCACAGACGGACGGAAGGACACAGACGTCTATCGATTTTTCGGTATCAAACACCCACAAATTTGGATTCTGTCTACACCACGTGTTAGAAGAATCTGCTATAATAGCAACAGAATTCATCCACTTTCTCCGTTATCAGGGCCCGGTAATATGACACATTCTGCCAAAAATTCACCTCGTAAGGATGAGAAGGTAAAAATCAAATCGTAAATGTTTACCGCAAGTTTTCTGTAACTCGGGATAAGGTCTTGTTCTCAAACGTCACTAACCCCCTTGGTATTTTTCTTCAATATTCAAGTAATTTGGTTTTTGGTGGGAGTGATTTAAAGCCCAAGAAAGTGTGAAAAGTTGGTCTTTTTTAACATTTGTACGGAAATCATAAGTAATGACAATTTTTAATAATATTGCTAACACTCAGAAGAAACTATGTTTACAACCCAAAAACTATCATAAGCAAGATTAC
The DNA here is from genome assembly GCA_031308135.1 of Acheta domesticus. Classification (NCBI taxonomy): domain Eukaryota; kingdom Metazoa; phylum Arthropoda; class Insecta; order Orthoptera; family Gryllidae; genus Acheta; species Acheta domesticus. The sequence goes on along the minus strand of JAHLJT010003656.1, from coordinate 103,667,586 downwards.
AAGAAGTGCTGTGATAACCAGTAAATTTACTAGTCAGTAGCGAGAAGTGAATTTATCGGCTATCACAGCTCTTTGAGTGACATTTAGTGTCACTGATTCACGAATTAAGACTTTACATGAATCGAATCGGTAATTAAAACTACAACAATTACAAAAATGTGAAATATTACTCAAATTGCTACCGAAAAATGTGAAACTTTCATTCAGCTCCGAGTTATCACTGCCACGTGGAATAACTTGTAATCAAGTAAATATGAATAATAGTTTAATGCAGAAAGTAATTTCAATGTTCCGATTTTATCACTGAAAATCTATACGAGGCTCTCCATCGTAATTCTTTATTGTGGCATAAAGCTTTTTCGGACGCATTGCGGCCATCTTCAGTGCTACAAAAATAATAATAGTAATAATGATAATATATCTAAGTTACAAAAATTAAAAAATTAAAATTTTTTTTACAGAATATTGTTATGAATTAAATTTTAAATAAACCTATAAAATGTGAAATTGACATATAATTTTTAAAATGACAAATGAAAATTAAATTAAATAATGGAATCTATTGCGAATAATATTATGAAATAAATTCGAGTGAAAGAAAACTGGAAAATTATAATAAAATGTGAAAATGGAAACATAATTTTGAATAACAAATGTACGTTCTGAAGAGAGATAAAAAATAGGAAATGAATAAATATGTAAATAATAAATAAATGAATTAGTAAATTACTATTGCTTCGATTTTACGGTAATAAACTTTCAACAATAGGCTATTTGACAACTTTTAGAAAACCATCTTAAATTGTTTATTCTATCATTCTATGCATACGATTCGTTAATTTTCGGTATACTACTAAAATTGCAACACAATTCGACAAAGTTTAAATTTTTAAAAAAGCCCGCCAAAACGCTGTCTTCCGCCAGAATCGGTTCGCATGGCTCCTGTGACGTCACATGCTTGTAAACAAGCGACCAGCGAGTATTGTAGCCAGCAGGAGAATAAGCGAGAAAGAAAGTTAAGCGATTAAGTTTTATTTTGAAGATTAATGATGGTGTATAAATGGTGTGCAGTGCCACTGTGTACAAATACATCGATCAGAAACCCGAGAAACTGTTTGTTTCTGTGCCAAAGAACGCTAAAATTCGAAAGAAGTGGATGCTACTCGCCCGTAGAAACCCGAGTGATATAAAGGACCACTCGAATGTATTTTTCTGTGAAGACCATTTAATGTAATTAAATGTTTTATATTTTATTAAATGAAATGTTATTAGATTCTATGTTTTGCCGTGTATTTTTTAGGTTAGTATCAATATTCATCAATATAGAAACAATTTTACAGGAGCTTGGCAGACGTAAAGTATAAAGGATCAGAAAACAATTTTACTGAGGTCTATCAATATTTATTATAATTTATCAATATTTTAATAATTGTTTAATTCGATAACAGTTCTTTGACAACAAAATTACAACTTCCTTTTACGTTATTCTGATATCAAATTTAATTCAAGTGTTGGTATAATAAAATCATTGTACCTATATATCAGTAACTTGACAATAAAACTTACAAAAATTTTATTGTACTTGGCAGTTCTCACGTTTCTCAGTTCCTTAGCATAAAAATTTTTTTTTTTTAAGAATTGTCCAACCATTACTGTCTATGTTGGGCAGGTTTCCACTATCCGCTTTCACAAATGTGTCTCCATTTTAGAAAAATAAAATCACTACTTACTCACAACTAGCACACAGTTGGCTGATAAGAAATAAAAAAAAACTTTTAATACACAACGATCAAAGAAATTCCTTTCGCCGTACTTAGCACGTGCTATACACGTGGAGATGAGCTTTAAGCGTGTTTACATGCTTGTGACGTCACACGAAGTGCGGCCAATCACAGAGCGTTTTCGATCACGTGACTGAACCCTCAAGAACATTAATTTTAAACAAATAATTTAATGTAAATAATGCACAGTTTTTAGCGAATATATAAAAAAAGGCTTTAATGTGAAGTAATCTTCCTGAATGTCAGCAAGCCGATCTACGTTTACAACACAGTGAATAGCCTATTATAACAAAGCTACTTACAGGAATATTTATTAAAAACACAATTATTAAAGTTGTAGGAAGTTGAATTTTTCAAGTCGAGGTATTCCGTTGAAGTTTTTGAAATGGAAGAAGTACAAGCTCAATTGGTAGCGGAATTCGTCAATTTGAAATGTATTCTACACACGTGTGCACTCAAAGTATTTTCCTGAATAATTACTTTCCCGTATACGTACGTATACACGGAGTAATATACGTAGTATAGGGAAAGTAATGTAATGCTGCGCGAAAAAATGGCCAATTTTCTGCGGAAAAAAATTAATTGCCGGGCCGTGAAAACCAGTTGCTAAATTAAGAAAAAAATGTCCTAACACTTGGTGTAGCCAGAAACCCTGTTTTCTTGGTCCTTGATACCGAAAACCCAACTGAAAGGAATACGTCCGTCTGTCCGTCCGTCTGTCCGTCCGTCTGTCCGTCCGTCTGTCTGTCCGTCCGTCCGTCCGTCCGTCCGTCTGTCCGTCCGTCTGTCCGTCCGTCTGTCCGTCCGTCTGTCCGTCCGTCTGTCCGTCCGTCTGTCCGTCCGTCTGTCCGTCCGTCTGTCCGTCCGTCTGTCCGTCCGTCTGTCCGTCCGTCTGTCCGTCCGTCTGTCCGTCCGTCTGTCCGTCCGTCTGTCCGTCCGTCTGTCCGTCCGTCTGTCCGTCCGTCTGTCCGTCCGTCTGTCCGTCCGTCTGTCCGTCCGTCTGTCCGTCCGTCTGGTCCGTCCGTCTGTCCGTCCGTCTGTCCGTCCGTCTGTCCGTCCGTCTGTCCGTCCGTCTGTCCGTCCGTCTGTCCGTCCGTCTGTTCGTCCGTCTGTTCGTCCGTCTGTTCGTCCGTCTGTTCGTCCGTTCCACATAGTTTTGATAGCATATTATTTGTACTCTTCACCGTATTAATATACTCTTCGCGTATTAATAGCCTAAAATATGTGTAATTTCTTAATTTGTTGTTTGTGCTGTACATTTGTATTTTTCTTTCTTCACAAAATTCTTGAAATGGCTTCCACACGCTTTCTCAGTTTCTTTTGCTTTCGTTTCTTCAGTTTCGCATTGGTTACCTATGACACGAACAGACATGAGTGAATATCACAGTACTTCTAGTGATATTTAATGTAACTATTGCACGAATAAACACATACATGAATCAAATGGATAATTTAAATCACAATAATTACGAAAAAGAGAAATCTTACTGAAAGTTGCTACTGGAATATGTGAAACTTTCATTCATCTCCGAGTTATTACTCCCTCCTGGAATAACTTATAATCAAGTAAAATATGAATAACGGTTTAATGCAGAAAATTATTTTAAATGTTTGAATTTACGGTAATAAAACTTTCAAAAAGCAATTATAAAATAGCTACTTACAAGAACATTTATTAAAAACCCAATCATTAAAGTTGTAGGAATTGTATTGCATTTGTTTTTACATCATAATTTTTGGACCAATATATTTTATATTATTTCTAAAATTAACGTAGCACTAATTAATGTGATCGAGAGCATTTTCATATCTTCATTGGGAGAAGCATATGACTTCACTGAAGCAAAGTTGCTCATTTTTACACTACAACTAGGAATAAGTAACGCCAAATTCTGAAGTTCCAGTCCTTCTGCACATTCTGACAGCACTGGAGGGTAACGCCATCTGGTTTTTTCATAGAACTCTTACAAAAGAACATTCTCGACCAACTGCCAGTCACTGAGAAGCTGACAGGCTAGATTTCCCCCAATCATGATCTGTGGTCATTCTGAAGTCCAGTATTCCTTCGTCCAGGGGCATGTTCACATCTTCTTTTAATCGTTTGTAGAAAATCATTTCAAGTTTGAATAAATCGAAATTAATGGAAGTTTTTTAAACTAACACGTGTATTTAGGAGAGTGATGATGTAAATACCATACACAGAATTGAAGCATACACATACAGCATACATTTATAAAACTATGAAAGAACGAGATGGCGTTGTCCTCCATAGTGCTGCCAGAATGTGCAAAATGACTGGGACGTCAGAATTTGGCCGTTTGCTCATTTTTTTGTGTCGGCGAGGGTACCTACAAAATAGTTTCTTTTGTAGCCATCACACAAGAGAGTTTCTTTTACACATTTTTTAAATAACAGGATATAAATTCTAGTGAATAACTGAATTAGGGAACTAACCTGATGTTCAGTAAAATTATAGGATCTAATGTACCAAGAAAATTTACTGATTCTGCGGGTTAAAATACTTCTCCAAACTTACGTAAAAGTATACGTATTTTAAATCAATAATTAAATATTTTCCTGGAAACAAAGAAATCCGAAATAATTCACCTAGAAATGGCACGTAAAGTACTTCACATTGTGTAAAACACGTAAAATGCACATACTATCTCGTTTTGTTCTTACTAAAAGCCTATTTGAGTTCGACATCAAATGAAATTAGGCTCTCTCTTGTCCAAATTCATCTTTCATTGCTTCGCTTTATTTACTCATAGGTTTATTTTTGGAAGTTTACTAAACGGCGTAAAAACGAGCATCAGAAATACAAACAGTGCGTAAAATAATCTCTGAATTTTATCTCTCTCGATATTTATTGCTAATATCTCTTACAAAGCATTTAATCAAAAAGGTAAATCACAAAACGTTTCTTCCGTTTTTAACGTGAATGTAAAGGGTGAGTAAATTCCATTCAGCGTTATTATCCGTGGGTGTAGAATACAGAATTCTAGGTGAAGCCTAACTGATTTTACTGCAAGGAAGTCACATCAGCAGGGAATTTTTACAATTCAGCACCAAAGCAATTATATTAAAAAAATTACAAGGTCGTAAGAAGGCTAACACCTTTCATGAAACTAAAAAATAAGTCTGTCTAGATATCATGTTTAACGGCTCATAACTTTCGAGTATTAATCAAATGATTTGAGTTTCTGAATTTGGCAAATTACATTTCAGTACTTGCATTGTCTGTTCAGTGCAGATATTTCTGTAGAACAAACATATCGCACTCCGGCAAGAATCACGTCACAACTCAAAAATGAACGAAGTTTAGTTAATTCTCAGTTCAAAACCCGCTTTCTTTTCTCCAAGACTGCAATAGTGATACTTCTGCAGTTCCGCTACTGGCCACTAGAGAGCGGAAATGGTATAGTCGGCAGTAATTCAGATTCCCACAAATTAAAATATGTCAAAATTGGCGTTGCTTCTGTGAAGTTGCACCATTGTATTTTTTGCTGGAATAGTGACACTTTTCGAGTCGTAAATCTTCAAATTTAAGTTAATTAATTTATACTTTTCTGTTTGTCTCTTTTCGAATGTCACTGTTCTTGTTTTTAGGAATTTGTTGTACCTATTTATTTTGAATTGTGTCAGTACTGACCTGATTACTGAAGATTAAAATTGGATTTATTCATTTCGTGGAAATTTAAAAAAGATTTAACCATAACACGTTTCCTATATTGAAGTTTCTCTTTCAGGACAGGTATGGTATTCTCCAGAACACAGCTACGAAACAAAACGCTATAAAGAATAAGACTCAAAAATACAGCGTGACTGAAAATACAGAATCAATGTCATACAACTGAAAAGCATGAATCTGAAACTGAAAAGCTGAAGATTTTGAGATTGAAGGTTCTTCAAAGTAGGTAACTGTTCCCAAATCTGAGAGTAGTGTTAGTAATAGTAATATAAAAATACGATGTAGGCACATGAAAACTCGCCAAAGGATTGTAGTTCAAGTGGGGACTCAAGTTATGAAGATGTGGGCAGACTTAATGGGAATCCTAACCAAACGTATTCATTTAATTTATCAGAAGTTGAAAACAGTAGTAGGACAGGAGGAGTCTGACAAATTAGGAGAATGCGGTGCATAGTTAGAATCTGAATTATTTTATAATGTCCTCAGCCAATAAGGGAAAAACTCTGGAACAGTCATGTCCAATAGTTGTCGACTTAAATGCTCTAAAAAATCAATCAACAGTCGAGGAACGCTATATTTAAAAATTATAGGGAACTTTGTAGCTTACAATTTTTCAAGAATATTTCCATGCTTGTAACAGAAGTAAAATCTGAATGTCGGTACGAGAGAGAAGGCAGCACGAGTTGCAACCATTTTATTTCATACTAAATAGCATCAGAGTATGTGTATGTCAAAAATGTTTCAAGGCTACATTAGCCATTAACGACGGGCCTATTAGGACTAACATTTCCAGCCCTCCCAACTGTTGCCTTCAGAAAAGGTGGTCTTCGCGGCTCAGAGACTGTTACGGAGATACGTATGAGATACGTACGTATGTTTAATTTCAAGTCCCATGTCAGAAAATATAATTTTATACTCAATTACTATCAATATATACTAACACGTGATATATCATTGCATTTCTCTTTCTATGATATACAGTATCTATTGCTGAAAAATTCCATTAAAAAAATAAAAGATTAAATTTTTCGAAACTAAATATATTTCAAATCATATCTACGACATATTAATTGACCTCCATAAAATCCGCCTAGACCCACCTAGGAGATACTAGTATTATTTACTTACAAGAAAACTTTGTCAGAGAAAACCTCCACATGATAACCTCTAAAATATAAATTATTTTTCTTCTCATGCCGAAAAATATGAATATTTGGCTATTTCCACCAAGTACATTCAAGCAGTCAGTATGGAGGCAACGCAGTTGAAAGGTGTTTGAGCTGTAAAAGATGCGATATGCAGGAAACATTACCATTATTCATTTACGAGGAAACTTGGTAAGGCAAAAACTCTACGATCAATATGATAACCTCTAGAATACCATAATTATTTTTCTTTTAATGACGAGAAAATAATTGTAAATGCTTAGCTCTACAATTTTCACTAAATACGCTGAAAATGTACTTGAGGAAATAAATATTCAGGCTAATTAGATAGAAATCTAAACCTATTTAATAACACACTTCAAAATATTTGTCATTTACAAGAACTATTCATTCGATACTTCTGAGAGGGTAACCTTTAATCTTCCAGCGTTC
>JAHLJT010003656.1:103582952-103660416 GCA_031308135.1 Acheta domesticus | reverse complement strand
AAGAGTGTACAAACGAATACCTTAACATTCACTTGCGAATACCGCAAACATAAGTGCAAGGGGGAAAAAAGTCAGAAACAAGGAATAAACGCTAGAGTAACAGCTTCGCAGATGCCACCATTTCCCCGGGCTGGACGGAAGTACGCACCCCTACAATAATAAGTAAACTGCCTCAAATTTTCATTTTTTTTTTTTGAGAAAAATATCTATTTAGATGGCGTACGCACGCATTGCTAAAAACCAACAGCCGCACTAGCTACCCCGGGATCGCGTTGTAACGTAAGGCATCTTCGCATATCGCAAATCTATTAAATGAAATTATAGATGGTCGGTACCTCATTTCGGAACTCTGAGACAAGTGACAATTATCCGAGCTGTTTTTGGTGCGCAGCAGCGAAGCGAAATATGAGTTTTATGTACACACATGAACAATGAATAGGACCAAAAGATAATGGACTCCTTTCTCCCACGACACAGATAACACTAATATTTTTTTTAAATACTTCATGTGGGAAAGTAGATTCGAAAGACAAGATGTGCTGACAGTCATAAGTCTCATTAGAATCCTGTCTTGCACGAACCCAGAAAGACCTTTTACAAGTCTTTCTGCCCAATTTTCCCAGCTTTAACTCCAGTTAGTAAGTGTTAGAGTAAATGTGTGTGAAATGTGTTAGGACAGGGCAAGGTAGAAGGAAAGATCGCGCGGCGCCCTGAGGTCATTGAGGACATACCGAGGTCATTAATACCGTAAGTGTAGTGCATGTTTTTCATCGTAATGTGGCCGTGATCTTTTTCATGCTAGATGGCGAGATCTGGCGCCCACCTATCGTCCACTAGCGGGGATTTCCCAACAACAGGTATCTCCGCCAGCGGGGCACCGCCCCAGCCGGGACAAACTAAGACCCCCGACCGGTCTCCCGTTCTATGTGGTAGTGTAGTGTATGTATGCGTTAGTGTAAGGGGTGAGGTTAAACAAGGAAGAGGGAGGAAAGATCGCGCGCAGTCCGTAAGCCCGTTTGTTACGGTACTGCTCCGTCATTCGCCTGTGTTGATCGGAGAAACCACGGAAAACTAGCGATCGAGCAGCCGGTCGCTAGAATTCTCCTCCAGACAGCGGCTGAACTGGACCCAGGGGAGAGACTGAGGTCGATGGTGGGTTACCTTCGCCTGGAATTGATCGTTTTTGATTGATTGATTCGTGTTTGCGGGCGCATCAACTACTCAGGTTCATTAGTCCGGTAATGTGTAGTGCGGTTTTTTTCTCGGGAGGTGCGAATGATATTCTTCCTCGCTGGATGGCGAGATCTGGCGCCGACCTACCGTTGACTAGCGGGGTTTTTCCCCCTCAATCAGGTATCTCCCACCAGCGTGGGCACCGCCCCAGCCGGGACAAATTGTAAGCTCCCGACCGGTCTCCCGGCATTTGTGGTAGTGGAGCTGATCGTGGAAACCACGGAAAACCTCCCGATCGGAGCAGCCGGCCGCTAGAATGTTCCTCCAGACGACTGAATTTGACCTAGGGAGAGACTGAGTGGATGGTGTGTTACCTCTGCCTGGAGTTGATCGTGGAACCATGGAAAACTACCGATCGGAGCAACCGGCCGCTAGAATTCTCCAACCAGACAGCGATTGAACAGGACCCAGGGGAGAGTCTGAGTGGATGGTGGGTTACCTCTGCCTGGAGGTGATCGTGGAAACCACGGAAAACTACCAATCGGTGCCACCGGCCGCTAGAATTCTCACCAGACAGCGACTGAACTGGACCCAGGAGACGGTGTGTTACCTCCGCGTGGGGGTGCGGGTGGCTGGTGCGGGTGGGCGGCGGGGGCGGAGGGGCGTCGGGCGGCGCGGCGGCGCTCCAACGTCCTCCTTGACCTCGCGCAGAGCGCTCCATGGTGCCTGCGCCAGCGCCTGCTCCAGGCGCTGCTTGTGGCTCGTGCGTGAACTCCTGCAGCGCCTGCACCAGGCCCCATCCGCCTTGCGCGGACGGCTCCTGCGGCATAGCGCCGGCGCCGCGCCGCGCCCGCTCGCTCGCATTCGGCCCAAACACTAGGTGGGCCGTCCGTAAATTACGTTTAATTTTATTTTCTGGCCCTCAAGAAAATGTGCGCAGATAAATCTCTTTTCCCACACGTCATATACAGTTTTTACTGTTTTTTTGACAAATAAATAAATAAATACGTATTTTTCAAAGTTTCAATAGTTACTTAAGTGCGCCCAAAGAGGCCATGTAATTAGTTTTATTGAGGATTAAGTAGTATGTTTAAGATATATCGCACTCCCACTATTCCAAAAGCCTCATCGGCTGGAATTAAGAAAATATAAGTCCCGGAATTGAATAATTTTCGTCTCTCCTGGGCAACTGGAAAGGGGAAAATTGAAAGAAAAAAATTGAAAATAAATTACATAACGCAATTTTCGAATACATTTTCAATACCCCCTCCCCTTGTACCGCTCCTCCCTTACTCTATGTAACGCAGCGTAACACTGCCTCAGGACACTTTCCACCTCCTACAGCGTTACGTAATTTACGGATGACCCCTAGAGAGACACACTGGGATATAACACGAGGCTACCGACCCTAGTGGCCCGACCGGTCGTACCATTGTGATATTAAGTACGAAGTGTGTAAGTTTGAAATATTTTCGTTTACTTACGATTATGTTTACTTACGTTTAGCTGAGTGATTCGAAAGTGATTCTAAATTTGTTTAAATTTGAAATTAGCCGCCGAGTTTTGTATGTCACGTCCACTAGGTTCGCTAGTGAACAGTTGTCTCAAAGTATGAGAAAGGTTCGAAATAACCTGAATTGTCTTTACAGTATTTTCTTAGGCTTCGGAAGATTGTTTGCCACCACGTCTGTACCCATTCTCCACTCCTCTCACTCGCCTCCATGTTGGTCGCCGCTTGCTCGTTCGGTTGGTTCTTGTAAGTGGTATGAAAATGGGGTATGGAAGGGAGAGTGGACGATCTCGAAGCGAGTGGGAAAGTTGGCGATCTCGAGAGCAAGCGGGTAAGAGCGAGCGGGCAAGAGCGAGCGGCAAGAGCGAGCGGGCAAGAGCGAGCGGGCAAGAGCGAGCGGGCAAGAGCGAGCGGGCAAGAGCGAGCGGGCAAGAGCGAGCGGGCAAGAGCGAGCGGGCAAGAGCGAGCGGGAAAGAGCGAGCGGAAAGACGAGCGGGAAAGAGCGAGCGGGAAAGAGCGAGCGGGAAAGAGCCAGCGGGAAGAGCCAGCGGGAAAGAGCCAGCGGGAAAGAGCCAGCGGGAAAGAGCCAGCGGGAAGAGCCAGCGGGAAAGAGCCAGCGGGAAAGAGCCAGCGGAAAGAGCCAGTGGGCGAGCGGCGGGCAGGCAGGCGGGCGAGAAAGCGAGAGAAAAGCGGACGAATAAGTGTAATGTATGTTTTACGGGGGTGATCTTTCCCCGCAGAATGGTGATATCCGGTGCTGACCTACACCTTGGCTTACAGGGTTTCCCCAACCTGGTATCTCACACCAGCGAGCATCGCTCCATCATGGACAAGCTTTAAGCTCCCGACTCGCATCCCGACATGTGTGCCAGTGTACTGCATGTACAGATCGCGCGATCTGTGGCTCATGTATTAGGGTGAACTCCGGCATTTGCCTGGTGTTGATCGAAGAAACCACAGAAAACTATGGACTATTTTCAATGCTTTGTATTTTACCTTCGTGGACCCCAGTTTAGGATAGTACTTCTAAACTATAGAATACATACCGCGTCATTTGAAGTTCTGTGAAAGACCAAATCTACGACTAGTATCGATGTTAACCGTCAAGTCTTCGCGATCTGTGTAATTTCGAGTTACGAACGTGAGAGACTTTCAATGGCATCCAACGGCATCAACCGCCAAAATCGCAATCCTACGAGCCTTCATTTCGTTATCATCCAATCTACACTTGGTAATGAAAATTATGACAATAATAAGGGCGAACGGAAATTGACTTAGGGAGACCATGCATTTTGGAGTCGGAAAGGTAAAGGAATTTCCAAAACTTTCTGAAAAAAACATGAAATGCATGTTCTTATACGCCTTTATAGGAGAGAGAATATTCATCAGTTTTGCTTAGCTGCGAATCATCAGTTTTGCTTAGCTATTATTTGCCATTTGATTCGTTTGGCGACCCGAAGCCGTTCGTGTTACAAGCTTTATACTGCAGCTCTTTTAGCTGGGTTGGGAGAAAAAGAAAAAGGAGAGAAGAGGATAAAAAACAAGGAAAGAGAAGAACAATAAGCAAAAGATGGAGGGAGAAAAGCAAGAGGAAAGAAGAAAAGAACGAGAGAGGGTATTTGACTAATCTCAATTGGAGAAGAAAACAAGGATTTATCTCAACAGGAGAGAACAGGAAAAAATATAAAGAAAAGATGAAAAGAAAGGATGATGGGAGGAAAGAGAGGGGGGAAAATAAAAGGATGGAGGGACATTGGAATAATGTGTTCTGTATTTACTTAAGAAATTATGCATTCCATACACAATTTGTCGTTTATGAAGAGTTGGCACAGTGAGGGCATCGACAAATAGTTGAATAATAAAAAAAAATAACATCAATGTGTGAAGACATTTGAGTCTACTTTCAATCGAAAAGCTCACAGAACGTTGCACTTAGAAGCTCAAATTGAAAAAAAAACGTAGTTAAAACCTATTACACGAGTACGTGGTGAGACTCGAGCCATCAGTTCCGCTCTTCTGACCTCGCAAAGTTTACTACGCTCCTTTCACCATCTAGCGGAGAAAGAAGGTATTGCTCGGGTGACGAAAGAGGCGATTTAAATTTAGCACAGCAGCTTCTTTTGGACTTGCAGATCTTTTACATGCAGTAAGTCTACAACATGGGTCAGCCAGCATTACTTCTCTCCGAAGGAAGATGTACAAAGAATTTGTTTTGTCCTTAAAAATACACGTCTTTGATAGAGTTTGAACCCCCAAAAATTTGGGTACAACAACCCGAGGCGCTAACCGTCATATCACGAAACACGCAAGCGTAAAATTAACTGAAGGTAAAATTAATGCGCATGCGGTGACCGTACGATGGCAATGAAGGTAAAATAGTTTAAATTCACGAACACTGTTTATTTTATAGTAATTTCCTGGTAGCATTTACTTTAAATAAAAATTATCTGGGATATCTCTGAGGTACGACCTGTGATTTGCAAGAATTTTCGTTGTGATTTGTAGGTCACCCCTTCACTCCATTTCCTGAAAATTTCGAATAAAATTAGGTTTTTTTAAGTATATATATATATATATATATATATATATATATATATATATATATATATATATATATATATAAAGTCAAGTTATTACAGCGAAGGACATTATTTGTGACTTTATGCTATGTGAAACTAATATAACAGATGAAATGCATTTTTTGTTGAATTTTAATTAACGTCTCTAAGAACTTTTTGAGTGAATGATATGTCAGTTATAATACATATATATGATACTAAACACGTCTATTCGAAAATTCAAATTTTGGCAGTTTCATATTAACACGTGCCTCTTTCAACTCTGAAATGTACTATTTTGAGTTTGACGGCGTATTTATAAACGTTTTTCATTTTATGAAGGAAGAAAATTAAATGCACGGCCGGCTCATCCAAGAACTGGATAGGAATCGCCAATATGTCGAGATTTAATTCATTATTTCAAATTATCACTTTATTTTATTTATTTTCTACTAACAGCTGAATGAATTAATGAATGAAAATCAAATTATTGTTTTAAAATCTCATAGATTTCCAATAATTCAAACATGAATACCATAAAACAGTTTCGAAATCCCGCAACTCTATCATTCCTTGAATTATCTACAAGGGTTGCAAGCTTTAGGAATGTAAACGTCAGTAAATATTGTTTTGGGCCTTTGTAATCAGTGAGTGGGCAGAAAATGGTAAACATGTTTTGACTTAGCGTTCGTATGACTTTAAGGACGAAATAAAAGTAAGGGGTCGACGTTTGTGGAGGGGACTGCTTTGCCGCCTACTATGCATTCAGTCACTTTATTTCGTATGATAGCTATCACGCTAAACTATTCGATTAAAACAAAACCATTCACGTTAATAAATATCCCAGTCCTTACTTTAATACAAACCACATTCTCGACCCTTTTAATTGCTCAGACCATTAAATACAACATTCGGAGCATGCGAAAAATTGAAAACATTGAGTAGCATAATCTTGTTTGAACTTTTACTGCGGCATTGCCATACATTGCAGCGATGAATATTTGAGAAATTATTCCGAGAATTGCATTGTTGGATAGCGGCATGGGCGGAAGAGAAATGTGATAAGGCGGCTTCGACTACTTAACGTTAATGTTACAAAGCCTCTATGATCAATATAAAAGTCCTTTAACCTTTATTAAAGTCAGGAATAATACATACACACAGATATGCACAGGCTGTACATAACGTAATGATATCGTAGTTTCTTATGCATTCGTAAAGGGATATATTCGATAGTCCTTAGTTCCGAATGTTTAACTTATGTGTCAAATTATCCTGCATGCATGCATAATTTGCAACAAATAATGGGGGCAGCTATAAATGAGAAAGTAAGTGCTGTTGAAGCACCATTCCTTTCTTCTTTGATTTTGGGCAGTTTTCCATTTTGCATTTTTTCTTCCAAACAATAAATGCATTCATTGCTGCTATATCTAATATATTAATGAATAAACAAAGTCATCTCTTTAATGTTGTATTGCATTTCTGTAGCATCTTATCATTATGCCAACAGGCCCTTTAGTGCACATAATGCAGTATTATACTATATGGTCTGCACCATCCTTGTTTTGTGCCACTGTGTTTGACGTTTAGAACTTAGAAGTATTACAGCTTGTTTTCTTTGGGGAACGAAAGATAATAAAAGGTTAGTTTTCTGTGAAAGCAGCATAGAAGATAATTCCTTTTTATATGCCATTGAAATTCATCAATGATTTTCTTGCTTTCTTCCAAAGAGTTCCTGTTAAAATTAGTCCACATTTTCAAAGCTCGTCTGCCAGTGGGGATGCTGTTTAAGCAGAGGCGGGATTCGGGGGGGGCAAGGGGGGGCAACTGCCCCCCCAATGTTGGGACATATTTAAAAAAATATATTTAGACATTGCATTCAAGTTTATGTAAAAAAAGATTTACTTTTTTCTGTATTTTCAAAAGAATTTAATAATAATTAAGGGAATATAATTTTATTAAGCAAAGATAATACCACACTGCTTAAATAAATTGGCAAACTTTAGTTCAATATTATAAAACGGGCGGGATAATGTTCAGCGTTACTGTGAATATCCCGTATTAAAAAAAAATCCTTCAATTATATTTTACTTTTAAATGATATTTACTTAGAAATTAAACAGTTTCATGCGTAAAATCATGGTAGGTTTTGACATCTTGTACTTCCTACTCAGTTTCGAACTTACGCGAAAGAGAGAACGAAGTCTCTGTTCTTTCAGAGCCCTCAACGCATCCACAGTACGTGTCCTTTCGGCACTGTAGATCACTGGGGCCAGTGGCGGGCTTTCTCACGCCACGCACTCACTCCACACACACACACCACATAAATCAGCCCAGCTTATCGGAATGACCACCTCACAGACGCTGAAAGAGTTGTCAGGAAACAGTGGGCGGCTTGCGGTACGATTCATTATAATCGGTACTATTCACACGTAATTCGTTTAATTCACACTTGTGATGAGAAATGTCTTGTAAATGGAAAGTTGATTCTTAGGATTTTACTTATAGACCAAAATAAATACCCTATTATTAATAATAAAATTAAAAATTTCTTATCGACAGCCGTGAGTGACAGGGACAAAAGAGAGCAAAATAAATCAGTCATTAATTATATAAGCCTGTTGGTCCACCCATTTGGTTCTCTCATTTTTAAATTGTGTTTTTGCGGGCTGTGAAATAAATGTTTGTCCAACATGAATGCGGACCACTGTCCTAGTCCTCAGTCAGAGGGCTTTCGGTATAGGTGACGATGACATCTCTGCGATGTCAAAAGAATAAGAGCTCAGTTGAGTTTCTTGCAGTACTGGCGAACGCACGAGCTTTTATTATAGTGAAACGAGCCAGATCAAGAAAGTAAGATTTCAGCTCTTGTATCTGACAGGTGAGAAATTAATGTTAGTTCATCGCGTTTAGTTCAAATTAGAATTTAAATCAATGCTGATGAATACTGAAGGAAATGTGACTTTATCAAAGACGACAATCTCATAGATACTTTGTTCTCCTAGAAGTTATAGCAAAATAGCAAACTTCGGTGGCCATTGACTCACGTTATTCTAGTATCCCCTGGGTAATCGAGAAAATAACATCTCTTCGTTAATGACGACAGAGGAGTGTCAAATAATACGTTAATCTGCTTTGCAGCCTACCCAGGAAAAAATGATCACGCTAGGCCACTGATAATAACTTCCCTTCTCTGTTATTTAAAATGGGAATCTGTTGTTTTAATCTAATGTCGGTTGTATTATTATAACAAAAAGGTTTTTATAACAAAAAGTTTTTTTGTTCTTTTTTGGACAACAGAGCAACTTTTACTACCATAATTTAAAAAAAGGGTTGTTATTGCTATGAATCGTTAAAGTTCGGCAAACTGACAGTTTTGTCCACTTTCCAGAATGTCGAATGTTTTTCTGGTCGATTTAAACATTGCGTAGCTAATATTTATGTACTTCAATGCACGGAATTTGTATGTCATTAAAACTGTAAATTTTATTACAATTCAAATACTTCAATCATTTTAATTCTAATACTTAACACTGATCATTATTGTAAAGAAAATTATTTGATCGTCACTTTCCTCAAATAATTTATTTCAATATTCAATTTTATACTTAAACATGTGAAAAATTGCTACTTCATGTAATATTTTATTCAGAAACAAGAACAAAATAGTGAAAGAAAATGTTTACATATGTTTTGTCAAAAAATATATTAATGTGTAAAGTTTAAGTGTACCGTCATACAAAATTTGACATTAATATTATGTATCTTTATTCGATTCTAATAACTAGACCGCGGGATTTTCATGGAATTGCATGTCTGTTTTTTGTTATTTGTTAACTGTGACGTTATGTTAACTGTGAAGATGAAATGATATGGTGATGATAGGGGGTGAAAGGACGAATAGAAATGCAACCATGCCCAAGGCGGGAGTCGAACGCGCGATCCTTCGGTGCGAGATCGCTAAGAACTACCGGCGTATATTACAGGTTTTTGTCTAGAAGTGGGTTCGAAGTCAGTTATTTTTTTGTGTATTCTCTTTCGAAAGAAACGTGAATTGGGCCAAGACAATACCAACATAATATTTCCGGTAATATTCTGATAACATTGTTTTCGCTTAAATCGATTTACTTCCTGTAACTTTATTCGTGCACATGAACTTAGTGAATGGCTGAATAGTACGGCGTCTTGTAAATGGCCATTTGTTCTCTCATTTATATATTTTCGTTTATTAAAATGAAATACATTTACTTTTATTAAACGCATTTGTACTACACTGTAAATCAGGGTTCATCAAAAAGACGAGTCAAGAGCAAAGGGGCGTCGGCATTGCCGACTCGGCAAGAGCCGGACCTCCGTCAAGTTGCAACCCCCACTTGGCAGAATTCAAAATTAACTAGCCTATAATTTTGAACTATGTACTAATTTTGTACCAAAATAAAAAATTTGTACTCAACTATAAACCAATAAAAAACGACATTCAAAAGTGGGGTGCTAGCTTGACGTCAACCTACAACCCCCGACTTTACAGAAGTTCAAAATCACCTAACCCATTGTTGTCTACTAATTATGTACTAATTTTGTACCACAATTAAAAATTTTGTACTCACCTATAACCAATTAAAAAACGGTTGCAAAAGATACACTTTTTGCACATATTGACGAAATTTTTTAAATCCCTTTGGAGTCACACTTCGAAGTTGAAATGTATACAGCGGTTTGCTACTATAGTGAACTTTCAGGAGTATTTGTTTCAAAAATTTATCTGGTCCCCCAACGAAGATAATGCAATCGAAAAACAGAAAAAAATTGCATGTGGCATGAAACAAAAGTGCCTGCCAAGCCACCCACACTATTCACAAAATTCAAATCCAACTAGCCATTTGCTATCTTCTATTTGTCTACTAATTTTGTACCACAATAAATAATTTTGTACTCCGTCCGTCTGTCCGTCTATGAACACTGCTAGCGCCTAAACCATACGTACGATTTTCTTCCTAAATGGATATTCCCCGGTCGATCTGATTCCAGTCGAAGCTTTGAGATTTTGAAACGATTCTTCAAATTTGGAGGTACTTTATGTAAGCTCCCCGGGGATTTTCAAAATTTTCTCAAAAAGGGCTCCAATTTTTTTCTTTAAATTTCTTGTATGATTAGAGTAAAATACACTTATTAATATGGCATAGGTCTGATTCTCACGAATAACTCTGAATTTTCGAAAATTGTGAAAGTTTGAATTGTTTTCGGCGTCTTTCTCCAACTACAAAATTGAAGATAGAGATTTTTCTTCAAATAAAATTTGTTCTGCATATTGAATTCTTTCATAAAGGGAATGTAAATGTTTTTTCAAAATTTTAGTAGTTTTCGTGCAATTAATTCGGGCCTGCAATATGTGCACTTTTAAAAAATTACAAAAACAAGATTTTCTCAAAAACTGCTCCAATTTTTTTCTTTTAACTTTTGGTAGGGATAGTGGTAAATATACTCTATCAGAAGAGACATAAAAGCCATATTGCTCTATAGGTTGGTTTTTCCAAAAATTACAAAAATGTAAATTTTTTCACATGTTTCTCACGTCGATAGTATTTACATTAGCGGGCGATTTTTTTACATTATTATATTTACGAGTACATGTGCTTTAAATAATGTCAAGTAAGATTCTCGAAAACACAACCATTTTCTGTGAAAGTAGCTCAAAATTTCGCATTTTCAGAAACGCTCAAACGCCATTTTCTCATATATGGCTGCAAATGTTTCTTGAAACTTTTGTCACGGATAGTGCTAATTACACTCTTTAGTATGGCGTAAAGTTTATTTTGAGTTGTTTTTTTTTTTTTTTTCAAAAATTACATAATTGTATTTTTTTTGAAAGATCTCTCACATCTTTAATATGCACATTACCAGCAATTTGTAAACATTATTATATTTGTGAGTGTAAGTGCTTAAATAACTTCAAATAAAGTATTTTGAAAACTCAAAATTTGTCTGCGAAAATGAAGCTTCAAATTTCGCAATTTTAGTAGCGCTAAAACGCCATTTTCTCTTAAAACGGCACATAATTTTTAAAAGAAAATTGCTATTTATGACTAGGTTTTGTGTTCTTTAATATTCTAAAATTAATATTTTCGGTTCTACCAATAGGAAACCGAAAAAATTAGGAAAATCCAAAAAAAAAAATGTACTTTTGGCGGTGATAGATGGTAGCTGGCAAGAAAGAGTATGTGGCAAATCCGAATAGCTAGCGACGACCCAAGGGAATAGGAACTAATACGGCAAAAGTCTGTGCCATTCTGTAGCACCAATAGTTCCTTTTCACGGCCCGGCAATTAATTTTTTTCCGCCGAAAATTGGCCATTTTTTCGCGCAGCATTACATAACTTTCCCTATATTACGTATATCACTCCATGTATACGTACGTATACGGGAAAGTAAAAATGTATCGTTGAATTAACAGTTCGGACCGTTCAAGTAACAATGCGGAATCTCACCGCTGTGTGCAACTAATATAATTAATAACATTCAATAATAATTACCAAAATTGAAAGCAATGTGTATAATTGCAGCACAATTAATTAACTTAAAGCATGCAAACGAATATTGTGATATTTATAATAGCGTCCAAATTTGCCCCCCTAATGAAAGATCCGAAATCCCGCCCCTGTGTTTAAGTGCCAATCCACGAAGTATAATGTTCAAAATAATCCATAAGAAATAAAAAAGCGTAATGAATACGAAGCGGGAAAAATGTACCCCAGAGCTTGCTTTTGGCTAGAATACGCACATCTTAAAAGTATGACATTCTTTAAAACGGTATTGTCAAGTCATTACGGGCATTTTAAAGAAATTTTCGTATCACATAAAGGCGAAATTTGACACGAAAATAACAGATTTACTCATTTTTACTTTCCCGGATACGTACGTATACACGGAGTGATATACGTAGTATAGAGAAAGTTATGTAATGCTGCGCGAAAAATTGGCCAATTTTCGACGGAAAAAAAGTAATTGCCGGCCGTGAAAACGAAAAAGTGGATAAAACCAGTTGCTAAATTAAGAAAAAAAATCCCCTGGTGTATATACACGTGGTGTAGCCAGAAACCCAGTTTCTAGGTCCTTGATACCGAAAAACCAATTGAAAGGAAAACGTCCGTCCATCCGTCCGTCTGTCTGTCCGTCCGTCTGTCCGTCCGTCTGTCCGTGTGTGAACACTGCTAGCGCCTAAACGATACGTACGATTTCTTCCAAAATGGATATTCCCCCGTCGATCTGATTCTAGTTAAGCTTTGTGATTTTGAAAAAGCTTCTTCAAAATTTGGAGGTATTTTATATGAAGCCCCCCCGGGGATTTTCAAAATTTTCTCCAAAACGGCTCTAAATTTTTTCTTTAAATTTCTTGTATGAATAGAGTAAATAACACTTATTAGCATGGCATAGTCCGAATTTTCACGATACTCTGAATTTTCGAAAATTTTGAAAGTTTGAATTTTTTTCGGCGTCTTTCTCCAGCTACAAAATTGAAGATAGAAATTTTTTCTTCAATAAAAATTTGTTTTGCATATTGAGGTCTTTATAAAGGTCATGTAAATGTTTCTCAAAAATTTCCTAGTTTTCGTTTTGAAAATTTTAGTATTTTTCGCGCAATATTGCGTGCAATGTGCAATTTTTAAAAAAAATACAAAAATAAGATTTTCTCAAAAACGGCTCCAATTTTTTTCTTTAAACTTTCGGTAGGGATAGTGGTAAATATACTCTATCAGATAACATAAAAGCCATATTGGCCTGTCGGTTGGTTTTTTCAAAAATTACAAAAAATATAAATTTTTTCACATGTTTCTTACATCGGTAATATTTACATTAGCGGCGATTTTTTTACACTATTATGTTTACGAGTACATGTGCTTTAAATAATGTCAAGAAAAGTTTATCGAAAACCAACCGTTTACTGTGAAAAGTAGCTCAAATTTCGGCCTTTTTCAGAAATGCTCAAACGCCATATGGCTGAAAATTTTTCTTGAAACTTTTGTAACGGATAGTGAAATAGGATGACTATTTAGTATGACGTGAAGTGTATTTTCAGTATTTATTTTCAAAAATTGCCACAAATGTAATTATTTTTTATGATCTCCCACATATTTAATATGCATATTACCAGCAATTTGTAACTTAATTGTATCTGTGAGTGTAAGTGCTTCAAATAACTTCAAATAAAGTATTTGAAAACTCAAACATTTTCTGTGAAAATGAGCTTCCAGTTTCGCACTTTTAGTAGCGCTAAAACGCCATTTTCTACCGGCACGACTGAGAGAGATGCGATTTTTATAAAGCTGCCTCTCCAGGCCCGTCTTCACGAATGGAATATATCGCGGCATTTCGCTGTTTTCTCGGTAGTGCTGCTAGAAGTAAAATGATTACGACCATATCAAGCACTGCTTGATCATGCAACATCTAGTGGCACGACCAGAGAAAGACGCGAAATGCCGCCATAGTTTTCATCGTGAAGACGGGCCTTGAGAGGCAGCTTTATAAAAATTGCACTATAAAAGTTCGAAGAATCTGCAAGAAAGAAAATATCAGTTTGGTTTTCTCCAGCAGGCGTGCTGCCTAACGTGAGATTCTACACAAAAAGACTCATTATCACGAGGATTGCTTTTGCACATTATCAGCAGCCATCATGCATAAGCAAGCCTCGCAAATATTGTGCTAAATGCAATATTACTCTCTGTGTGGAATGTTTTGGTCTTTTCCATTTCAGAAAGTAAAGTAGATTTTTCTCAAATTATTTTTGTACTACAATCTTAGCTGAGTACAAGATCATATTAGAAAATATGTTTGTAGTAGAAGTCTGTTCAATTATTACCATCAAGTTCTTTTTGAAAATATTCTTCTAGTGTAATTGTATTTGCTTTGTTGACACATTACAATAACTTATGTAATTATGTTGTTTAATTATTTTATTTTATTTTTGTTTTAAATTTCAAAAAGTAGTTACAAAAATTCGAATCCAATGGGCAGAAACGTTTGTTATGAAGACATTTTTATTATTACGGAAAACTTCATACCAAGTCCCAGCGTCCTCATATGAGGACAGTCCTCCACGCCTACCCAAATTAATAATTTGAATTTCGATAAATTAAATAACTAGCACTTAAATATAATGTTTTTTTAATTTCATTAATAAAACTGCAGTAAAAATAATTTGGGACTTAATGGGTTAATGTACATGTTCACTAGAATTAATTTGATGTTTTTTTTTGTTCTTATTATGTTGTTCTTGTTATAATTACCAAATAAAAACGAAATATAATTTTAAAGGAGTAATAAATTAATAAATCAGTTTTTAAAAGTAGGTTTTTTCATAACAGTATTTGATTTTACTGCGAAACTGCAATCTATTTATATGGCACCACTGCCTTCTTTAAATTCCATAACTGAAAATATAAAGGGGCCGGACTATTACGTCAGTGATGGCTCATATTTCGTGCAGAAATAGCAATGACGTAATGATTCGTGCAATAATATGTCATATTATGAACGATTTTGTTAATGTAAAAGAGTTGTTTATAATGCTGGTATACAAAAAATGTACTTTTGGCGATGATAGATGGCAGCTGGCAAGAAAGAGTATGTGGCCAATTCCATATAGCTAGCGAAAAACCCAAGAAAATAGAAAACTAATACGGGAAAGTCTGTGCTATTCTGTAGCACCACTAGTTTTAAATCTGAAAATGTTCTAGGATCGTTGTATAGCAGAGATACGAACGTTAGCGTTCTCTGGCCCAGCTCATGTTTCTCTTTGAAAGGAAGATATTTGAGACTGACAGTGAAGTATTACCTAGATAGGGACGTGCATCAACCAACCCTTTGCAGTGGGAGATGGAAAAAAGGACCCAGGCACTTCAAAAACCACCCCTTTTTTACAGCAACATTTTTATGTATTGGCATAATAATGAAATTGAACGTACGTACTAACAGTTTCATTCTGAAGGAAATGTTTGAACGGTAAAGGAAGATTATTTGAAGTGCAATTTTACCTTAAAGAAATTGCTTGGAGTTATAATATCTCGTTTTTTCTTTCACTAAATATTTGTAGTGAAAGAACTTCTGAAGCGAAGTTCAGGTATTTTCCCAAGAGTGTTTCAAAATATCTTTCCCACGTCTACTTTAAAGTACTTTGTTTACTGTATATTGGACTTCGAACAAATTTAACACCGCTTCTATTTGTTTTAAGCTAACATTCTATTAGAGAATTAGAGTATATTGTAGTCCTAGCTGAATTTTTTGTGAAGTTGCAGAACCAAGTTATTTAAAAACGATCCTATATAACTTTTCTGTATCCTAAACACTGTTTTAAATTCATTGACTTTGTTTCCTGACAATGAAAGAAATTGCAGTATTATACTTCAATCTTAATAATGCTGACCAAATCAAAATACATGAACGTGTTTGTAAACTTTTTTGCAGTTAATTTTTCTTCGGTAAGCGAAATTTCACGCAGTTATATGCAAGAATCGGCAGAGTTGAAGAGAAACACCTTCTTCACGCATGGAAACGCTACTTCTACTCTCTAATTGCAAAGGGCACATTGATGAGACGCATGGGAGTGGGCGATTCTGAAGGAAACTTAGTTTTAACTTTTTTTTAATTTAAGGTCACTTTTTGACTGGTTTGTCATATAGGGAACACTGTCACTTTTAACATTGGGGTAACTGTAAGTGAAACACACAAGGACAACATGAACACACACAAACTTCCATGTCCAGAGGAGGATTCGAACCTGCGACCCTTCGAGTCGAGGCAGCCATGTCGCGTAACCTTAGCGACCTCGGCTATACGAACGGCGGAGGAAAATTAGTACTCGAAAAGTAATCAAGGTCATTTAAATACTGAGGCGACGTGGTTCAACGTGCTCTTCCCTCTTACCACTTTCGAAAGTTGAATATAATATTTAATCATTAAAAGATTCAAAGAATAACTTCAATTCGGAGATGAAGTTAAATTAACCAGAAATGTATCTAGTGGGCACATTTGAAAACTCATTTGAAATTGCCGCAAATCATTCGAGTAAACTCAGCAAGTGAGTATGGGAGGGTCAGAAATACAGCGTTTACATCGGCGGGATTTAACTAAGTACTACATTTTTCAGAAAAGAGAAGAAGGGGAAGAGCTTGAAAAAAGCTAAAACATTGCGTACATATTTTTGAATGACACAAGAAAATCTAGGAAAGGAGGATATTTACAAGTGAACGAGAGAAAACACATGACGCCAAGAGTTAAGATTTAAGAGAATCGAAAATTCATTGTGAAAAGTTGGTAAATTATCATCAGCGCTATTTCATAATAAGAATAATACTAATATGAGCGGAAATGATCAATTCAGAAAATTTTCACAATTTATGATAATTTTTTCCAAATTTGCTTTGCAAATATGCTTGTATTTGGATTACATAATGTATAAACTATTCAGTAATAGATATTTTTATATTTATTTAATGTGTGTGTAGGGGAAGATGATACCATTAATTTTGCCGCGAGTGACACCAAATGAAGCTACGCCACTTCTCGGAAAGGAGTAATCTGATGTCTTGGGTTATAACATTTAATTCTCCTCTCTCTCAAGAGGAAACTTTCCAAACACCTCGCACATTCTAAACAAAAGAATCCCAATTGTGACTTCTAAACATTCAGCTACTCCTGTCAACAGCAATCAAGTGCACAAAAAATTATATTTGTTTGATCTGAATACTTTGATACACAAATTCTGATTCACTCAAAACCTTAACATTTGCATGGATTTTGCAATTGTGCTTTCGAAAAACCTGCTCACTCAATAGAGAACGTACGAACTATACTTTTAAATTTTATCTTATAAAAACGGAGTTTTTTAGAAAAATAGAAACACGGATTAAATATTTTCAAATTGTAATGCATAAACATCCAATCAATATTCTCGTGTACAAATTTAGAGGCTTTTGTAGATCAGGACAATTATGATTCGAAAATGCTCTAGAGAAATTACATAAGAAAATCTGAATAATTTATAATTACAGAAACTCACGTTCTCATGGCTTCTTCCTCAAAGAATTCATGCAGTTTTCGTACTTTACGGCGAACAGCCATTGTCACAATGTATTACTTAATATACAATGCAAAAAAATGTGTGAAGCACCGATTATAAAATAAAGATAAAAGAGAATAGTACACGAACACAACTGCTTGTATTTCCTCGGTAACCCCCAAAAGATAATGCATTTTAAACAATGACCATGAATAACCATTAAATGCAAACAGTTTTGACTTGGTGATAAGAGATATAATATTCACACAAAAAAATACTAGTCTCGTCCGTTTGTACTTAGCGCTTTGTACTGCTAAAAAGCATCTCCATTTCATTTGTTGTGACGCTCGTGTGATATTTTTTCTTGAGAAAATCTCTTACAAAAAATTCAATCTCGGACACAATAGTAATGGAATAAATCATATTTTATTCTTCTGAAAGTAAATTTTCGCTCGTGACAAACGATTGGTTCACTTAGTTCTTAGCGTACGTAATTTAATCTCTTTTGAATAACATTACAGATTTCAAGTTTTATATTTTTCTTTATTTCGAGCAATTTTGTTCTTTTGTTTTACGAAGTAAAAAAATAGTGACACAAAATAATTTGGCAACTAACTAACTTGAAGAGGTCATTTATTTATTTTGAGAATTCTCAGATTTAATGAGATACAAGTAATCGAAATAAAAATGTAAATTAAATTAAAAAATACATTAAAAATGTGTTTGTAATACTTTTTGAAATTTTGGGGGCTATGAAACTGTTATAATCCTTGTTTGCATTCCCGAAAATTAGCAATAAAATTAAAATGTATTAAATCATTTTAAATGCAATTCATGTGGCATTCAATTATTTCACATCCATTTAAAGAAAATTATGATTTTTACATAAAACAAACGTAATATTATTTTTCTTATCAAACAAAGCCTTTTAACAACTTAATATAGAATCCAAAAGTCATTGATCTACCCATATTGAATATTCTATCGCAATTTAATTTCAAGAAATAATTAACATGATATAAAAAATGAATAAATAGTATAATAAGTTAAAATGAATCTGGCAGACAAAACAAACGTAAGCAAGACCCCGAATAACACTTCGGTAATCACGAAGAAATAGTTTTTTCTAAGGTGAGGTATTTCTAAACCCCAGCCTTAGATAACCATGGAGTTGGAAACGATAAAAAATAGATACAATTGGTTTTGAATAAATACACAAACTTTTAGACGACGAGCGGCGTATAAGTTGTAAAGCAACGAAACTATTTACTGAGAAAATACAAAAATAAAAGTTTTAAAAATCTCGTATTACTCTTAAATTCTCGTCATTTGAGTCAATCGTCTCTACTAAATATTCTATCGGTATACTCTCGATGCACATTAATTTTTGTTGTAATTATTAGTATAACTCGTATCATACACAATACACGCTTTGCAAATTCACACTACAAAACTTCACTACTACGTTTTAAAACTACACTCTTACGTTTTATTTTGTAACAAGGTGCAGCAGATGCCACCAACATAACTTGTTGCCAGCACTCACCAACCACGGGGCCCATTGCGGACAGACGTTTCTGTCGCACTATAAAATTCGCGTCTGGAATATCCCTCAAATGGCAATAAGCTTCTAACGCCCATTCAGCAGTTCTTGATAGCTTTAAGCTTTTGCCTTACAGGACATTCTCATCTTGTGGTCGGCAATTGCATTGGAATGTGACATCAACAGGATGCCGTTGTGTAAATAAAAAGACCGTTTCTTCTGCTTTCGCCGAACTACTCTCACAGTATGTGGTATTTCCGTAAGGCGCTGAAGGCTCAGCAGTAGGGCAAGAATGTTTTTACAATAGCGAACTCTCCAGAAGGGGAAACGAACTATCTCCTTCCGTTAAGGAGACTATACACAAATATATCCTTCAATGACCCAACGAAGCTAACCTTCATTAAATATAGATCATATGTCATCTGTATTCAGCAGCCCAATGCGGAACCACATTGTGATATTGTAGCCAACCCCTGTACGAGGACAGTAAATTCAACGTACGTTTCTTGATAATTCGTCAGAACTACAGAGCTTCATTTTGTACCCCAAAATTATCGGTGAAACGTGAAATATTTGACATTTGTAAAAATGACGATCGTCAAGACCGATTGGGCGAAGATTGGTGAAATTGACGGTAACACAAACTCACCGCAGGCTGGTGTGCCAATGTCATAGTCTGTGCCAACGTCTTTCAGATTTAAAGTGTTAGAACCTCGCAAACTGTGGGCTGATAAGAGGATCTATCCGTATTTTCTGGCGTGCAGCCCCGGCAATATCTCCGTATGTTCATTTTCTTCATGCTTGTTAATTCGAACACAATTTACGGATAGGATATAAGCAAACATACATTGGACCAAACTCAACAAAATAAATTGAATTTTCCTTTGAGTATTCAGATATATGAAACATCCCAAGGGGGAATGTGATACATGTAAGACAAAAACGTATTCTAGGACATTGGAACCGGAAATGATAATATATTAATTACTCATTTACAAAGGGGAAAGATGTTACATTTGTATCTGGTACCAATGTTTGTCGCGAAATAAAACGCAAATACTACAACGCGAATTTCGGATTTCATGTGTGTTCAAGATAAAAACTCGGAAAATATTGGTCGTTCGATATTTATGATAGAAAGAAAACACATTCATGATTTGGTAGTGCCTGATTTTATAACATACATTTTTATTAAATCGCGCCCAATGAATAATGAAGAAATGTACGACCAATGGTGACATTTTTTGAGTTGTTCAGTTGCAAAAGCCCGCTAACTGCATGAAAAGCGAAACTGCGATACTTGTGAAAAATTCGTCCCATCCAAACTATTTATGTTAAAGACATCATTTCTTTTTTAAAAAAAGTAAAAAATAATTAATTACATGGCATTAATGGCTGAAATCTGTGATTATGTTTTATGCGTTAAAAACTGAAGTGAAATATTGACTTCGCGAGTTTTGCAAATGTATCGATTCCGTGATATGTCAGGAATGACAGAAGTATGTAATTTAATTATTGTTAATATAAACAGAATAGTTTTATTTAAAGTCTGAAAATTCAACAAAATTGACATATGAAAATACAAAAGTGGCATTATTTTATCAAGAAAAACTTATTTAAGGTCAAAAAGAGAACAAAAATGAATGTTCAGCATTAGTTGTGCTTTACTACAATAGTGCTTTCGGCATCACAACATATTGTAGAAAATGAAATAAGCTCCAAATTGCATCTTAGTAAAACATCGACAACATTTTAGAAAATGAAAAAAAATGGCAGAATGATACATCTTAGTTCAAACAGTGACAAAAATAATAAATGGTATTGGCTAAAATGGCTTTTAAGGAACCTTTTAAGAACCTATTTCCTTCCTTATTCTGAGGCTTGGTAGTGACAGGAGCGACTTTAGGAGTGCTTCCCTGCACGTGAAACACCTCTGTGCAGAATGTGAGTTTGTCGTTTGTCGCCCAGACTTCACCGAAATGGAGCGCCAAACGCTTTTGACGCCTCCGAGTTCGGCTTCTGAAAGTTCTACACCTGCTATGATTGGTGTTGGGCTGTTGACTTGGCTGAAATTTTTCCTCTTCAGGTTGCTCTTCCCCTCCCCAGCTTCAAAACTGTAGAAAGGCTCTCCACGAATTAGACAAATCTTCTTGTTTTTAACACGATTTTTTTTCCTTTTTGAATCTGGAAATGCCAGTCACCAATAACTTTCACTGAGCCTTCTGCGTATTCTTTGTAATCTTGAACAGGATATTCATTTTGACCTAGATGTTCTGCCCTTGCAAATCCCAATGCACTACATGTATATAAACTGGTTTTCAATGATGCTCAGCTTGCGAAGTTGTCTTTTGATGTTTTCCAAAAACTTTATCAGATGGGATGAATGAGTGGCCCGCTATTGGGAACCACAGTTCTATTTCTTCTAAATTGCCCGGAGCTTCGAGAACAAACCAGTGACATAGCATCGATCTGTTTTTATTTTGACCCTCACATCCGTCTGTGGTCTGTAGGGTTGAATAAAAAGTAGTTTCAGATGCTACGAAGCCTCAGGTGATGTAGCGTCATTCATCACAATAGAACACTGTAATCCATGAGAAAACAAGGGTAGTGTATTGTAAGTAAAGAATACTCAATTTTTTGTTAAAAAATCTGGTTATGAAAAAACCGCATAATAATTTTGCTATTTCCTTATTTTCGTTGTAATACATTTAAATTTCTATTATTTTTACTTGCGATACATTTAATGTAGGTGAATGTTTACTTTTAATTTAAATATAATCTGAAAATTTTATCTTCAAAGAAAGCTTATCTTTAAAGGTATCTACACTCGAAATAGCATGTATTTGATATTGTTGGCGCACGAGCAGCCAAAAATGGCTAATCTTTGGCACAGTTCGAGTAAAGTAATTATTTGCCAAGCCAAATTGGTTTTCACAATATTCACATTAAAGGAAAGAACAACATAAACATTATAAAAATAAATTACTGACCCTACACTCAATTCAGTGAAAACTTATCTCTTATTATAAACTTAAAAATATAAAACAAACTATATATTCAATTTGGTTTTAGTTGCACAGCATTATTGTTAGTTACAACAATCCAGTCCCGTAGTATTGGTTAGAGTTGAAATTTTAAATCTAGAAAGAAATTCAAAGTTTCTTTGGTTACGACAGGCAGTTGGGTGTGATAATATTGTTTCTGATGAGTATGCCAAAGAAAAAAAACTTCATTTCTATCCAAGGAGAAAAATTAAAATTCTTGTGGGATGTTAAGTACTATTAAAACATGTATTAAATTATAAATTCAAGACTGAGTTAAAATGTAATTCTACTGCCATTTCAGAACCTCACATTTTGTGACCTTTCAGGATCTCAGGTACACTGCAAAACCTCTCAGGCGAGTTGGAGTGTGAAACGGAGGAAGGGAGAGAACGTGCAAGAGGACAGACGTGTCGTTTCACGATTTCATTCCTCACCACTTCATATTGATGGTTAAAGTAAACACGATACCCTGCGTACGTAGGAGAAATAGTTTTCCAACCATGTCAACATTCGGTTCGGAGCTTGGACAGCGAAGGCGCGTCCAAAGTGAAGGGGATTCGAAGATCTTTTCAGTAAACTATCATCCCGTTTGAAGACATCAAACTGTTTGAAATCCTCATTAACATATTTTTTACCGGGTGAAGTGAATCAGTGCGTAGCGCGCTCACTTCGCAATCGGGAGGCCGAGGTTCGATCCCCACACCGGTCATCCTGACCGCAGTTTGTCGTGGTTTCCCTCGGCCATCCAGGCTAATGCTGAGATGGTTCTACTGAAAGGCCACGTCCGCGGATCGGCGTTGCAAAGACGATTTCGTTAACTATGTGAAGTCACGTATATGGTGCTTCGGGTTGCGGGTTGACGTCAGGCTGACAGCCGGTTGTAAGATTCACAGTCAAATCGCCGTGAATCGTAGTAAGCGATCGGAAAAACCCGACCGCAGCTAACTGAGATAGAGTAAGAAGATCATTAATATAACTTTTCGTAACAATTATATTAATACCTCGAATAAATAATATATTAACCACAAATTCTGATGAATATCTTTAAAATTTACTATTATTTTAGGAAGGGATGCTTGTGCTGTTTGATCAGCCACGGTATCATGTGCTGCAACTTTTGCATCGGAGTGTTTGGAAAGTACGCGTTCCAGTTGTTTACCTGTGTTTCGTTGTATATTGTTCTTGAGACTTGGCATTAATCACATTGAAGTTAAATGTAATTTCGTTTACTTTTCATTTTCATTTTTAGGTAGTTTAAAACAACTAGTTAAGAGAGAAAAAAACAGTAAAACCATGGATTGTAGACAAAGTTAGGGAACAGTGGCAATGATGTCTCCAATTTCAAGAAATCCAATTTTCATCTTGAAAAATCATCTTTATGAAAGAGAATAGTTTTTAGATATGAGGTAAGGGAAGAAAATACGCTTTCATATAACTGGAAAGGAACGAGAGAAGCACTAAAGTGGCGCTCCGCTCTATTGCAGGATTCATTGACAACATCGAGCGCGTAACTTTCGTTTATAGAGTACAGCACAAAAACGCCACATTCGGCATCACTGTCACTATAAGAGACCGCAAACGTCGGACGCGCCAATGCTATATTCTCCAGAGTTCTGCGTACAGCGTTATCCCAACCAGTAAAAAAGTAAATTCTGATAATATTTATATATTTATTTATTTTGTTTTTTTTCTGCATGAATAAATTAAAACTGCACGACACGCTTTTGATCACATGGATTCTAGATAAGAAATTTAAAAAAGCAATAAATAATTTAAACATCTGTTGTATCTCGTCCCAAGTCAAGACGGATTTTCAGTCTTACAAATGTCGCGATGTTAAGACCAGTTCCAAATACTCTCAAGAATACAAAGGCATATTCCGGTGTATTTAACACATAAAATTAACATTTTTCTAAACAATCGTTCCTTTTCCTCCGAAACCTACAACCTCTGCAAGAACTAAACTGTTTTCTCTGCTCTATCATGCCAAATTCCGGATGGGGCAATCGACTCGTTTAGAACATGAACGAGTGGATCCGATTCTATGTTCACGCACCGCCTGACCTAGTGCGTTTTCCAATCCACGTCAGGGAAGCAGCGCAATAATGCTCCTTTCTAAACCGTCATTTCTTTTCCTCCGAAGCCTACAACCTTCGCAAGAACTAAACTGCTATCTCTGCTTTATCGTGCCAATGTCCGAAAGGGGCAATTGGCTCATAATATGACCGAGTGGATCCCATTCTAGGTGCAAGCACCGCCTGTCCTAGTGCCTTTTCCAATCCACGTCATGAAATCGGTGCAACAATGCTTCTGCGCGGTCAGGATGGACCTCGCTAACGTACTTTATCGCGATACACTTCACCAGTCAACACAGAAATATTTAGGAATGAAGTGCAAGAATCGCACATTCACCTTTTCCGCGCTCCCTGTGTGATTGTTGCTTGCCCCAATATGCATGCAAACTGTCATGCGTGTAGCTGTGGTTGTTCCCCAGAAGTGTTCGTGTACGACGTCGATTTTCTTCTTATTAATGCAACCGGACGTGCTTATGTAAGACCTAAGAAAACGACAACCCTACAGCTTGGATATCCACGTGGCGAAGAGCGAGGTACAATATTTTAACCCTACATTACGTGTCCAGACAGTGGAACACACGTAACCTTGGGCGCGTGCGTACTTCCGGTATACGCAATTTGAACACGCATCGTCCAGTAGACTACGCCTTTCTAGTTGCGCGAGTGATATATTTAGCATCATATTGGCTAATAATGTAATAATGAATACAAAGTCCTTGTCTTAGAGTATGTAAGTTTCGTTCCCAGCATTTAGTAATCGTAATGGATTGGTACGAACATAACAAAAGGACGCTTCTCAAAAGCCATATGTGGACAGCATCAAGCAAGTGTCTGCTGTTAAGAGTATGTCATTTAGATGTATCCTTAAAAACCTTTACAGATATTTTCTAACTTAATATCACACATGTTAAATCCATTAAATTTAGTGTTTCGTTGTGAAAATGGGGTTTTCTTTAAATTTACCCAAAGTAGTCTGTTAGACAATTTATTACCCAATATGTCTGTAATGGTACAGACAGCCTTTGTAATCTAGGATTAAACGGTAAAGCCTTTCGGGTTACGTCTGGATTTCACGGAAAAGTTAATAACAGCTGACGCAATGCCTCGAGGCACTACTCTCCATCCCCCGGCACCGGCCGAGAAATGCAAGATTTGGGCGCTCATATGCCGGCGTGCTTGACTTGTGAATCACCGCAAGTACTGCTACATTTCCACTCGCCCCCACTGGTGCGTCTCTATTCCAGTGTTGTCAAGCTCGATGCCAAGAGCGGGAGTCCGTGGCACGAGTGCCACGACGGAATTGCCCCTTCACGCAGTTCGTCAACTCGCCACCAGAGACAATGCCATCCATATTGTAAAACGGCGGGGTTACTAATAGTTTCCTTTCCCGACGCAAGTTGCGCAGAGTAGCTCTTGGAATGCTACGGAGCCACGATGTGTGCCACTGCCACCAGTGGAGGACCTTGACACCACTGGTCTATTCCCATCGCAAGTTGCGCCATCGATTCGTGTGGCTTCACCAGTGGCGTACAAGCTGCCGCGTGGCCTTCTACTTCTGAAAATATTTTTGAACACTAACTTGTTTCTGCTTTGTATTCTTAGTTATTTCATTGTGATTGTTTTTTGTACGTACTTGTAGATAACTTGTCTGAAATGCGTAACCTCAAAAAACGTGTATGTCATTACTTATTTTTTGTCATTTAAGGTCGCATCAACTACTATGTCATTAGCGACCACTGCGGCCCGTACTCCGCTTCGGCCCTTATTCGGCCTTAACATTAGAATTTTGTATGGGAAGGGTTAAGGGTTAAATCATCAGTTTGATACGTTTTCTCATTGAGTGCCCGACAATACGTGATGCCCATGCACGGGAAAGGCATAAGTAGAGCGGTCGATAGTTTCGCCAGGGGCGTATGTACACTGGTGCAATCGATGCATTTCAACAGGGGAGGAATATTGGTGGCCATAATATGGATGTCCGAAATTGAGATTAATGGACTGGCTGGTGGTTTTGAGTCCGGCAATTGCTTGAGGGTCCCATTTGGACCTTCTGCACCGGGGCACCCATGAACCGAAGTTCATGGTTTCCAGAGGATGACACTAAGCTACAGCAACCTTAAGAGACAATTGGCTGGAGTCACGTTCTCCATAAATACTAAATGTCACTTTTCTTCGACACATCAGAACGATTTCCTGTCAAAAAGTTCGCGTCATCCAGAAACTCAAATTTCGAATTATCGAAGCTGCTAATTCATGTAATTCTACGAAACTTGTATTACCGCAGGAAATGAAAGATTACTTTAGATTTCAAAATATTGTTCTGTCAGTGTTGGTTCGTAAGTAACGCTTATGTGTTTATAAGAACTCCAAATAAAACACCTACAAAATATTCGAATCATATTTTATATATTTTTAACGTATTGAAAATTCTCGTTTTATAGTGTACAAACATGAATATGATAATAGGAATATATTTAAATCAAGATTCCTAAAAGATTTAGATAACCATGAGTACTTTCAAGTACTAGCAACATGAAGTTCACTCACGTGTTATATAACACATTAAAACAATTTTTTATACCTAAAACATTTGCCTATTAAGAAAAGGTAAAAAATAAAACAGGTACGCCTAGAACAGGTCTTACCTTTCAAGCCAAAATAACAACCAAATCTAAATTAATATGAACTGTTTGGTATACGCCTCACAAAAACGCACTGTCGAGCAAAAAAGACCCTTTTAGTTAGGAAAAGAAACAGCTTCTATACATGAAAAATACATGAGTGAGAATTTCGTATGCTTGCAAGGAAAACTGGTTAACTCAATTTTCAGAAAAAAAAGTTATTTATAATACTTCAGTACCCAATTGTTTTCTCTACCGTCTACTAAAAACCGTTAACAGCATCTCTATTCAGTCCTGTAATGTAGCACTAATGCAATGTTCTAACGATCCGTCTAAGATTTCGCCCACTTGGTGTTTTCCCTTTTACATGACAACGAAACGTTTTAGAAAAAAAAATTGTAAACTCCGAAAGCGAATGAAATTGTTGCTCTATTGGTAATGCTGTGCATGTAATTCGACGGCAACAACGAACCTATGGAGTGTTGCTTTAGGGTACAGGACAAGGGCACATCTTTGCGATGCGTCCTCTGAAATTGCAACGCCGCGAACGAAGCGTGGTCGATTGATTAGTGGTTCTGGGCGCGTCAACTGCTGCCTTAACCCCGTAAGTGTAGAGCAATCGCGGGAGGTGGTAGTGATCTTCCCTCGCTGGTTGGCGAGATTGTGCGCTAATATACCCTTCGGTTTCTCGCCAACCAGGTAAATCCCACCAACTGGTCATCTACCCAGCCTGGACAAGCTCTCATGTGCCTTGTGGCATATGTGGTAATGCAGTGCGTGTAAGTGTGGGAGTAAGTAAGGGGTGAGGATAGGACAAGGAAGAGGACGGAAAGGTCACGCGCAGTCTGTGGCCCGTTTGTTAGGGTACTACTCTGGCATTGATCGAAGAAATCACCGAAAACTACGGATCAGAGAGCAGCCGTCCGCTAGAATTCTTCTACAGACAGCGGCAGAATTAGACCTAGCTATGTAGCTAGGGTCGAGAACCCTGCCACTGTCGGTACCCGAACCCTGTGACCTCCAGGTCAGAGGCACTACAGTGACGTCATTTGATGTTCTAAGTACCTAAGTCGGGGTGAACGAAGCGTGAGAACGCTTTAGTTGCATCAGTCCCCAGTAAGGAAATGATAAAAGAGTTATGGTTTAGTTTTAGTGATACTTGACACAAAAAATGAGTTGAAGTTGCACTTCAAAGATACTGGTTTTTCAAAGCATCTTACAAACTCAAAAATTTCAGAAATAAATTTGATGGCGTTAGTGCTTTTCTTGTAAGCATGCGATTTATGATATTGCGAGAGTCAACTGTTTTGATCGTTGGTCGTGAAAGTGATGTGTGTGTTAAACCCCCCAACGGTGCATTTCCTGCTACGCTGGAACTTCACATCCGTCTCTGAGCTGCCATCTCGAGATCAAGCCACTACTTGTACTTTCTTAACATGAAGGCCTTAAAAGTCCCTTACGTTGAATGAATTAAGTCGAGAAGAGTTCTTGGTTCTTCGAAGATTCAGCTTTGGTCAAACGATTGTAACTGCTTTCTTACTCGACAAATGAAAGCAATGTTGTATATTCTGAACAGAAAAATGACACTAAATCGTTTATTTTACTTAATTTTACATGCCATAAAACATATATAAAATTTCTTCATGTATTCATATTTTTCATTGTAGAATACGATTATATTATCAATATACTTCAATAATTACTTTCGATTTTCTTTTCTCTTTCTTGAATGATTTTCTAGAAATTACACGATATTATATTTCAGTTTTGTCATCCTTTTTAAATTTACGGTTTTGCCCAAACTGCATTGATTTTTATAACCGTCTTGCTAAAGGTTTCGATTAAAGGCAAAAGATACTTTTGCAAAACGGAAGTGAAATGCTCCAATATTCTTTAAATTAAAAAAAATGATTTATGAATGCACACGTCATCAATAAAATGTTTAATTAGGTTCGAAAACAATTTTTGGTTTTATAGCTTCTCAGCTGTCCGGGTGACGCCGCGTCGTTGGCAGAGAGGCCGACGTTTCGCCTAACATTTCAACATACACGCTTCACACACGCTTCTGGAGCACAACCCTGTGAACAAGGTAAGAACGGAGACCGCCTCTCGGATTCGTAACTCACATTGCATTGAGGCTACGAAGAAGTTGACGTTGTGTCGGAACAACTCGTCGACGCCCAGGTTTTACGGCCTACCCAAAGTACATAAGACCGACGTGCCGCTACGTCCCATCGTCAGCGCCATCAATTCGCCAACCCATTCTCTTGCGAGACGTGTCGCCGACCACCTCGCGCCGCTCGGTGAAGACATGCGATACGCCGTGCGGAACTCTTCGCACTTCGTGGACATCATTCGGCTACAAAGACTAAGCGAGGGTGACTTGCTGGTCAGCTTTGATGTGACATCTTTGTTCCAAGTTCCGGTAAACGAAGCCGTGGAAGTGATGCGTCAGAAATTAAAGGAAAGGAGCCAGCCGACAGAATGGGCAGATCTGGCTGCCTTCTGCCTAAATTCCACCTTCTTCCAGTACCAAGACCGGTTCTACGCCCAAGTGGAAGGAGCGGCTATGGGCTCGCCTCTGTCACCCATCGCTGCCAATCTATTCATGGAAGCGTTTGAGACCGAGGCTCTACCGAACGCCCAACATAAACCATCTCTCTGGGTTCATGATACGTGGATGATACATTCGTAATCTGACCTCTCGGACCGGAATTATTAGAAGAATTTCTACGGTTCCTCAATAATATCCAGCATAACATCAAGTTTACTATGGAGACGGAAGTGAACAACTGTCTACCTTTCTTAGATGTTCTCGTCAGTAAACGGGATGATGGCGCCTTGGATCACTCAGTCTACCGAAAACCAACCCACACAGACAGATACCTGCACGCAGATTCGCATCACCATCCGTCCATAAAACTAGGTGTACTAAAGACACTGACCACCAGAGCTATCAAGATATGCGACGAGAGCTCTCTTCCCAAAGAACTCCAGAAACTTGAACATACGTTCAGAGCCAACGGCTATTCCCGAACAGCGATCAAAAGAGCACTTTCCTGTGCTACGGGCCACCCCGAAGGTTGCGGCAATGCCGACGGTCGCGGTGTCTCCGAGGGCCGCGGCAACAGCGAAGGTCACCACGCTTCTTCGGAGACGAAAGTGATCGCACTCGATTAGCCGTGCTTCCTTACGTCCGCAGCGTCACGGATCGAGTGGGAAAATTACTACGGAAAAACAACATCCGTACAGTGTTCACTGCTCCCGACAAGTTGCACAACGCCTTGGTACGCATTAAAGATGCGTTACCACCTCTCCAGTCGGCTGGTGTATATGAAGTTTCCTGCAGCTGCGGCAGGATGTACATTGGTGAGACCGGGCGCACCGTGCTTGAACGGCTTAGAGAACATATCGCCCACTGTAACCGAAACCATACCAACCTTCGGCTATAGCGCACCACTCTGAGACCACGGGCCACGCTATTGAATTTGACAAGACCCGGCTCCTGCATAAGGAAACCCGGTACTGGTACAGACGAATCAAAGAGGCTCTGGAAATTAATAGAAGGCCGCACAATTTCAACGAGGACGCAGGCCTCAATTTAAACCACGTCTGGAAGTCCCTCCTACCATCCATTCGGGACTATCAAGGGGCTGTTCGCCGCCGTCCGACCATGGTGACGACCGGCGCGGGGCCTGGAATGGCCCCATCCGCCAGCCAATCGGAGGGACCTCTCCGCCAATCACTGCGCAACTGCCCCACCCGAGCGCCCAGGCAGAACAACATGTAATACTGGACGCATACAATATCATGGCACTGCCCTGAGGAAGCCTACGAAATGTTAGGCGAAACATCGGCCTCTCTGCCAACGACGCGGCGTCACCCGGACAGCCGAGAAGCTATGAACTCGAGCCGCGGAAGCCTACGTGTATATTTTTGGTTTTGGTTTTAACAGGTTGGATATTCAACATTATCACAAAAACTATTATATACTGGTAGATAATTATTGTATGCCATGACCGGCAAAATCTTCTACGTGCTGGCCTGAGAAGTATTTGCTACGAGCTAAGCCGCCATTTTCAGTTGTCCTCTTACAGATGCCTACGAGTTGTGTAATCTCGCAGTGCACAAAAACATTTGACCGCAGAGTGCTTTCACGTGTGAAATATGACAGATTCCCTACGAGTGCAATGGGTTAATTTTACCCGTCCAAAAATGCGTTAGAATCAGTTGAATGTTAATGTCATTTCTATCTAAAATTGATACACAAATAGTACTTTTAGTTTTCTTTTTGTATGCACAGCTCCGTTTCTTTTTTCTTCAAGTTTGCATCCATAAGTGAATAAATTACGTGAATTAACATGACCGTAATCGTAATGTGACGACTACTGTCAAATCTTTAACACCAGTCAATTCTAGAGTTTCTCGCAATTCCTAGATATTTCCGAGTTTAATCGTACATCTGGATAGAGTTTTCGATTTCACAATTGCTACTGCTTTTGAGCGCGTCAATGCTCAGAGCGACAAACTGTAGTGTTTGTGGGGGTGAGGGCAGAAGGTTGGCAACGCCTGCGGCAGCAGCGGCCGACGGCCATGTCGCTCTCCCGAATCACTGCCTCGCGCACATTTTCCAAATTAATTTGCCATCTCCTCCACAGTTTTCATCTGTTGCCTGCGTCATTTCTGCCATAATATTAGCGTTTGCTGAATTAATCCTTTGCCCTCATATGCAACGAGCATAATGCATGTCCTAAAGCCTCATGCAGCATCTCAGAGGTGACAACAGAATAATGGCTAGCAGCTCGTGTTAGTTTATAATGTGACATGTCTCACAACTCGCAGGGCATATCTAAGATGCCATACCAAAATCCTTAATTGACCCGCAGGTTTATCTCACATATGGCCACATTGGCCACATTTTCTTGGTATGTAAAATAAAGTTCTCATTTTTGAGCTGATTCGGACTACTACTCCATTTTGAAATAATGTTGACGTAATATGAAATATCAACATTATAAATAAGGTTATCATACACTTGGCATTTTACTGATTTGAAAAACCTCGTGCTGTTTGTGTACGTGTAATCTTCCAGCAGTCGTGATTTGGAAGATTCAAAATACAGCACCTATTAGACACCAGTTCGGAGCATACCAGCAATTTAGCAAATAAAACTTCTTTGAAAATTAGTGAATTGTTCATTTTTTGATTTATGCCTATGAAATTTCAGAATAAAGAATAGTATTTATAGAATTTGTTTCTTACATTAATTTCATAGTTATGAAATATGCATTTAATAAATGTTTGATTCCATGTGAACGGGCGATAAAACAATTGTATATTGGTTGGCAATTGTCTTCCGTGACTGGCGAAATCAATTACGAGCTTGAAAGGGGAAATACAAAGAATCCGCTACGAGCTGTGCCGCCATTTTCCATTGTCATCTTAGAAATGTCTTACGAGTTGCGGGACCTCGCAGTGCACAGAAACCTCCGACCGCAGAGTGCATTCATTGATGGCATGTCACAGATGCCCTACCAGTGCAAAGGGTTAATTCTGCAGTAGTCGCGCGTGTTTTCTGGCGCCTCGA
The DNA here is from genome assembly GCA_031308135.1 of Acheta domesticus. Taxonomy (NCBI): domain Eukaryota; kingdom Metazoa; phylum Arthropoda; class Insecta; order Orthoptera; family Gryllidae; genus Acheta; species Acheta domesticus. The sequence goes on along the minus strand of JAHLJT010003656.1, from coordinate 103,628,253 downwards.
TTTATTAAAAAATTGCTTCCTTTTAATATCTTCGACATTGCGAATTATGTATTTTGAGTACATTTCTTGGTGGTTTTAACCCAGGAGTGGTAACGCGGGGGTCTGTGGGACCCCCACGATCCTTTCTTCCCGCTTGTTGTATTTCCCATGTTGGCTACCCTGACCATTGCTTTAGTACATTTCTCTTTTTGTATCATGATATTTAGTGTGCTCTCAATTTTCCAGTTTAGTGAGTTTTATCCATGTAGCAAGCTACTGTTTTGTTTGGGGTGCCCAGAGACCCCCGCGTTACCTCTTTCGATAGCTCGTACATTCTATAAATTTGGGAACGTATTGCATGCTGTATTTTTACGTTAGGATTACCCTGAAAAATTAATACTGAAGTACTACATACATGTTAAGAAAGGAGAGGAAGAATGCGCCAACTATTGGTGAAAGCAGGAACAGAATATCGTTTCTCACCGCCCTGTAAATAGCAGTCTGCACGCAATTCCAGAAGACCAGGATAATGTTTTCTTTGTTTATTGATTTGAATATGATTGAGACAATTACAGAATCCACCAACATCAAAAAGAAATGGATTTAGAAAGGAATAAAAATGATCGCAGCACGTAAAGACTGACAAAGAGAAAGTGAAGGCAGTAAAATTGTGTTATGTATGCTGGGTCTGTGAAATCAGGGCACCAAAATCTTGCTGAATTGTAGAATGTGGATAATATGGGTATTAAAATTTTTCATTGTACTTTGAATTTGAAAAGATTTCAATTTTTGCTACGAAACATGGGCTTGGATGTGACACCACGAGCAGACCGGTAGAAAAATTTACTCTAAATATTAGATGCTTTCCTGATGAATTCTTGGAATTGTTCAGGAACTAAATTCTTAATGAAGTGTTTAATTGCATGCAAAATATTGTTAATAATAGAAGAAGAATATTATATTAATTTATTTTTTAATAATTTAGCATATATCATGAAAAGAGTGTGGGGGTCTGGAGACACCCCAGGTTACTGCCGGGTTAAAGTATTATTTTGTTTCAGATTGATAGTGAAGTGATATAGGAGTTATCAGCGATTGCGGATCTTCAGTCCGGCACTACCACTGGCGTTATCTCTTTCGCTCAGAATATCGCTCGTGACTGCAATAATGGCACATCTCAAATACAAATTTTGAGTTAACGCACTCACCAGAATTGCAGGTTGGTCTACCTTGCGCAGGAATTATGCATTTCAATAGAAGATGAAAACGTGATTTGCTGAGTTGTGTCACTATTGCAGCACACGAACAATCGAATAGGTAAGTTTCGAAACACTTCTCCATGCATAGAAGTTACAAAATTGATCTTTCATTGTTTTTTAACTTAAACGCTTCAGAGCATCTTTTAAGTAGATTCCTTTCATATCTTGGCTTATTTGACTAAGCTACTTTGCCTTTATTCACTTTTGAGTACATGCAGGCTCACAAACGATATAGTATGTATCGAAACTATGTGACTTTGAAACATCTGACCACACACAGAAGTTGCAAAATTGGTGTTTCTGTAGTCACGTGGTAAAGTTCTTAACTTAAAAATCTTTGGAGGAAACAAGAATTAGATCATTGAACCAGAAGCTATATTAAGCCGATTAAGATAAATTTTCCAACGCTCTTTTTTCGTTAATCAGGCAACATGAATTCGCTCGTATTACTAAAACAAAATATAGGTACGGTACTTAACTTAAAGTTTCAGTACTTAACCCGATTTTGTCAAAAATTGACTTAAGAACTTTTACCCCTGACCAGAGCCTTGTTATTAATTTTCATAAAAATATGTTTAAAATTTCAGAGCCTTTTCTAAGTAGGTTCCTTTGATATCTGGTTCTAATACAATGCAAATATACAAATTAATGCAATACAAATAAAAAGCGAACCGGGTGAAAGGTGATGTTAAAATATATCTTGCGATAAAATGCAATACTTTCCGCGGTGTACATTTCGGTTTCACTATTTGAGTTTGAGGTAAAATAATCATGGACATTTGAATTTGCGACTTACACCCACACCAAGTAGGTTTCTGTAATTCAATTTCGTTGCGGTCTGTCTCGATTTTGGGTAGAGGTTCTGGACAATATTACAATAATTCTTGCATCGTGGTATCTTAAACAATATGTAATTGCTTTCCGACCCCCAAAAAATAATATTACTAGAACAAGAAAATTTCTTTTGGTAAACATTTTTTTAAAATAAATTATTGGAGGTCAAAGGCGTGGATATGAAAACAAAGGTAGATGTAGATTTTCGTAAATGAAAAGCAACAGCTTGTCTGTTCACAAAATTCGAAGAAGGAATTACAGTATATCTATACTGCAATTTTTCAAACTTTGCTTCTCAAGGTCCGTCTTCACGATGGAATTTGTCACGGTATTTCGCGTCTTTCTCAGTCATAGCGCTAGATATCGCATGCTCGCGACCGTATCAAGCAGTGCTTGCGACCATGTGACTTCTAGCAGCACGCCCGAGAAAGACGCAAACTGCCGTGCGATATTCCATTGTGGCCATAGGGTCTAGAGAGGCAGAGTTAGAAAAAGTCGCACTGTAGGGTCGTATTTACGAACCGATGCCAGGGCTCCCAGTTGATTTTGCGACTTATCTTCGTTACGCATTCAGATGAAGAGGTGATAGAAGTGTGCCTAAACGACTACGACAAAAGGAACTACATTGGATTATTCCTTGGGAAATGACAACAATCACAATAACCCAGACTTTCAGAGTGCCCCGAAAACGGCTTGGTGGAACCCTACTTAACCTATAAAATTTTAGAATGAAAAAAAAATTAAAATCGATTATAAATATTTAATAATTATTAATATGAGTTAAATTACATTCCGGCTTTTATTTACGGGTCACTCTAGAATTTAATATTTTTCCTTACAAGGAATGAATGAAATTACCGTGGTTTATTTTATTTATTTATTTACGTCAAAAGAGTTAGAAACTGTATGTGACGAGCTATGAGGAGAAATGAAATTCGTGCACGTTTTCATGATTCTGTGATCTCTATCCTAAACCATATCCAAGTCGAATTTTCAATATGGAAAAAAGAGCGTCTTTAAGGTCACCTTCATTTAATAATAATAATGATAATAATAATAATAATAATTATTATTATTATTATTATTATTATTATTATTATAATTATTATTGCTTCATATCACGACTACAGATGTTATGAGTCGGCTGAGTATAAAATCTACTCCAGGTTGCAACCAGCTACCTAAGGAGCAGATCTAGGGACTGCCGGTGTCTCTACAATACTTAGCGTAAAATGTGAACTGTGCCAAATAAAGCAATTTCTTGCCCTTCCCAGTCCTTTGAATGACCTGGAAGTTTAGCCAAGTTCTTACGCAAATTTTGCGGAACAAATCCCAGAGCTCCGATAACTATCGGGACGGCCTGTGCTTTTACGCCCCACATTCGGCCGATCTCAATTTCCAAACTCTTGTATTTCAGACGTTTCTCTGCCTCCTTGGTTACGATATTTTGATCGCAAGGCACAGCAACATCCACAAATAGACACGATATTATTATTATTATTATTATTATTATTATTATTATTCCTCTAAATCACGACTTAAGATGTTATGTGTCGGCTGAATATAAAATCTACTCCAGGTTGCAACCAGCTACCTAAGGAGCAGATCTAGGGACTGTCGGTGCCTCTACAATACTTAGCGCAAAATGTGGGCTGTTCCAAATAAAGCTATTTCTTGCACTTCCCAGTCTTTTGGATTACCTGGGAGTTTAGACAAGTTCTTACACAAATTTTGCGGAACAAATCCCAGAGCTCCGATAACTATCGGGACGACCTGTGCTTTTACGCCCCACATTCGGCTGATCTCAATTTCCAAACTCTTGTATTTAAGACGTTTCTCTGCCTCCTTGGTAACGACGTTTTGATCGCAAGGTACAGCAACATCCACAAGTAAACACGATTTGTTCTCCAAATCCCGGATGACTATATCCGGTTTGTTTGCTGCTATCGTGCGATCAGTTTGAATTTGTTGGTCGTACAATATCGTACACAATCCAACAGACGTCACCGGTTTCGGTGAGTGTTCGTACCACTTGGGGCATGTGTTCGGAACTTCGAGGGCGGTACAGATCTGCCAGTGGAGGTAGCTACACACCCTGTCATGTCTTTTCAAGTATTCGGTCTTTGCTAGGATTGGACAAGCTGAGACAATACGATCGATGGTTTCTACTTGCTCCTGGCAAATTCGGCATTTGTCATCTTGGGAAATTTTGAGAACCGCTTTATCATAATGTCGTGTTCTCAAGGCCTGATCTTGGGCAGCTATTACAAGTGCTTCCGATTCTGGCTTCATTCTTCCCCTTTTAAGCCACATATATGATTGATCTTTATTGATCTGCACCTTGTCCATTCTTTTTAGATATTGTCCGTGGAGTCCGTGGAGTCTCTCCACGATTTCTTTAACATTTTCTGTGTCTCAAATTTCATGTTAAGTTGCATCAGAAGTTCAGTGTCTCTGTCATTCTGGTTGTCTTGCATAGTTTTCTTTGCAATGCTTCTTGCTACACTTACAATGCCTCTGTTTCCCATTCTTCGGTCAGATTTCATGACCTGCCTCATTAGAGGGTCATCTTGATGGCTGACTACATACTTTCCCATCCCGGTTATTGCATTGTGCCAGGAGGCTTCAATTTGTCTGAGGCCTCTTCCTCCTTCCTTACGTGACACAAAGTCTATGTACATCAGCTCGGGGGTGGGCAACATGATGCATTGTAAGCAATTTTCTGGTTTTTCGATCCATGATGCGAATTTCCTGTTCAGTCCAGTCTACTAGTCCGAAACTGTATTCGGCTACAAGCACCGCCAAACTACCTATTGCTGATATTTTATTATTATTATTTTACTTTTGCACTTCTCCCACGCGGGGGGGGGGACACATTCACTTGCCACTAGTGTTGCTGTGGCTAGGCTCACTCCGATGAGCAAGTATCGAGCGAGATCTGTGTATTTTCTCTTAGGTCCTTCCATACTACATGTCAAACGTATCAGTAATAGTTTTCCTCACAATGCGACATGTGTCCAGAATGATAGGAAGAATATTTATTATTATTTATTTCCATATTATTATTATTACTACTATTCTCTTTCGATATATGTTCGAGGTATTGCTAAAAGGGATTTAAAAATTTCCGGCTCCAATAAATGTATTTTCAAGAGATTATAAGAACATTGCTCGTTAATAATTATGACGCTTTATCTAATTGTGCAGTAAATGAATTTGTTGTCCGCGAACCCAGTATTATGAATGTTTTATCCACACTGCTAACGAGGTTGGTGTAGAGCAGTGCTTGCCAACTCAATGCTCTGTGACGTCACAGAAATCTACTTTGAACCGAGCCGCGGAGTGGAAGTGCCCATGGTACGAAAGTAGAGGGAAAAGGTTTCATTGGAAAATCGAAATTATTTTTTTAAATGGTTATTAATATTTAGAATGTTTATGATCCAATAAACAATATGAAGAATTACATAATAGAGCATATTATAACATAAAGCAATATCAGTTTTATCATAACCAGTACTGTAATTCCATTTCCATTCTTCTATTAGATAACAGTTTTGAAAATACTGTTTTAACATTTTAGGACAGTAATGGTATATAACAAATACATAGGTAACCAGAAGAGGTTACGTGACAAAACCAGGCTTCATTATTTATGTACAATTTTGTTTGCGATTATTGTATATCCTTGTGATTTTCAGCATCTTTTCCATAACATTTAATCTGTAAATTTCCTTATTCATCCACGTTTGCGGGATATGCCATTCTCATAATTTATTTTTATCCCGCAGCTTTCTCGGGGTCGCAAAGTTACGTACGCTCTGCAGGTTGGCATTTTTAACCCTATACAGGTAGCGGTTGCCGGGGTTACGTTAGAGGTGGCGCAGGGTCCTTTCTGACCCCTTTAAATTATTTATTTATATTATATTTAGAAACAAATAAGCGTGAAATTAGTTATTTTAATAATGATCAATCATTTATAAGATAGTATTAACATAATGCAATATTATAAACAAACATGCTAATGAGGAATTGAAAAAATAAAACGACAAAATTATCTTTAATTTTATACACGATGTGGAGTAATAGCGGCTTTCCTCAGTGAACCCATTTACATTGTCCTGAATATTTCAATGACAAAGGTTTCTGAAAATTGAAGTTCCATTTTCTAACATTCTCACACAAAAATAAGTAAATAATGAATTGAAAATGGCTGTAAGTCAAACAACACAACTTGGAAAAAGTACAAAATTTATCTTTGTATTAGTGTCACAAATATATTATGAATGAATTATTGCATCTAAACTTTGGAATGGAACATTTGCATGTCAACAATTTATTACTCATCTCACTCAATTACATTGTTTACACAAAACATCGCGATGATCTTTACAAACTTGTTTTCTGCATTTAGCACAAAAAGTTTAGTTTTCCTCAAATTATTCATAATGTCAAATAAATAAACAATGCACTTCACGCTGACACATTCTATCAATGTAAAGGCACAACTGAAGCACAGTAAGCGCTTCGCACTGCCGACGGAAGTGGTGGCGCGGGGTCAGACAGATCATTTTGCACGGCTCGACTGTTATCGCTCTTCCACGAACTCTTCGCGCTGTCGCGAAGTGGGTATTTCTTTCAAACAAAGCTAAAAAACCTGGTGAAAGGTACGTGAAATATAAAGCTTCTGTCTCGCAAATTTAGGCAACTGCAGCTAAGCAAAGATGCTTGGGGGTCACAGGGACCCCCGCGCCACCTCTCCCGGCTTAACTTACCCTAGTTCTTTCGATAACTCTAAACACTTCGTCATTGCTCCAGTATCTACGAAATGAACCTTTCTTCCCAACCCGAAAGAAAATTAACGGGTGTAGATGGTTCCCACTCGTTGCCAGAAACCCTGTCAAGGTTTTCGTCACCGGCGACCGCCGTCTGGCCCTCTCTCCCTCCCTCCTATCATCGCACTGCTTCTCCGAGAGCCTGCTCACGGAGGGGAAGGCTGCTCTGACGTCATTTTTTCTCCAACTAGCAAACGCTGCTCTAGAGCAGAGGTGCACAAGACCCATTTGAGCCCCTTCGTGGGGCGCCGGGAAGCGCGCGCCCCGCGCCCCATGGCGCCCCATGACAACCAGGAAAGTTGGCGTAATCCCCAACGGCCGAGCTGTTTCTTCTCTTTACAGATCAGAATCGTAGTTCAAGGCTAAGTGCGAGCACGAATTTTTCTTCATGGAGAGAAATGGAGTAACAACGTGTCTCGTATGTCAGAAGATGGTGTCGGAGAAAAAGTAAGCAAAACAGTATGGTCAAGTGTATTACAATCAGATATTTCTGAACTAAATTTATTATTATTATTATTATTATTAGTATTATTATTAGTATTATTATTAGTATTATTATTAGTATTAGTATTACAATGAAAAATTGATAAATTTTCTGTTCTTGTAATTTATATTACAAATATTTTCAAAATCAGTTGCAACAGTAAGATTGACCGTGAAACGTATGGAAGTTGTCGAGCAAATAATTCTGAAATAATAGTATACAAAACCTCACCCTCTCCATAAACTACAGCTGTTATTTCAAGTTGTACTTCAACGTAATTCGACGCATTTCCGTCTTACGAAACCGCAGGGAGGGCCTTCCTCCCACCGAGGGCTCTGGCGGCGGTCACTTGCCCAAAGTCAAAGCCTCTCACTAGAAGCCGGTGGGGCGCGGAATGGCTGCCATGGCAGTCGTGGGGTGCGTTGTGCAAGCCTTCTCTAGAGCAAAGAGAGCAACCACGTGACCTGGCCGTGGGACAGCCGTGATCCGTCTAACCCGCTGCATTGAATGGACTGATGTTTCTCGGCACATCAACTTCTAAGGTCATTAATCCCGTTAGTGTAGAATGTTTTGTCGCGTGATGTGGGAGAGAAATCCGGCGGACCGAAATCCGGAGAGGCGCCGACCTACACATTGGCTTGCGGGGCATTTACTCGAGGTATCTCCCCCTCAGTGAAGCACCGCCCTAAGCAGAACAAACTAAGCTCCAGACAATTGTGGCATCGTAATGCACGCGTGTGTAATAAGGGGGTGAGAAACGGACAAGAATGAAAAGACAAGATTGCTAGCGGTCCATGACACGTTTATTATTGTACGGCTCCGGCATTCGCATTGCATTTACTCGAGATACCACGGAAAACTACCGAATTTTCACGAATGCGTGCGAGCACGAATTTTCTTATTTTCGACACCAACTCAATTCGACCTAGCTGGTAAGGAAAATTCGCCACCGTAGGGGCTAGAACCCTTCTCACTCTCGATCAAAATTGCTGCAGAGGCAGCGTCAATGCGGAGCTACACACTGCGGGTGGCGCTTTGGACGATGCATTACGATGAAGTTAAGCATTGCACCCCAGCAAGGAGAGAACACGCTACTTAGTTCCAATATGATCGCTAAGAGGTGGATTTTAATGAAATGTCATTTTTGTTTTTACTTTAGAACAATGCCTTTTAGTATAGATATTAATTTTATGCTACGCGAAGAGTAAATAAATTATCCATTTTTATACGTCTTTTTTTCCGTTTTTCTTATATTTCGAAGTCATTTTTTTACTAGTTTCCATCATTTTTAAAGAACTTTTAGCATTATATTAAAACATTTTTAACACTATATTGGTACTTGCTTCGAATAGTATTTACGAGATGCAACAAATGTTCCCTACAGAATTACTCAGTAGTTTGTTTGGTTTCTTCGCAACAGTCCTTTTTTTTTTTTTAATTTATTTTAAATAGGATTATTATACAAAGTTCAGTTTTTACAACTCTCCATTTGCTTTGTTGACTTACATCTAATACTATAAACTAAATCTATTGAACACTACAATTGACGAGGGGACTCACCGAGCACCTCTAAGAAGCATTAATATTTGCAAAAATGTTTAGGAATGAGTGGATAGGATATCTATTTTTTATTCTTGTTGGGGTTTCATTAAATTTACCTATGCTGATGTGTCTATCTTGGTTGATGAGGGTTAGGTTGGAATAGAAGTTATTGGCCAGGAATGCTATGTGGTGTGCGATGGGATTAAGGTTAAATTCGTGGTGTAACTGCTTATTGGAAATAAACCAAGGGGCTTGAGTGATGGTTCTTAGAAATTTATTTTGAATTATCTGTATTTTGTTGATGTTATATTTTGCTGCATTTGTCCAAATTGGACAAGCGTACAGAAGAAGAGGTCTTATGATGGTTTTATACAAGATGATGCTATTGCTTAGTGAGAGTTTCCTGTGATTTAAGAGTGGTTTTAACTGTATTAATTTTGCTTTGGCTTGCTGAACTTTGGTGTCTATGTGTATTTTCCAATTTAATGTGGTGTCCATATGGAGGCCAAGGTATTTAACGGCATTGTTATGGGGAGTCCAAGGGATTATGTTGTTGTTCATTTTAAACGGCGTAGGGAAGGAATATGGTCTGAAAGTGAAGACTTTAGCTGTAGATTTCGAGGGATTGATTTTGATTTTCCATTTCGTTGCCCAGGTTTCTATTTCATTTAAATGGGATTGAATTTCGTTGGCTATGTAATTAATTGAGGAGTGGGACATGTAGATTACCGTATCGTCTGCAAACTGGGCTATGTGAGTGAATCTTGATGTAGGCATATCTGCTGTATATAAGTTGTAGAGTAATGGAGAGAGAGGTGATCCTTGAGGTAGTCCTGCTGTAATGTGTCGGGGGTTAGAATTATGATTTTCTATTGCAACTGAGAAGGTTCCATTGGTTAGGAAGCTTTTGATTATTTTGAAGAGGTACGTAGGGGTGCCTATTGATAAGAGTTTATAGTTTAGTCCTTCATGCCATACCCTGTCAAATGCTTTAGCGATGTCCATGAAAACTGCTATTGAAAATTGTTTTTTTTGGAAGGAGGAGTGGAAATGTTCAGATATGCGCAAAAGTTGATGTGCTGTGGATAGTTTATTTGTGAACCCAAATTGATAGAATGGTATGAGGTGTATTTTTTTCAGGTATTGGTTTAATCTTGTTAGAATTAATTTCTCAAACATTTTTGCTAATGTGGGGAGGAGACTTATGGGCCTATAGTTGTCAGGGATGCTATGATTTTTATTGGGTTTGGGGATAGGGAGGATGATAGAATGTTTCCAGGTATTAGGGTAGTAGCCAGTTCTTAAAGATGAGTTATATATGTTTACAATGAAAGCTATGGCAGAATTGGGTAGGTTTTTGAGAATTACATTGTTTATTTTATCGTGACCGGGGGCTTTTTTATTTGGAAGGGATTTGATAACTTTTAGAGTTTCTTGTGGAGTGATGTACTTAATTTGTTGTGGAACGTTAAAATTAGGGGAATTCGCGACGAGTTGAATTTGAGTGTGATCTGGGTGGGGAGATGTGAGGTTTGGTGTGAAAGTTGATGCGAAATGGTCTTCCGTTTTATCAGCAGTTGCGTGTGTTTTCCCATTTGAAGTTGTTAGTGGGGGGATTATAGTTTTTTTTTGAGTATTCTTTTCGTGAAGTTCCAGAGTGAGTTATTACTTGTATTTAATGAATGAATGATGATATTGTATTTAGTTTGTTTATAGTGTTCAAGTGCTTTTCTACTGATTTTGGTTAGAGTATTGAGTTCTTTTTTTAATGAAGGGATTCTAAGTGCCATCCATAGTCTCCTGGTTTTATTTTTAGTTTCTATGATTTTGATAATGCTTTGTGGTAGTTTGTCTGCTGTGTGTTTCCGAAGAGTGGTCGGTCGTACGGGGTTGAGTTTGCCTATTGTGTTAATTATTATGTTATTTAGTTGACTTATTGTCTGGTCTATTTCCGCTGGGGAGTTAAGTATTTTAAAATTGGGTATTTGTTTTTGGATTAAATTTTTGAATTTTGTCCAGTTTAAATTGTAAGTATTTAAAGCAGGAGTGGGTGAATGGGGAGGGGGAATTTGATCTGTAGAAATTAACACTGGGATGTGATCAGAATCGAGTTCAAAATGCGGGGTTGAATGAAAATTGACATTAATGTTTGTTATTCCTATGTCTAGTATATCAGGAAGCCTGATTGGGTCATAGGGATAATAGGTTGGTTCTGGGGGTGAGATCACTTTAATTCCGTTAGTTTCTACATATTTTAAGAGTTGGGCACCTGCTGCATTGGTGACTCTGCAGCCAAATTGTACATGTTTGGCATTTAGATCTCCTAAAAGAATATAAGATGATAAGCGCGAAAGTAAATTATTTAGATCTGCAAAATTTGTTCTTTTGTTGGGGGGTTTATACGCGGCAATGATAGTAAAATTTGGGTAGGTGTTGGTAAGTGAAACTGCTATTGTTTCGATGCCATTGATGGATGTTGTGTTTTCTTCGAAATAGGCGATAGTGTTTTTGATGAGTATAATCACTCCGCCGCCTGGGGAGTTGGCCCTATCCATTCTTGCTGTATTGTAACCTGGTAGCTTGAAAGTAGCTGGAGGTTTTAAATGAGATTCTGTGATGCAAGCAATGTCAACATTATTGGTTTGGAGAAAATAATGGAGTTCGTTTTTTTTATTACTGATGCCACATGCGTTCCAGTTCATTAGGATTAACCTATGATTTGGATTATTTTGTGCCATTGGGGAAACTACAATTAGAAGTAATTGCTTGTTGAATGTTTTGAATAATAGTTGGGATGACTGAATTGATGATGTTGATTATATGAGTTATTATTTGATTGATAATATTATGAATAAAAGGAGCACTCAGAAAGTTTTGGGGGAGCCTGTTTTGTGGGTTGTGAGTTGGGATGTATGTCGGGATGTTATTTGGTGGGTCCTAACCAAACGTTTGCGAGCTGAATTCACTCGAACAAAAAGAGGAAGCCTCGATACCCAGTAACATATCCTACAGTTCTTGTTGTACTGATTTGATCAAATTTTTGTTGCGTCATTTTTCTTTGTTATGTCATTTTTGGCAATGTTTTTAGGGTACAAAATCCGGCCCCTAGTGATCACGCTAATAACTATCTCCATCCTTGCATCCATCTACTGTGATACAGAGTGATCTTCAAATGTCTTCTGATAGCATATTTTTTACCGTAATTATCTTTTAATACTCATTCGAAGGTAATAGTTATATAATACAACCGACAAATACATTTCTTTTATTTTAATAAGTTATTCAGTATTATACTCGTAGTATTAAAAAAATTGGAAGGTAAATTCCATGATGTCAAGGCAAGCTTGTGTGATTTTGTTTTGAAGTGCGGCTAAAATTGTGTCCATTAAATTTATCATGTTTGTTTCATTTGTAACAGGTGTGGTAACTGATCCTGACTATCGAAATACATGCAGAAATGCACCATAGGCGCTTCATTTGAATTGGTTGAATTTGACTACGTTATAGCCGAGTTGTTAGTAGGGCAGAAGTGGAAATATTTTAATATTACGTGACTGGTTCCAATAATGTGAGAAAATGCGTGCTGTTTCTGTACCTTTAGTTTATTTAATGAAAAGTACATTTCTTATTTTACATTTCAACTTTACAACTGTTCTCTGATCCTAGTCTTCCTTGTGCTATTTTGAAGTTAAAATTAAAAAATACTCTAAAGTGAGCTAGGAAGCAAGTAGCACCTCAGATGTGTACTAGTCTAAATTAGTAAACATTTTCAAAAATGAAGGGGGAATCTATTTACAATTCTGGCTCTGACACTGAGATTTTTAACATGGTTTAGTTGGTAAATGTATCTAGGAATGTTGCACACAAATTGTAGGAGAGATAGGTTATTTGTTTCTTTGTTGTATCTGTGTAGTTTATTTAAATCATGCTGCAATTGACTGTTGCCGATGAACCATTATCCTTTTGTAATCAATCCTAAAATAAATTGTTTTTTATCAATTGCATTATGTTCATATAGGACAAGCATTCTTTCGGATGGGACAAGTATACTGAAGTGTTGGTTGGAGTGTTTTCGAGCGCGTCAATTGCTGAAGTCGTTAGTCTTGTAAGTTCCTGGAGAAGTGGCGTTTATCTTCTCCCATTGGATGGTGAGATCCAGCGCCCACCAACCTGTTGGCTGGCGGGAGTTTCCCCTAACACGAATCTCCCACCTACGGCGCACCGTCTTAGCCAGGATAAGCACTAAGCTGCCGACCGGTCTCTTGGCATGTGTGGTAGTGTAGTGCATATAAATGTCAGTGTGTGTAAGTGAGAGGCGAGGATAGGACAAGCAAGAGGAAGAAAAGATCGCGCGCGGCCAATTTGTTTGGGTATTGCTGCGGAATTCGCCTGGCGTTAATCGGAGAAACCACAGAAAACTACTAATCCGAGAACCCCGCCCGCTAAAACTTCTCCAGACAGCGACTGAATTCGATCTAGCTTTCTGGCTACACTATCGGCACGTGAACTTAGGACCTCTTGGTCAGAGGCATTGCAGTGACATCAGTTGAAGCCCTGAGACACTTCTCGTGATGGTCGGATTTTATAGAGTGCTAGCGGAATCACGCCACACCACCGTCTTCCCGCTTCGTCAGCGTTGCTATGATTTGGTGGTTCTCGTGCCGCTACCGCCCCAGTCGTCTTCTGTGTCAGCATTACTTTCGTCCCGTCTACATCTCGCACCGCCCGCTCGTCGTCTCCTGCTCGACTCCGCTCCGCAACGAATGACAGCAAAAATGATGCCCAGGTTGTTTGGGGGATTGCTTTCATTTCAAGAGCCATCTAGTAAAGAGTTGCAATAAAGTGAACAGCATAAAATCTACCTAATGAAAGAATACTTAAGATACGCCATGTTTCATTGAGATCGCTTAACAGTGTCGGAGTTTATCTCGGGCAAACCAACATGCATAATTATATTACTTATTTATTATATATTTAGCTGGTGGCAGTTGGCTGTGTTGGTTTAGTAACTGATGGGGCCATCAATGAAGACAACAATCTTGTTCAAAAACCATATTTTACTGTTGTAAACTGATATTCTACATTCGATTTCATTCACAAATTTCGTTGCGTGATAGTGTTATTCATTTTCCTCCTCCAAAAGAAACAGATCAAATTCCTATTATCCAATGCCACTAAACGAGGTAAGAAGGCAGAAGAGGTTTTTGAGTTCCTTGGCACATCTCAATATATATGCATATGATATAAATGAAATATGCTTAAGGGTTTCCTACCACTAACATAATGAATTGGATTTGTAAAAAGCAGTTTTGTATGGCAACCATTTTTTGCCACGGCAGATTAAAGTGAACAGTCCATGGCTGTGAAATTTTGCTTCCTGCTAGGGAAAAACGTCGAAGAACCCGTTGTGATATTAAAGGCAGCTTACAAGGATAGACCAAAGGGAAAAAATTAAGTGTACGAATGAATTTCTCGTTTCAAAAAAGGTAAAATGTCACTCAACGACAAACCTCGTTCTGGACGTCCGTCAACTTTCACAATAGATTAAAATGTCGAAAAAGTCCACGCAATCGCCTTGGATTCACCGTATAGTCAATTAGTACTCAAAGAGGGTAAATAGCTTAAAGTTTTGGTTTATATTAGGTATGTAGCTCCTGTGTTTTTTTGGGGGTCGCTGAACACTAATATCACATTTTCTATGAAATTTTCTAAATAATAACATACAAGCAATGCAGTGTCCAATGCAGTGCTGGTAAAAATACCAGCCACACGTTTACACGCTTAAAACGGACACGAGAGAATATCGTCAGTCGATCGATGCCTCGAGTCACGTATAAAGTTAATGAGAGGGCCGGAGCCGAACTTGTATTATTTCCAAAATGTGTAACTGTGTAATTTCATAAACATGTATTTTGCTTTATACTAAACGCGCCAGGATTCAAAACGCACGACCATATTCAAACACCTATACTTGACACTAAAAGAAATATTATCTGAACGGATTTTTTCTTTTACTAATTTACCACGATGTTGCAGCACTGAAATATTCGATCTTGAAACTAATTATTTACCAGGGTGTCAAATATTATCACTTTCAAGTAATTCAAAGGCCTTTTCCAACCTCAACATTTCAAAATACTATTAACTAAATCGACGACTGTAAATACGAACGTACAAGCGTAAGTATAATATTGAACCAGGTCAGATCACCAGGCTGCATGAAATTTCACACTTGCACGTTGCAACTGCCAGAATTAGATTGTGTGTGTTGTGTGTGTGTGTGTGTGTGTGTTGTGTGTGTGTGTTGTGTGTGTGTGTTGTGTGTGTGTGTTGTGTGTGTGTGTTGTGTGTGTGTGTTGTGTGTGTGTGTTGTGTGTGTGTGTTGTGTGTGTGTTGTGTGTGTGTGTTGTGTGTGTGTGTTGTGTGTGTGTGTTGTGTGTGTGTGTTGTGTGTGTGTGTTGTGTGTGTGTGTTGTGTGTGTGTGTTGTGTGTGTGTGTTGTGTGTGTGTGTTGTGTGTGTGTGTTGTGTGTGTGTGTTGTGTGTGTGTTGTGTGTGTGTGTTGTGTGTGTTGTGTGTGTGTGTTGTGTGTGTGTTGTGTGTGTCGTGTGTGTGTCGTGTGTGTGTGTTGTGTGTGTGTGTTTTTGTGTGTGTGTTGTGTGTGTGTGTGTTGTGTGTGTGTGTGTGTGTGTGTGAAAGAAAGTTTCTTAGACTGTTCTCCATGCTCTTGGATTCAAATAAAAATTATTTGTGATTTGAAACCAAATGATTATAAATATGATACATTTTTTTCTCACAAAAACGCTTACTGTAATCGTTAAGGGCGAAACAAAGTCATTGCATGTTACGATATCACATTTATTTTGCTGCACCTGCATGTGGTTTTCAAAATGTGATATTCCTTTAACATTTTCGACAAAGGAAGCGTGTTTTAAATTCATTGCTACTTCCGAGATCATATGCATTTTCCGATTTCGTGGAAACTGTCTTCACGATGGGAACATTCTCATCCAATACTGATATTTGTAATTATAAAACGTTGTATAAAACATATTCTTCAGTAAGTACTAACAATCCGCTACAATAATTCAATAGAATACAAGTGCATTTTGTAAGTGCATTTTGTTTGTTTGTAAGTGCACTTGTTTTGCATACAAGTGCATTTGTAACACATTGCCAGGTGGCATAACAAAATGAAAATCGATACACGCATTAAAGTTCAAGTGAAATGTTTTCTGCTGCATCACTTTTTATATACAATTAGAGACTATACTGACTATCAAAATAAAAAGATAATATTAATTTTTATAATGATATATAATGGATTACTAAACATTTGTATTTGTTTAATTTTAAAAATATTTACTAAATATATAACAAGTACTGTCTTTCAACTCTGGGTCAATGACCCCATCCCCTAAGGTTGTCGGTTAAGTTTCCATGATATATTGAGCAAATGCTGATATGGCCCACTGTTCTTTCTCGGCATAAATGTAGCTTCACTATGCACATGTTTGTTGAGCTCTCCTTTTACTTTCCTGTGTACGCACGGAGTAATATACATGGTGTAGGGAAAGTTATGTAATGCTGCGCGAAAAAATTGGGAATTTTCGGCAGAAAAAATTCGTTGCCGGGATGTGATAACAAAAAAGTGGATAAATCCAGTTGCTAAATTAAGAAAAACTAGGAGCTACAACATCACATACTTTCCCGTATTATTGGAAACAACTACGTAGGATTGAAATATTACGCTTTCTGCCCCACTAACATCTTAGCTATTATTTGAAAAGGTCCAATTCAACCAGGAAGCGAACAATTCACTGTTTCCACCACGTGATGTCAAAACTATGTAAATAAAACAACTGTATAAAAATATAATACTAAAGTTCTGTAAACTTATATTGGAAAAAGAAGCCTCATACCATACAGCTATATCAAGTCACAACATTGACGCGTAATTCACAGAAATTCGCGACGGCGGAACGGAATTGTGGCATTCCCTGTATTGTCGATTCTCCCTTAATGAGCTAGCAATTTCTATTTCAAATATTTGAAAATAAATAAATTCTTTATAGATTAATGTGTAAATGTATAACAAAAGGTATACTGTAAAAACGAAGAGATAATAAACAAAACTGCAAATTCTAATTTACGACGCATCCGGCTTTCTGAAGCGCAGTAAATTTGCAGCGGGCTATTATGTTTGTCACGAAATTATAGAATAACTACTCGTTTTTTTAAATGAAGCATGACCTTATTTGAAGACGTATTTTTGATAAATATATTTCATTGTGAAAACCAGCAACCATCTATCGCAACCCAATATACATTTTTTTGACATTTTCTCAGTTTTTTGGTATCCTAATAATAAAACGGAAATATTAATTTTAGCATATTAAAGAACACAAAAACCTTGTTCTAAATGAAATTTTCTTTTAAAAATGCGTAGCCGTTTTTAAGAAAATGGTGTTTAAATGCTACTAAAAATGCGAAATTTGAAACTTTTTCACAGAAAATGTTTCAGTTTTCAAAAAACTTAATTTGAAGTCATTTGAAGCACTTACATTTACAAACATAATAATATTTACAAATTGCTGGTAATGTGTATATTAAAGATTTGAGAAACCTTTCAAAAAAACTTACATTTGTGTAATTTTTGATAAAACAAAAACATACCTCAAAATGATCTTCACGGCATATTAAAGAGTGCAATTAACACTATTCGTTCCAAAAGTTTGAAGAAAACAATTTGGAACCATTTATGAGAAAACGGTGTTTGAGCCCTTCTGAAAATGCGGGAATTTGAGCTAGTCCTTACAAAAAATGTTTGAGTTTTAGAGGAACTTTACTTGATATTATTTAAAACACATGTACTCATTAATATAATAATGTCAACAAATCACCGCAAATGTAAATATTAATGACGTGAGAGACAAGTAAAAAATTAATTTTTACAATTTTTGAAAAAACAATAGAATAGAGCACAATGGTGTTTATGTCATCGAATGGAGTGCATTTAGCACTATCCCTACCAAAGATTTAAAGAAAAAATTTGGAGTAGTTTTTGAAAATTGTTTTGTAAATTTTTAAGATAGTACATATAGCACGCAATATTGCGCGAACTACTAAAATTTTCAAAAAAATGTACATGACCTTAAAGAAAGAGTTCACTATGAAGAACAAATTTCATTTGAAGGAAAAATCTCTATCTGCAATTTTGTAGTTGGAGGAGGACGCCGAATAAAATTCAAACTTTGGAAATTTTCAAAAATTCAGTTATCCATGAAAATTGGACCTACACTCACTCAAAAAAATATTCGGACAGTACTCAGCATACTCACCTTGAACACGTTCTGAGCCTGTTAAAACAATAAAATATTATAGCAGCGATAATTTTCATATTCTTTTAGGTTTAATTACTCGTATACTGCAAAATGCATTTTTTCTGCTTTTACATCAATGATAAATTTGCATTAGAACTTCCAGTAACGGAAATTGCACACCAAATAAATATTCGGACAGACGTATCCCCATCATTTTTGTCAACGAACTACTGGGCGAAAACAAAATGAAGGATCTTTTCCCACGGTTGATTCAAGGCCGGTTGTAACGGTCAATCGAAGCGCTGTCGAAAATCAGTTTATTAGTGTATCTCCTTGAAGCACGTTAAAAGAATGCCTCGAAAAGGAAAGAACAGCTCTTTCGAACTGCGACAATTAGTTATCTTTCACAATGCAAAAGGCAAGAGCTGCCGTGAAATTGCAAAAAACTTAAAAATGAAGAAAAGCACAGTATATGACATAATTAAACGATTTAAACAAGAAGACAGGATTGAGTCTCACCGCCAAAGTGGACGTCCCCATAAACTTTCCCGTCGAGAAGAGATCTTCGTTGTCATGAAAATTTTAAAAATCCCTAGTTAAGTGCACTGAAGATTGCTGCAGAGGTGAGAAAGGACTGGGGAAGGAAGTACATCCAGAGACAATTCGAGTAATTCTACGAAAAGCAGAATTTCATGGTCGCATGGCTAGAAGAAAGCCGTTCATAAATAAGATTAACAAGAGGAAAAGGCGGGATTTTGCTGAGGAACATGTAAAAAAGGTTCTTGAATGGTGGAATCGTGTGATATTTTCGGACGAGAGTAAGTTTAATGCGTTTGGACCTGATGGAAGAACATTGGTGTGGAGACAGGCAAACACGCAGTTACAAGAGAAGAATCTGCAACCTACAGTAAAACACGGAGGTGGTAACGTAATGGTGTGGGGCTGTATGGCGGCGAGTGGTGTGGGTGCGCTTGTCTTCATTGAAGATATAATGAACAAACACAAATATCTAAATGTGCTCAAGGACAATCTTAAGAAAAGTGCTGATAAGTTAGGTATTGGGCATAATTTTAGTTTTTATCAGGATAATGATCCCAAGCATACGTCACAATGAGTTCAACTGTGGCTTTTGAACAACTGTCCCTCAAGTTCTTCACCCTCCCCCCCAATCCCTAGACATCAATCCCATAGAAAATCTTTGGCAAAAGTTGGACAGTGAAGTGAGAAAGGAGCATATCGCCAACAAACAACAATTAAAAGTGCGACTGCGCGAAGAATGGAACAAAACTTCAGCTGAGTATACTAGAAAACTCGTAGAAAGTATGCCAAAGAGGTTGAATGAAGTTTTGAAAATGAAAGGACTCCCTACAAGTTATTCATGTATTTATTTTTGTTTTATTTAGTTTTATTAATTTGTTTATATTATGTGTCCGAATATTTTTTTGACATTCCAGAGAATCAAGTTTTTTTCAAATTTATTGTAGTTTAATAATTTTTAATGTGAAAATTAAAATTGCATGTTGTTCTAACGTATGAAATGTGCGTCTTTCATTATTTACAACCAAAATTACGAAACGTTTCATATCGTTTTCTAAATAAAAGAAAGTATGGTAAAATCGCAGGTGTTCGAATATTTTTTTGAGTGAGTGTATGCCACATTAATAAGTGTATTTTACTCAATTCTTACATGATGTTTAAAGAAAAAATTGCAGCTGTTTTCGAGAAAAGTTTTGAAAATGTCCAAAAAGCCTCATGTAAAGTTCTCCCCCAAATTTAAAATATCGTTTTCAAATTCAAGGGCCCACGAGATCAGCCAGATCGATCGGAGTATCAATCGATCGGAGAGTATAAATTTTGTGGAAATTCGGCTGAGCGGTTTAGTGGCTAGCTTTGTTCACAGACAGAGGGACATAGGGACATACGGACAGACGTTTTCAATTGTGTTTTGTTATCGAGGACCCACAAAATAGGGATTCTGGCTGCACCGCGTGGATTCATCCACTTTTTCGTTACCAGGGCCCTGTAATAAGAGTTTTTCTGCCGAAAATCCGCCTTTTTTTCGCGCAGCACTACATATCTTTCCCTATACTATACGTACCTACGTACGTACGTATAGTATAGGGAAAGATATGTAACCACTTATAGGGAAAGTAAGAAAATTGAACTGAAAAAAATAAAGAAATTAATTTTTTTGTCCCTGAAAAAGTTAATGAACATGAGATCTGCACCATTCCCTCAAGCGTCCTTTATGCTACATGTGGCAATGTTTCATCAAAAAATATTGAAACGGTTTTGAAAAAATGGTGAAATGTTGAAGCGTCATGTAAACTACCCTCAAATATCAAAATAACGTTTGAAACTCATTAAGCCTTGAGTTCATTCATATCGATCGGGGGGTATCAATTTTGGAGAAAATTGGCTGAACGGGTTAGCGTTGACCACAGACGGACGGAAGGACACAGACGTCTATCGATTTTTCGGTATCAAACACCCACAAATTTGGATTCTGTCTACACCACGTGTTAGAAGAATCTGCTATAATAGCAACAGAATTCATCCACTTTCTCCGTTATCAGGGCCCGGTAATATGACACATTTTGCCAAAAATTCACCTCGTAAGGATGAGAAGGTAAAAATCAAATCGTAAATGTTTACCGCATGTTTTCTGTAACTCGGGATAATGTCTCGTTCTCAAACGTCACTAACCCCCTTGGTATTTTTCTTCAATATTCAAGTAATTTGGTTTTTGGTGGGAATGATTTTAAAGCCCAAGAAAGTGTGAAAAGTTGGTCTTTTTTAACATTTGTACGGAAATCATAAGTAATGACAATTTTTAATAATATTGCTAACACTCAGAAGAAACTATGTTTACAACCCAAAAACTATCATAAGCAAGATTACAAAAAGTGCTGTGATAACCAGTAATTTACTAGTCAGTAGCGAGAAGTGAATTTATCGGCTATCACAGCTCTTTGAGTGACATTTAGTGTCACTGATTCACGAATTAAGACTTTACATGAATCGAATCGGTAATTAAAATTACAACAATTACGAAAATGTGAAATATTACTCAAAATTGCTACCGAAAAATGTGAAACTTTCATTCAGCTCCGAGTTATCACTGCCACGTGGAATAACTTGT
This sequence comes from Acheta domesticus, assembly GCA_031308135.1. Taxonomy (NCBI): domain Eukaryota; kingdom Metazoa; phylum Arthropoda; class Insecta; order Orthoptera; family Gryllidae; genus Acheta; species Acheta domesticus. Next base: position 103,606,860 of record JAHLJT010003656.1, on the reverse strand, counting down.
AATCAAGTAAAATATGAATAATAGTTTAATGCAGAAAGTAATTTCAAATGTTCCGATTTTATCACTGAAATCTATACGAGGCTCTCCATCGTAATTCTTTATTGTGGCATAAAGCTTTTTCGGCCGCATTGCGGCCATCTTCAGTGCTACAAAAATAATAATAGTAATAATGATAATATATCTAAGTTACAAAAATTAAAAATTAAAATTTTTTTTTACAGAATATTGTTATGAATTAAATTTTAAAGAAAACTATAAAATGTGAAATTGACATATAATTTTTAAAATGAGAAATGAAAATTAAATTTAATAAATGGAATCTATTGCGAATAATATTATGAAACAAATTCGAGTGAAAGAAAACTGGAAAATTATAATAAAATGTGAAAATGGAAACATAATTTTGAATAACAAATGTTCGTTCTGAAGAGAGATAAAAAAATAGGAAATGAATAAATATGTAAATAAATAAATAAATGAATTAATAAATTACTATTGCTTCGATTTTACGGTAATAAAACTTTCAACAATAGGCTATTTGACAACTTTTAGAAAACCATCTTAAATTGTTTATTCTATCATTCTATGCATACGATTTCGTTAATTTTCGGTATACTACTAAAATTGCAACACAAATTGACGACAAAGTTTAAATTTTAAAGAAAGCCCGCCAAAACGCTGTCTTCCGCCAGAATCGGTTCGCATGGCTCCTGTGACGTCACATGCTTGTAAACAAGCGACCAGAGAGTATTGTAGCCAGCAGGAGAATAAGCGGAGAAAGAAAGTTAAGCGATTAAGTTTTATTTTGAAGATTAATGATGGTGTATAAATGGTGTGCAGTGCCACTGTGTACAAATACATCGATCAGAAACCCCGAGAAACTGTTTGTTTCTGTGCCAAAGAACGCTAAAATTCGTAAGAAGTGGATGCTACTCGCCCGTAGAAATCCGAGTGATATAAAGGACCACTCGAATGTATTTTTCTGTGAAGACCATTTTAATGTAATTAAATGTTTTATATTTTATTAAATGAAATGTTATTATATTCTATGTTTTGCCGTGTATTTTTTAGGTTAGTATCAATATTCATCAATATAGAAACAATTTTACAGGAGCTTGGCAGACGTAAAGTATAAAGGATCAGAAAACAATTTTACTGAGGTCTATCAATATTTATTATAATTTATCAATATTTTTAATAATTGTTTAATTCGATAACAGTTCTTTGACAACAAAATTACAACTTCTTTTTACGTTATTCTGATATCAAATTTAATTCAAGTGTTGGTATAATAAAATCATTGTACCAATATATATGTAACTTGACAATAAAACTTACAAAAATTTTATTGTACTTGACAGTTCTCACGTTTCTCAGTTCCTTAGCGTAAAAATTTAGTTTTTTGAAGAATTGTCCAACCATTACTGTGTCTATGTTGGGCAGGTTTCCACTATCCGCTTTCACAAAATGTGTCTCCATTTTAGAAAAATAAAATCACTACTAACTCACCACTAGCACACAGTTGGCTGATAAGAAATTAAAAAAAACTTTTAATACACAACGATCAAAGAAATTCCTTTCGCCGTACTTAGCACGTGCTACACACGTGGAGATCAGCTTTAAGCGTGTTTACATGCTTGTGACGTCACACGAAGTGCGGCCAATCACAGAGCGTTTTCGATCACGTGACTGAACCCTCAAGAACATCAATTTTAAACAAATAATTTAATGTAAATAATGCACATTTTTTAGCGAATATATAAAAAAGGCTTTAATGTGAAGTAATCTTCCTGGATGTCAGCAAGCCGATCTACGTTTACAACACAGTCGAATAGCCTATTATAACAAAGCTACTTACAGGAATATTTATTAAAAACACAATTATTAAAGTTGTAGGAAGTTGAATTTTTCAAGTCGTGGTATTCCGTTGAAGTTTTTGAAATGGAAGAAGTACAAGCTGAATTGGTAGTGGAATTCGTCAATTTGAAATGTATTTTACACACGTGTGCTCTCAAAGTATTTTCCTGAATAATTACTTTCCCGTATACGTACGTATACACGGAATAATATACGTAGTATAGGGAAAGTAATGTAATGCTGCGCGAAAAAATGGCCAATTTTCTGCGGAAAAAAATTAATTGCCGGGCCGTGAAAACCAGTTGCTAAATTAAGAAAAAAATGTCCTAACACTTGGTGTAGCCAGAAACCCTGTTTTCTTGGTCCTTGATACCGAAAACCCAACTGAAAGGAATACGTCCGTCTGTCCGTCCGTCTGTTCGTCCGTCTGTTCGTCCGTCTGTTCGTCCGTCTGTTCGTCCGTCTGTTCGTCCGTCTGTTCGTCCGTCTGTTCGTCCGTCTGTTCGTCCGTCTGTTCGTCCGTCTGTTCGTCCGTCTGTTCGTCCGTCTGTTCGTTCCACATAGTTTTGATAGCATATTATTTGTACTCTTCACCGTATTAATATACTCTTCGCGTATTAATAGCCTAAAATATGTGTAATTTCTTAATTTGTTGTTTGTGCTGTACATTTGTATTTTCTTTCTTCAGAAAATTCTTGAAATGGCTTCCACACGCTTTCTCAGTTTCTTTTGCTTTTGAATATATTCTTGTTTCGCATTGGTTACCTATGACACGAACAGACATGAGTGAATATCACAGGACTTCTAGTGATATTTAATGTAACTATTGCACGAATAAACACATTACATGAATCGAATGGATAATTTAAATCACAATAATTACGAAAAAGAGAAATCTTACTGGAATCTGCTACTGGAATATGTGAAACTTTCATTCATCTCCGAGTTATTACTCCCTCCTGGAATAACTTATAATCAAGTAAAATATGAATAACGGTTTAATGCAGAAAATTATTTTAAATGTTTGAATTTACGGTAATAAAACTTTCAAAAAGCAATTATAAAATAGCTACTTACTAGAACATTTATTAAAAACCCAATCATTAAAGTTGTAGGAATTGTATTGCATTTGTTTTTACATCATAATTTTTGGACCAATATATTTTATATTATTTCTAAAATTAACGTAGCACTAATTAATGTGATCGAGAGCATTTTCATATCTTCATCGGGTGAAGCGTACGACTTCACTGAAGCAAAGTTGCTCATTTTTACACTACAACTAGGAATAAGTAACGCCAAATTCTGAAGTTCCAGTCCTTCTGCACATTCTGACAGCACTGGAGGGTAACGCCATCTGGTTTTTTCATAGAACTCTTACAAAAGAACATTCTCGACCAACTGCCAGTCACTGAGAAGCTGACAGGCTAGATTTCCCCCAATCATGATCTGTGGTCATTCTGAAGTCCAGTATTCCTTCGTCCAGGGGCATGTTCACATCTTCTTTTAATCGTTTGTAGAAAATCATTTCAAGTTTGAATAAATCGAAATTAATGGAAGTTTTTTAAACTAACACGTGTATTTAGGAGAGTGATGATGTAAATACCATACACAGAATTGAAGCATACACATACAGCATACATTTATAAAACTATGAAAGAACGAGATGGCGTTGTCCTCCTTAGTGCTGCCAGAATGTGCAAAATGACTGGGACGTCAGAATTTGGCCGTTCCTCATTTTTTTGTGTCGGCGAGGGTACCTACAAAATAGTTTCTTTTGTAGCCATCAAACAAGAGAGTTTCTTTTACACATTTTTTTAAATAACAGGATATAAATTCTAGTGAATAACTGAATTAGGTAACCAACCTGATGTTCAGTAAAATTATAGGATCTAATGTACCAAGAAATTTACTGATTCTGCGGGTTAAAATACTTCTCCAAACTTACGTAAAAGTATACGTATTTTAAATCAATAATTAAATATTTTCTTGGAAACAAAGAAATCCGAAATAATTCACCTAGAAATGGCACGTAAAGTACTTCACATTGTGTAAAACACGTAAAATGCACATACTATCTCGTTTTGTTCTTACTAAAAGCCTATTTGAGTTCGACATCAAATGAAATTAGGCTCTCTCTTGTCCAAATTCATCTGTCATTGCTTCGCTTTATTTACTCATAAGTTTATTTTTGGAAGTTTACTAAACGGCGTAAAAACGAGCATCAGAAATACAAACAGTGCGTAAAATAATCTCTGAATTTTATCTCTCTCGATATTTATTGCTAATATCTCTTACAAAGCATTTAATCAAAAAGGTAAATCACAAAACGTTTTCTTCCGTTTTTAACGTGAATGTAAAGGGTGAGTAAATTCCATTCGGCGTTATTATCCGTGGGTGTAGAATACAGAATTCTAGGTGAAGCCTAACTGATTTTACTGCAAGGAAGTCACATCAGCAGGGAATTTTTACAATTCAGCACCAAAGCAATTATATTAAAAAAATTACAAGGTCGTAAGAAGGCTAACACCTTTCATGAAACTAAAAAATAAGTCTGTCTAGATATCATGTTTAACGGCTCATAACTTTCGAGTATTAATCAAATGATTTGAGTTTCTGAATTTGGCAAATTACATTTCAGTACTTGCATTGTCTGTTCAGTGCAGATATTTCTGTAGAACAAACATATCGCACTCCGGCAAGAATCACGTCACAACTCAAAAATGAACGAAGTTTAGTTAATTCTCAGTTCAAAACCCGCTTTCTTTTCTCCAAGACTGCAATAGTGATACTTCTGCAGTTCCGCTACTGGCCACTAGAGAGCGGAAATGGTATAGTCGGCAGTAATTCTGATTCCCACAAATTAAAAAATGTCAAAATTGGCGTTGCTTCTGTGAAGTTGCACCATTGTATTTTTTGCTGGAATAGTGACACTTTTCGAGTCGTAAATCTTCAAAATTTAAGTTAATTAATTTATACTTTTCTGTTTGTCTCTTTTCGAATGTCACTGTTCTTGTTTTTTAGGAATTTGTTGTACCTATTTATTTTGAATTGTGTCAGTACTGACCTGATTACTGAAGATTAAAATTGGATTTATTCATTTCGTGGAAATTTAAAAAAGATTTAACCATAACACGTTTCCTATATTGAAGTTTCTCTTTCAGGACAGGTATGGCATTCTCCAGAACACAGCTACGAAACAAAACGCTATAAAGAATAAGACTCAAAAATACAGCGTGACTGAAAATACAGAATCAATGTCATACAACTGAAAAGCATGAATCTGAAACTGAAAAGCTTAAGATTTTGAGATTGAAGGTTCTTCAAAGTAGGTAACAGTTCCCAAATCTGAGAGTAGTGTTAGTAATAGTAATATAAAAATACGATGTAGGTACATGAAAACACGTCAAAGGATTGTTCAAGTGGGGACTCAAGTTATGAAGATGTGGGCAGACTTAATGGGAATCCTAACTTAACGTATTCATTTAATTTATCAGAAGTTGAAAACAGTAGTAGGACAGGAGGAGTCTGACAAATTAGGAGAATGCGGTGCATAGTTAGAATCTGAATTATTTTATAATGTCCTCAGCCAATAAGGGAAAAAACTCTGGAACAGTCATGTCCAATAGTTGTCGACTTAAATGCTCTAAAAAATCAATCAACAGTCGAGGAACGCTATATTTAAAAATTATAGGGAACTTTGTAGCTTACAATTTTTCAAGAATATTTCCATGCTTGTAACAGAAGTAAAATCTGAATGTCGGTACGAGAGAGAAGGCAGCACGAGTTGCAACCATTTTATTTCATACTAAATAGCATCAGAGTATGTGTATGTCAAAAATGTTTCAAGGCTTCATTAGCCATTAACGACGGGCCTATTAGGACTAACATTTCCAGCCCTCCCAACTGTTGCCTTCAGGAAAGGTGGTCTTCGCGGCTCAGAGACTGTTACGGAGATACGTATGAGATACGTACGTATGTTTAATTTCAAGTCCCATGTCAGAAAATATAATTTTATACTCAAATTACTATCAATATATACTAACACGTGATATATCATTGCATTTCTCTTTCTATGATATACAGTATCTATTGCTGAAAAATTCCATTAAAAAAATAAAAGATTAAATTTTTCGAAAACTAAATATATTTCAAATCATATCTACGACATATTAATTGACCTCCATAAAATCCGCCTAGACCCACCTAGGAGATACTAGTATTATTTACTTACAAGAAAACTTTGTCAGAGAAAACCTCCACATGATAACCTCTAAAATATAAATTATTTTTCTTCTCATGCCGAAAAATATGAATATTTGGCTATTTCCACCAAGTACATTCAAGCAGTCAGTATGGAGGCAACGCAGTTGAAAGGTGTTTGAGCTGTAAAAGATGCGATATGCAGGAAACATTACCATTATTCATTTACGAGGAAACTTGGTAAGGCAAAAACTCTACGATCAATATGATAACCTCTAGAATACCATAAATTATTTTTCTTTTAATGACGAGAAAATAATTGTAAATGCTTAGCTCTACAATTTTCACTAAGTTCGCTGAAAATGTACTTGAGGAAATAAATATTCAGGCTAATTAGATAGAAATCTAAACCTATTTAATAACACACTTCAAAATATTTGTCATTTACAAAAACTATTCATTCGATACTTCTGAGAGGGTAACCTTTAATCTTCCAGCGTTTGCGGGTAGGCACATTGGGAACCAATGCCTAAAACCTGGCCAAATTTCGAAAGAGAAAGTTTCTAGTTGAGAATTTTTAACATAGGTTGGCTTCACTATTCATAAGGCATGAAATACCGTACGTACGAATGGCCCGAACTGAAAAATGAAAGCTGTATTTCAGGTTGAACATAGGGCTCTATTGTGTTGACCGCGTCACCCAGGGAGTTAAAAGCAAATATTTTTGTTCTTTGAAAATAATCATTGAAATTTTAAAGTGTAACATGTTACAGACGGTATATACTTAATTATATACCCTGGTTTAATTTTTTTTTTCATGTTAAAAATGTTTTTTTAGATTGCCGTGCCGGTAAATAAGAAAATTTATTTTAAAAATGAATGAAAAGTACAGATAAGTTATAAATCCCACAATATCCCACGTTCATTCAATTTTCTGTGGCTATTTTCGTTTGCAAATAGTTTTTATTACGAGAGCTAATATTTACTCTTAAACATTCGCCAAAAACTCTCGTTTCTACAGTCATTATTCAGCTTTTATACATTGGTAAAGGTAGGGATCCCAGAATTTAAGGAAACGAATACAAAATACACTATATACACAAACTTCATACTAATATTTGTACCTAGAACTGTTTTCATTTTTATTGAAGCCGCTTATTAGATAAACAATTGCTTTCATAAGATATTTTATTGACTCGCTTTTTTCGGAAGCAACTGTCAGTCTTCCTTCCCTTGAACTGTTTGCACAATAAATAAACTACTTCCTCACTTCCACCACACGCACGATAATCCGAAGAAACTGTCATCACAGTTTTGCGACATGCGAATCGATGAGGTGACGTTCATAAAATTACATGGAGTACGGGAAATACCTCCCCGGTACCTTTTCGTAATCATTTAATTTAATATAATCCATCACATTTCACAGACGTACTGTAAAGTTAGTTTGTGTTTATTAACTCAAGCAATGAGACCAATACAGAGAAGACGTATTGAATGTCCTTCACGAGGTTTCAAGAATAATTTGTTCGAATAATATCTCATAATTTCGCGCATATACGTGAATTTCCAAATATTCATAATATTTTTGAAGTTAATAATTTTAGGTTTAAATTATATATTACAACACGGGGCAAAAGTAAAATAATCAATATTATTCGTTTACAGGATCAATTACACTTTCAAGGGATAACATTTCTGGAAGTAATTACACAGATGAACTATCGTTTTAAATCACTTCCTACATCTGTATACGTTATATAAAGGCATTAATATGTATTTTAAGTGATTCGTCCTTTAAATAATGCGAAACCCAGTTAAATCTACATTTTGCTAAATTGTGTCGCAAAAACATATTTTCAAATACGTCAATGTAATTAATACCCAGAATTTAATAATTTTAATACATTCGAATGTAATAAAAATACTTATTTCAAATGGTTCATCGTAGCTACTAAGAAACGGAGGAGAAAATGTCGTTTTCATCATTTAAACTTACAATGGAAATCAATAGTTTGTTATAATATATATTTAAACTGAACAACCCGATATTAAACGTTACAAGAAATTACTTAGATAACAGTATGCTTCCTCCTGAAATTTCATCATTTTTATCTCGCATACTACGAAATGGTTTGATGACCACAGGCTCAAAGCAAAATCTGCATATTCCGACGATACGGATATAATGCACATAATGTAGTTAACAACGTTTGTTCTTGGAAGTAGTCAGTCGCATGTAGAAAACTGCTCCAGCCTGTAAAGAAATAGCGAGATACGTCTGACCTTGGTGTAGAACCGCCAAAGTAAGCTGAAGGGAAGGGGGCAGCAACCTGCAGTCGACCCTTGGAAGGTCACCATACAACCACAACAGCTGCGCCTGAAGCGGGAAAAACAAAATTTATTCTTGGACAATTTAAGGAGCTTTGTGTTGCCATAGTCTAAGAGAGAGAAAATCCGACACCCATGCATAGAATCTAGTCTGTAAGCCATTACAAAACAATTCTACAATCATGCGGGACCAATGAAGGTACAGTATTGTACAATGGATTACACTAAACAGTACGCGTACTCGGGGCATCCTTCGGACCTCGACTGTTCTCTTAATCCGAATTCAGTTTCTCAGAGCGTTCTATTACTATGTTACGTTACATTACGTTACGTTATAGAACATTGTGACCCGCGCACACCATTTAATATGAAAACATAATAATTGTAAAATTGAAAAATAAAAGGCACGATTTACTATTGTAAATGCCAGAATTCAGCCCGTGTTTCAAACGTAGAAATTACAATGCGTATATTTCTCTCATAATTACTAGTATTTGCTCAGTAGAATGTTCAATTTTGGCAATGCAAAATAAAAACTCAAAACAAATTAACTTTCTTCATATGGGGGAGGGCGTAGAGAACTTTTGAAGATTTGCACTGAACACGTAATAATAAATTTTTTGTCACTCAAAAATTAGGCGAATATTATTTAAAATGGAAGACCGTGGCATTATTAAAACATTCAATATAATGATTAATTAAACAGGAAAAAGTATGAATTCTATATAGCAGAATTAAATTAAATTTTCTTACACTACCTGTATCGTCCCCCGCTCACCTGCCAACTGATATCACACTTTATGAAACGATAATATCAGTCTTATCAATGTTATACGCATGCCTAATTTGTAACAATCCACCAGACTCCAGTATGAACTTATTTGTATGAACAAGTAATGCAAAGATTTCTTTGACTACTACACACGCAGCCTAATTTATATCAAAATACACCACGAACATACCACTTGCATCATCGAACACACAGCCCAACTTTCCAATAATTCCTAATCCACCATCAACTCCAAACCACGCGGAAACATTCCTCACCTCCAAACCTCGAGGAACCTATAACCTCTCCTCAACAAACCAATTCCCAACACGAATCAAGAATAGACTACTGTTCTTGACTTAACATGCCCGCATACAATTGTTAATCATAAGTGCTCTTGTAGTAAACCGTCAATTACGTACAAATTGTTTAAGATTGTAATGTAAGAATAGTATCCAAAGCCAACAATTCGTATTACGAAAAAGTATTCTACTGAATTACGTATTTGGTTCCCAAATTATGTTTACATATATCTACCCAAACAATTAAAAAACAACCTGCTATCCCCACCACGTTCCGTTCTCTATTCCCTCCCCACTCCACTTTCGTCCTATGGCAATTATTCAAAATTCCGAATCTCCGCCAAATTCCCTTAATGTAATAATATTTATTATCGGGGCAATAGTTTTCATTATCTTCTAATAATTTTGATTTTTTCCAGACATTTTCAATTGGCAACAAAACTTTCCATGTCAAATTGTCATTCACAAGAACAAAATGTTAAGATTGTTTAATTAGAAAAACAATCGGAGATGGTTGGATTTTATTCAATGATTATAATTTTCACAAATATTGATAACAATTTATTACTTACGAAATATAAAATTTCTTGAAGTACCCCTGGCAAATAAAATAAATTTTCACGATCAGAGATCTCAGGGTAGTACTGTGGACCATGTAATACGAGATACGCCAGGATTTCGTGTAGTAAAAGGAGCGCATTTCGAATGCCAGTAACTCAGTAGCAAAGTGCCAAGAGGGATCCCGCGAAATAAGGCTGGTCTACATTACGAAAGAGACTTCTTCGTTGAATCTTTAAAAATGTTATATTAATTTGAGTATAAGGCTAAGTAAATGTTTGAGTCTGTAATTTACTGTTCCTTGAAATATTTCCGAAGATAACTCAAATTCTTCGTCAATTTACTTTCGCAATAAAGATTGAACTCTTAGATTTTTCATAACATTCCAGAATAACATTTGCCCAGTATTTCAAACAATGCCTTTCGTCTCAAACACAATGAAAATAAATCGCTATGAACTGTAATCGCAAGCCACTATCGCGATCATTATCTCCAACAATCTTCAGTCGCAGAATGAGTTCTCCGCGATACTCGAAGAAAGGCTTTTTACATTTTGCGTTTAGGTTCTAAATTCTTACGTGTTGCAAAAGCACGATATAATTGCAAAATAAAAGTTCAATATTTTGTTTAATAATTCTCAGAATGAATACTAAGATCCTCTAATAACAGCGTTTCATTTCTTGCGTTTAATTTTGTAATTATTTGTTTCAAATGTACATCAATTGCAAAATAAATGCTAAATATTTGTTCGGTTATTACAATGCAGTTTCCTCTTCTAACTGGACGCAAAATGTAATCGGGAAATATAATTACTGCACAAATCTCATTACACATTTTACATTTTAACCATGGTCTTCATTGCATTCAAAAATAAAACATTCTTACGAATAAAAACGGACCTAAGCAAGAAATATTTAAAAAAGTCGTAAACAGAATATTTTATTGCGCATCTCAGTCCAGATTGTTTGAGGTTTATATTACGCTGGAGCACATTTCAAAAGCCACGAATTTTCTTTTTTCCAGCATTAATATAATAACCACCAAGGTCATAATTTCCTAATTTTTTGTATCATTAAATAACTTGACAATTCGAATTATATTTTCTTTTCGTGAAAAGTAAATGACTTTTTAATGATTAAACAAGTATACTAATTCAATTAAAAAATGTCAGGAACATTATCACGGCATATTTCGATCCTTACCTCCATTCTCCAGTTGTTTTTTAAATATCTTCTTTATTGATCATGTCACTCACTTTGCAGCATTAGTTAAATCGAGAAGTACACACCGCACATTGAATAAATACAACTTATACCGAGCGAACATATTAACTTCGAAATTACAACACTGGACAGCATGTTCCCGACTGCTCCCCGTCAACCACCAGCATCGTCTGTCCTCGATGTCGCCTTAGGAAATGACTTGATCACGTGACAAATGCGGCGGTTGCCAGAAATACAAGCGCTGGCGACAAATGAAACTGTCGCCTTATTCTAGGAAGCAAACAATGAAAAATCAAATTTCTGTGACAATTCCTGGAAGACATTCAGAACCTACCAAATATTAAAAAGACATGGTATCTGTTTAAAAATAATATAATAATATTAATTGGTCAATTATTTTTAAATATATATATAATTGTATTAAATATTATTTTAGATTCCAAAACTTTCACATTGCAAGTACTGAAAACCTCAAAACAATTAATTTTCTTTCAATACGTATTAAGTTAGGTGCTTTGATAACAAGGAAATAATATTAGAGTTCAAGCTTCTAGTTGAATTTTGTAAAGATACATATTTTTCTCTATTAAATGGAAATTCACCTAAACTTTACAAAAGAATATTCGCTTTTATAGCAAAAGACCAACCTTCATTTACACGGAGTATTAACAGAGAAGATCTGAAAGTGAAAATCACTTACTGAAAATAGAAAACCCAGGAAATTAGGAATATTATTAGTACAATTAATAAGTAATTCACATCAGTTTGGCACATAGTATAATTTTATTTGTAGGTATAAACGGTTTTTTTTTGGTTTAGTATTTATTATGTATTTTCTGGCAGAGATCAACACCAAATCAATTCACTTGAATTGTTTTATTCATTAACAAGATCAGTAATCCATATTATCATATTCTTAATGATAGTTTTTCACTATATTTTTTCAAAAAGTACCTGTTAACCAGAAAACATTAGAATTTAAAGACGTTTCAGTGGTTGAAATATTAGGAACAGAAAGCATTTGCGATTACTTTCAAGGATTGTCTTTTCATTGTATGCAACAAATTCCTGCTCTTCACTTAATGTATTTTAACAGGATTTTGAAAAATAATTTACAATTACATTTTTCACATTTTCGTTTCCTCGTGACGCTAATTTGGTATACTTCTTATAATTTCATTCCAGTTATCGTAGTTTATTTTCCTTGGAATTATCGATTTCTAGAATATTTTTGCTCTGTGTAAATGTTACAAAATCAAACTTCACAAAACTAAACTGATTTTGACAGATATGTAGCTTTTTTCAGGTAGACAAAAATAATTCTTAATTACGAAATATATCCAGATGTTCAACCTAAGAATTATTTCTGATATACAGGCACTTTTCAGATCTGCGGCGTTTCCAGTTATGGGAACTTGGGGCTTCTTATTTTTTTTTTAGGGCGGCAGCTCCATCTGTCACAAATTTATAGATACCTGATATATTACTTAGTAAGTTTGTAGTTTTCTGATGTAATTGGTCATCAGGTAATCGAATTTCATGGTTCAAAACCAAGAATAATGTTGTCAATGCCTGTAATAATTCCCTATTCTCTTTGCCCTTACTATGTTAAATATGTTAAATATACTACGTTTATACGCCACGTGCTGAAGTTATAATGACTGTTATTACACAATTTTATTCACCTGAGTGTCATTATTGAAGGAGTTGCCAATGTACTTCAACAGATTGCCACAAATTGTGAAGCAGGTAGGTTCTATGGGAACGTTCAGAGAAAAAGTGATAAAGTAAGGGATCGGGGGATAATTTAATGGTAATAATTTATAATTTGATGTACTTTGGTTGTTTCGAGCTCAGAAAGTGTCAATTATTTTTTTAAGTACCATAGGCTATTTATTATTATAATTAATATATTTTTTTAATTTTGCGATTGCACCTAAGCTCCCCTGGTTCAAAACTGATCGAAACTTCAAAGCGTTGATTTTGATCATGATGTATAAGGTGCCGTCCATAAATTACGTAACGCAAAATTTCGAGTATTTTCTATACCCCATCTCCCCCTTGTAATGCACTTCCCTCTCTCTATGTTACGCAGCATAACGCTGCCTCAGACCTCCTCCCTCCCTCTAGCGTTACGTAATTTATGGATGATCCCTAAATATCTTTATGTATGAGTGTTCAAAAAACAATTTATGGAACATAAGTTAGGGGTCAAAATAATAAAATATTTTTATTTATGTCTTCAAATGTTATGCATTTGAGGCAATAATAAAAATGGAAGATGATATTTCTACCGCTGTAAACAATTCCGATACTGAGTAACTGGCAAACTGGAAAACCGGAAACGTCAAAATAAAACTTGAGATATTATTCGAATGACACATATTGTTTTCACTCTAGAACACAGAGCCGTGTCATATCGACTCCTGACGCTGTTTAAATCTTTGTAACATTTTCTTCGTGGATATCCACGATGTGGCTCACGAGTAAGCAAACATTGCAGACAGCATTTCTCTTTCTATTCTTAATTATGACACCTTAGTATAAAAGTGCAGGGTATCACCAAATGTTGTTGCCTGGCTTTTCTTTACACGCAATTAAAAATGGCGAAAAATAAAAATGTTGACTTCAGTAATGTTGTAATTTCTGGTTATATTTTTTGGCTTTTTGTTTTCATTGAATAAAAACGTGTTTTTTAGGAACTGTCCTTACTTTCAGATGATTTGTACCGTTTTGGAGCTAAAAGGCCCTTTTTTGAACATGCCAAGTAAAATGTTGCCCTGGAAAGAACAGTATATTCTTCAGTATAATTCAGGTGACCAAACGTCCTCTTTAAGGATGGCAGTCACCTTCTTTTGTAGGTCCCGTCCTTCCAACTTGTCCTCCTTTTCGATATTTTAAAAGTTAATATAGTTGATCAAGAGAGAAACCACGATTAAATTTTGATATACTTGCTGCAGCACTTGTGGTAACATCCAATATGAAGGATATGTCTTGCTCCAAAATTTCCCACATATATTGTTAGAAAATGCTATATTGACAAAAAAGATTCGTTCAATAGAAAAATACTGGTTTAATTAAATTATTAACATCCTAAATTATTAAAATTATTATCCTTCTTTTCATTGTAAAAATATTGGTCACCTTAGTATAATATGCTAAGGGTTCATTATAAAGAACCAAAAAGTAAACCGCATTCGAATGTGTTCCCAGACTCGTACGCCACTACACCCTGCGCTAAATAGTGGTTTGTGATTCGGTGTCTTACCATCATTTTCGCTTATTAGTGTTAAAAATTGAAGGCTCGGGGCGCAGCTCGCGGCGTTGTAGAGTGGAACGGCGATTACCCAAATCATTCGAAACGTCAAATATCCGAACTCGAATATTTCTCTCAATATTTTTTAAAATTAGATAACGTAAAATATACCTATTCATTTTCTATTGTAATACTAAATATTGAGAATGATCCCAGATATGATTAGCAGTCATAAAATATTAACTATACTATAGTCAATCATCTGACTTCAATGAACTTTGACAAATCTTACAACAAATGCTTAAGAACTACGAATGTTTATTATTAGCAGAAAAACGCTTTTTACGACCTTCAAGTGCAAGTGAACCAACGGTACATTGTCAAACAACCGATCGTAAATGCTCAACAGCTGTCACCCACTTGGAATGTTCATTGTTGGCAGAAAACTCACCGCCTTTTAGTGCAACGGTAACCTACATAGACATTATGTTCGGTTATCCGAATTATGGAATATCCGAACTATATCTGGTCCCAATTAGTTCGGATAATAGACGTCCCATTGATTCAGTCTGATGCCTCCAAAGAAAAAAGACCATCTCGAAAAAAATTCATATTTTGTACACAAATTTCCCTATGTTTTGGCTGTTCAAAACCATCTTTAACTTTTTTTATTGTACATGGTTTACAAATGGCGGCCATTTTTGTTTCACGCCGTGCGCCATTTTTCGCGTTCGCAGATATTTACTCTTTCCTAAATTGCTTAGCTCTCGGTTGTTCTAGCATTCTAGAATCAAAAACCATTCGATTCAGCATACTTTGGGCTGCAAATCGAAATATTATTTACCTATTTTCTGTTTTTATTTGGGAAATATTTGCAACCAAATCTATGAAACGCGAATGAACGAAATTCGTTTTTCAGAGAGTAATTTTTCAAAGAAGGAATAGAATCTAAGCCTTAATTTTTTCTGTGCTTTGACACACAACAGTATAGTTACTTTTTGTAAAATATCATTGGTATATAACGTACCCCTTGAAAATTACATCCTCTTGAAAATTGGAATTTTGGATTTTTTCTCCAATTTTGAACTGTAATATCTCTGTTGGGGGACCAGACAAAAATGTGAAAATTGCACACATGCTAGACCGCTATCATACCAAACTTCAGTAAAAATTACAAATTTTAGATTTAACTCGAAGTATTTTTTAAAAAATGGAAAACTTACGAAAAAAAGGCTTCATTTCCCCATTGAGGATACTTTGTGCCAAGTAGTAATCACATTATTTTGAAGCTATTTTATACTAAAATCTACATTGATTTAAAATAATTAATTATACTTAATAATTAATATACATAAAAGTGGCCTAATATATAATTTGCATTATTACGTATATTTTTCTCCAAAACAAACTTACAATTTGACATCTTCGTCCGTAATTGAAAAATAGTTATCTTGATTTTGAAATCTGAACCGCTTAAAACAAAACGTATTTATAAAATACAACATAAAAATAAATTCAGCGTTTTGTTTATGTTGTATGTAAAAGCACAGAAAAAATTAGGGCTTAGATTCTATTCCTTCTTTGAAAAATTACTCTCTGAAAAACGAATTTCCTTCATTCGCGTTCCATAGATTTGGTTGCAAATATTTCCCAAACAAAAACATAGAAAATAGGTAAATAATATTTCTATTTGCAGGCCAAAGTATGCTGAATCGAATGCCTTTTATTCTAGAATGCTAGAACAATCAAGAGCTGAGCAATTTAGGAAAGAGTAAATGTCTGCAAACGTGAAAAATGGCACACGGCGCGAAAAAAAAATGGCCGCCATTTGTAAACTAGGTACAATAAAAAAAGGTAAAGATGGTTTTGAAGAGCCAAAACATAAGGAAATTTATGTACAAAATATGAATTTTTTTCGAGATGGTCGAGCGACCAATTTATTAAATTCTGGACCACTTAAAATGGATTGGTCTTTGAGAGAGTTGATATTTAAAACATATATAATTTAACAAAAAACTCTATCATCAATATTAATTTTAATTCTATTTATAAATAAAAATTTTTCATATTTTTTATTTTCCACAATCATTCACATTCCATGAAAGATCACATCCCATTCAACAATTTATTATTAAAAATATAACAATTTTTATACAAGTTTAGGGTGAAGTTTTTAACCCATCATCAGGTATCAGAAATGTTTAAAATCAATTTTTACATTTTTACAATTGTTAAACATTCGTTAAAACTTATAATTTTTTTATAATGTCAAGCATTGAAATCTTAAAGATAACCTATAATTTCCAAATTGTGCAAATGTATGTATACATATGGAAGCTTTCCCATATTATTTGTGATGTATGAACATTATTTTCGGTCAGGTTTTTGGTAGCCACCTTTCTCTCATTAGTGACAGACGTCAGTCTGTCCCTCACCGAAAGGGCAAAATTATGAATTAAAAGTAAATATTCATTAATATTTTCTTTTGTGTGTATTTTTCTTAAACAGCATTATATATCGTGTATACGTAGTTTTTTTGTTGATATACATAAAATATAGAAAATGTCTTGTTATGTTGCAAATAATCGATGTCAAGAGTTTAAAATTAATGCACCATTTGGGAATCCCTGATACCGGAAAAGATTTGTTTTTTCACAACAGTTGTTTTTTGGTTGTCGAACATCAATAAAAACCTAAACCATACATTGGATTTTCCCACACATTAACATTCCTCAATTGATCTGGATGCGGTTGCAAATAGGAAATGATGAAGATCCGCCTGAGAATTGACAACAATGTCAAAGGACAGTGACGGAGACAGTTAATATTGAGCAATGAACAAAAAATAAGGCACTTAAAATTTTATTAACAGAAAAAAATTGAAAATACCTTTGTTTCTGGGAAAAATATCGATCTGAAAGAAACATCAAACGCAAAAAAACGTCAGTCTTTTGCCAAACTTAGATCTATCCACAACAACACAAACGGCAAACATGGAAAAGAAATGTCTCGTACATATTTCGCAAGTAATTAGGTTTGTTAGGTTCGAAGCATCGAACTTTTATACCATGGGGACTTCAGTTCTCATGCATTGAATAGTTGTATGCAAACAGAGGCGTATCTAGGTATTCAGGCGCCCATGGCAAGCATAGAATTTGCGCCTCTGTCAGGCTACTTCAAATTAAGGGCGTTGTTATTTGTTTTAAATAGCGTAAACTCCAAACAGCGCCTATGACATGTGCCATGTCTGCCATACCGTAGATATGCCTCTGCATGCAAAGAATACAAATATCAGAAAATTTTGAACGGAAACGTGACTGTCGTAAGGCGTGAACTTAGTGTAATCTGCACACATTTTCTTGATTAACCATTCTGCAAGATGCTGCAGGAGAGAGGAGTTTGGTTATTTAGTCGGATGTTACATCTAATTAAACAAGTATTTTTTTCGATTCAATGTTTTCTACTACACTGGAGCGAAAATTTCTTGTCAGCAAATTTTTCATCAATGCCTCTTGATATGTTTTATTCTTAATTCAACTAAAGTTTGGAATGGAGCGAAGATAGGGATTACGGACCCCAAGAAAACGAACATCTCTCAGATTCACATTCCAAGTGTTTCGTTTCTTCTCAAACTGACTAATTCCTGTACTCTCGGAACTTCAGTTTTCGAATATTGAACAAGAATGCAGTGAATACATCAGAGAATTTTGTACGGAAAAGTGATCATCTAAGACGATTACTTAGTAATGTTATCTCAATTCATGTATTAGGTGGCCATTTCTGAATTATTTTCACGCTAATCCGTACATAAATTACCTTGTATGAGATGCATTTTTGTTCATTGCTTTTTGTCATCAGTGGTTGGTGTTCATTGAAGTTTGTGAGCAAAATTTATTTAAAAATAGGTATAATTAACTCGTATGTTTTGTGAGAATAAAATGATTGCGATATGTTGAGTATGGAAAACCGAGGCTGGTTGATAGTTTTCAATTTTTACAAAACTCCGGTTTAGTTTTGACAAGTTTGACTTTATAAATGGGAACTATTTTTGTTGGTACCTAATGATTTGTTTATTCGTGAACATTTGTCGAAAAACATTAAAATCGTTAAAAGACAAGATGTGCCAACCAACCTCATGTGTGCGAGCACCGTACAAAGACTGCTGCTTAAATGATTCTCACGGTCTTGGCGGCAGACAGTTGGCGTAGGAAAGTTAATTTCTACACTGAAGTTGTGGAGGGTTTTTACTTTCTCGCCCTTAAGAAGGAACTTCATAAGGGCGTAAAAGAAACTTCTTAAGGAGAGGAAGTTATGTAATCGTGCGGCGGAAAACCGCGAATTTTCGACACAAAAACTTATTGCCGGGTCCTGGTAAGAAAAACTGGATAAATCCAGTTGCTAAATTTAGAAAAAAATATCTAGCAGTCGTGTAGACATAATCCGTGTTTTGTTGACTCTTGATACCGAAAAATCCATTGACGGCAAAACATCCGCCTGTCCGTCCGTCTGTCTGTCTGTCCAAAATTGATATTTCCCTATCGTATTGGCTGATGTCTAGGTTCCTGGAATTTGAAATCGATATTTCGGACATCTTCAAAATTTTCAAAAAAATTCCTCCAAATATTTTGATTAAATTTTGCTGTTAAATAGTGCGAAGGCCGCTTAAGAGAATAATTCAGGTCTCATTTTTGTTGAATCACCGATTTTTCAAAAATTCTAAAAAATGTTTTAAAACTACAAAATTGAAGATACAGATTTTTGCCCCAGAAAAAAGTCTGTACAAAATTAGGTCTTTAAATAAGGTCATGAACAATTTTTTTGAACAAGTGAGTTGTTTTTCGTAACTTACGCTTGAAATTTACAAAACCTTTGTTTTTCAAAAAAACCCCTCAAAATTTTATCTTTATTTCACTTATGTAATAAGGGTCGCTAAAAATATGGTGACAGTCGGTATTGCTCGGTTTTTCGAAAATTATAAATCAAATTCTAAACTACAAAATTCAGATTTTTGCCTCAGACGAAGACTGTTGTACAAAATTATCTCTTTAAAAAGGTTATTTACATTTTTTGTAAATGTTAGTAGTTTTGGTGTAATTTCTGTTTGAAATTAATGAGACATATTTGCATCCCGTCGTACATAACTATAATGTACTATTGCGAGAAAGTATCGTGCCCAGTTTTGGATGGAAGTTTTGATTCAGTACTTAAAAATTGGTCTTTTGTTTATGAAATGTAATGATTACTTAACATCTTTTGAATAAACATGCTTCTTATTGTTGTTTTGAAACATTAGCTAGGTAATATTCTTTAATTGTTTCAAGTTCCAAATTAAAGAGAACTTGAACTTGCGATAGACGAGCAAGAAAAAGTTGCATGAGTAGCGAGCATTTTAAACACATTGAAAAATAAGAAATAAAACTTCCATTAGATTTGTAGAAGCTTGCTGCTAATGAGAATAAGAACAATGATTACTTATTCCTTTCTCTTATTTTATACTTTAAATATAAAATAAAAGCAAAAAAACAATTCTTTTCACTTAGCAATTCCTGCAATTCTATGCCAGCTTTGACAATAGTCCATTTCTATACAGTTGTACGTACCGTATGCGTCTATGCGGCAGACTTTCCACGTTTGATTATCATACCAACTTAATTAAAACTGTGTAGGGGCAACTTTTCACTTTCAACTGCTAATTACCTCTCCCATATCGACAGCTGTCGAATTCATTTACAGGCAGTTCGCGATGCAACTTCATCCTCGGACACTGTTCGATTCGTACACCGATTCGACCCTTAGGTGCTATGACTCCAACACAGGGGTACGTACTTGTCCCGCCCTGGCCAAGCACATTTTTGTGTGCATCGGATGTTGCCCGCTGCTTGTCGAGTCCGCAGGAGGGGCGGAGATGTGAGGTGCTTTTATTTATTTATTTACGTCAAAAACAGTTAAAAACTGTGTATGACGAGCTATGGGGAGAAGTGAATTTTGTGCACGTTTTCATAATTCTGTGATCTCTATCCTCAACCATATTCTAGTCGAATGTTGAATACAGAAAAGAGAGTTTTTTTTTCGAGTTTTCTTGACAAAATATTCGCTCCTATATAAAAGAATATATTTTCAAAGGTAAATTAGCTATAAATTTCTGCCCTGAACCCTCATGCTCGGGTGTGATCGAATCTAGCCCAAGGAAGGCGGGTGGCACGCGAGTTTCCTCGACGAGTCTGACAGCAATTACTGTATTTGAACAGCGCGGTAACCTAAAACAGGGCCGCTCATGTGGGAGTGGCCAACTTATCGTGCCCTGGCTAAGCGCTTTTCTGTGGATATCCGATGTGGCCCGCCGCTTGTCGAGTCCGCTGGAAAGGCGGGGGTGGGCGAGAGACGGGCACTTACCGTGCACTGGCCATGTGCTTTTCAGTGGCATCTGATGCTTGTCGAGTCAGCCTGTCAGAAAGGGGAGAAAAGAGATTGGGCGCTACCGGCTCAGGTCTAATGAAAGCCGAGTGGTACGCGGGTCACTGCAGTGAGTCATCACGATAATCGTGCCTCTGTGGCCTCAGATCTTGCATTTTATTAGTCCTGGTCTTAATCTTGCGAGCTCTGGTTCTCAACACATTCTCTCGGGATTGGTGCTGACATCATCTGGTTCTCTCTGGCTCTAGTTCTCATCACATTGGGAATGTTTTTTACCACATTAAATTTCAGAACGTTTTTTTTTCTCATGAAATTTTTAATCCAGTATGGTTATCATCTTCTTCTGGATAGTAATTGTGAAAGCAAAATAAGAGTTATATTAAAGTTCTCTTTTAACAGGGACATTTCTTCATTGAACGGAAGTTTTCTAAACTCGTTGCAGAGTAGGGAAGTAGTAAGTGTACTGTAACATCAATCATTTTAATGTTCAAATTTTGTGCTACATTTACAAAATGGTGGGGGATTACCTTGTATTGTCACATTTAAAAATTGGGTTTGACAAATGCATTACAAACGTCCATCAGCTTTATAAATAAATCTATGTCTGCAAACATTTCAGAATTCAAATGGTTTTCTTAAAGAAGATAACGTTGAATTTCAATCCTTAGTAGATGCAATATTTTTATTACTAAAGCCAGCAAGAGTTACAATAATAATAATAATAATAATAATAATCATCATCATCATCATCATAATCAAAATAATAATGACTACCAAAAAGCCTTTGATAGTGTACCACACGATTGGATTTTGAAGACCCTGGAGATCTATCGATTTCATCTTAGACTTATTGAATTTTGCAAGGCTACCATGAAGTCGTGGAGTACCAGGTTACTAATACAGAGCAAAAAGGAAGCAGTTGAAACCAGAAGTATTCAGATCAACAGGAGTATTTTTCAAGGAGATTCACTATCCCCTCTGCTGTTTTGCATTAGTTTGATCCCACTATCTAGACAGTTGTTGCAAGCTGACTTTAGTTACAAGCTCCATGGTGATGAAAGGCCAGTATCACATTTGTTTTACATGGATGATCTGAAAGTGTTTGCTAAGAATGAAGCGATTCTCTCCCAAATGCTGTCTGTCATGAATGACTTTAGCAATAACATGTGCATGAAGTTTGGTCTTGACAAATGTGCAAAAATCAATTTAAAAAGAGGCAAACTGACAACGTCAGAGAGCATTGAAGTTGATATGCACACTGTGATTCAAGATCTTGAGCCAGGTAAAACTTACAAATATCTGGGCATTGAAGAATGTGAGACCATCTAGAACGACACAATGAAAGAGGGAATTCGCAAGGAGTATTACAGACGAGTCAGACTTGTCCTGCAGTCTGCTCTGAACTCCAGGTATAAAATATATGCAATTGGTAGTCTGGCGGTGCCTGTAGTCGAGTACAGTTCCGGACTAGTGGACTGGACTGAGCAAGAAATCCGCATCATGGATCGAAAAACCAGAAAACTGCTAACAATGCATCATGTCGCCCACCCTCGAGCGGATGTACATAGACTTTATGTGTCACGTAAGGAAGGAGGAAGAGGCCTCAGACAAATTGAAGCCTCCTGGCACAATGCAATAGTTGGAATGGGAAAGTACGTAGTCAGTCATCAAGATGACCCTCTAATGAGGCAGGTAATGAAAGAATGGGAAACAGAGGCATTGTTAGTGTAGCAAAAAGCATTGCAAAGAAAACTATGCAAGACACGTCAACTAACACAGAGACTGAACTTCTGGTACTACTAAACATGAAATGCGAGACACAAAAAATGTTAAAGAAGTCATGGAGGGACAAACCCATTCATGGACAATATCTAAAAAGAATGGACAAGGTGCAGATCAATAAAGATCATTTATGTGGCTTAAAAGGGGAAGAATGAAACGAGAATCGGAGGCACTTGTAATAGCTGCCCAAGATCAGGCCTTGAGAACACGACATTATGATAAAGCGGTTCTCAAAATTTCCCAAGATGACACATGCCGAATTTGCCAGGAGCAAGTAGAAACCATTGATCATATTGTCTCAGCTTGTCCAATTCTAGCAAAGACCGAATACTTAAAATGACACGACAGGGTGTGTAGTTATCTCCACTGGCAGATGTACCGCCCTCGAAGTTCCAAACACTTGCCCCATGTGGTACGAACACACCAAAATCGGTGACATCGGTTGGATTGTGTACAATATTGTACGACCAACAAATTCAAACTGATCGCACGATAGCAGCAAACAAACCGTACATTGTTATCCGGGATTTCGAGAAAAAATCGTGTCTACTTGTGGATGTTGCTGTGCCTTGCGAGCAAAATGTCGTAACCAAGGAGGCAGAGAAACGTCTGAAATACAAGAATTTGGAAATGGAGATCAGCCGAATGTGGGGCGTAAAAGCACAGGTCGTCGCGATAGTTATCGGAGCTCTGGGATTTGTTCCGCAAAATTTGTGTAAGAACTTGGCTTAACTTCCAGGTCATTCAAAGGACTGGGAAGTGCAAGAAAGTGCTTT
This sequence comes from Acheta domesticus, assembly GCA_031308135.1. NCBI lineage: Eukaryota > Metazoa > Arthropoda > Insecta > Orthoptera > Gryllidae > Acheta > Acheta domesticus. Next base: position 103,583,389 of record JAHLJT010003656.1, on the reverse strand, counting down.
ATTTGACACAGCTCACATTTTGCGCAAAGGATTGTAGAGGCACCGACAGTCCCTAGATCTGCTCCTTAGGTAGCTGGTTGCAACCTGGAGTAGATTTTAAACTCAGCCGACTCATAACATCTGTAGTCGTGATATGGAGCAATAATAATAATAATAATAATATTTTCAACCTTTGTATCAAAATTGATGAACCGGATTTCAAGAGTCCGATTTTCATCAAAATTACCACTTCGGTAACTTAATGGAGAATCCCAAGAAGGAAAGGAGTCAAGTTTTTGTTATTTTCAGTCCTTCACTATATACACGTGCCTACATAATTTCTCTGGTTAATATTTTTTCATAAGGAAGCAGTGCATTTCTGTTTTAAAGACGTCTTTATCTTGTGTTCCATGGCCTACATTTCTGCAGAAAATAATACATACATGAAATCTGATTCC
>JAHLJT010003656.1:103566864-103581952 GCA_031308135.1 Acheta domesticus | reverse complement strand
TCGATGTCGCCTTAGGAAATGACTTGAATCACGTTGACAAATGCGGCGGTTGCCAGAAAATACAAGCGCTGGCGACAAATGAAACTGTCGACCTTATTCTAGGAAGCAAACAATGAAAAATCAAATTTCTGTGGACAATTCCTGGAAGACATTCAGAACCTACCAAATAAAGAAGACATGGTATCTGTTTAAAAAAATAATTAATAATATTAATTGGTCAATTTATTTTTAAATATATATCATAATTGTATTAAATATTATTTTAGATTCCAAAACTTTCACATTGCAAGTACTGAAAACCTCAAAACAATTAATTTCTTTCAATACGTATAAGTTAGGTGCTTTGATAACAAGGAAATAATATTAGAGTTAAAGCTTCTTGTTGAAATTTGTAAAGATACATATTTTTCTCTATTAAATGGAAATTCACCTAAACTTTACAAAAAGAATATTCGCTTTTATAGCAAAAGACCACCTTCATTTACACGGAGTATTAACAGAGAAGATCTGAAAGTGAAAATCACTTACTGAAATAGAAAACCCAGGAAATTAGGAATATTATTAGTACAATTAATAAGTAATTCACATCAGTTTGGCACATAGTATAATTTTATTTGTAGGTATAAACGGTTTTTTTTGGTTTAGTATTTATTATGATTTTCTGGCAGAGATCACACCAAATCAATTCACTTGAATTGTTTTATTCATTAACAAGATCAGTAATCCATATTATCATATTCTTAATGATAGTTTTTCACTATATTTTTTCAAAAAGTACCTGTTAACCAGAAAACATTAGAATTAAAGACGTTTTCAGTGGTTGAAATATTAGGAACAGAAAGCATTTGCGATTACTTTCAAGGATTGTCTTTTCATTGTATGCAACAAATTCCTGCTCTTCACTTAATGTATTTTAACAGGATTTTGAAAAATAATTTACAATTACATTTTTCACATTTTCGTTTCCTCGTGACGCTAATTTGGTATACTTCTTATAATTTCCATTCCAGTTATCGTAGTTTATTTTCCTTGGAATTATCGATTTCTAGAATATTTTTGCTCTGTGTAAATGTTACAAAATCAAACTTCACAAAACTAACTGATTTTGACAGATATGTAGCTTTTTCAGGTAGACAAAATAATTCTTAATTACGAAATATATCCAGATGTTCAACCTAAGAATTATTTCTGATATACAGGCACTTTTCAGATCTGCGGCGTTTCCAGTTATGGGAACTTGGGGCTTCTTATTTTTTTTTTAGGGCGGCAGCTCCATCTTCACAAATTTATAGATACCTGATATATTACTTAGTAAGTTTGTAGTTTTCTGATGTAATTGGTCATCAGGTAATCGAATTTCATGGTTCAAACCAAGAATAATGTTGTCAATGCCTGTAATAAATTCCCTATTCTCTTTGCCCTTACTATGTTAAATATGTTAAATATACTACGTTTATACGCCACGTGCTGAAGTTATATGACTGGTTATTACACAATTTTATTCACCTGAGTGTCATTATGAAGGAGTTGCCAATGTACTTCAACAGATTGCCACAAATTGTGAAGCAGGTAGGTTCTATGGGAACGTTCAGAGAAAAAGTGATAAAGTAAGGGATCGGGGGATAATTTAATGGTAATAATTTATAATTTGATGTACTTTGGTTGTTTCGAGCTCAGAAAGTGTCAATTATTTTTTTAAGTACCATAGGCTATTTATTATTATAATTAATATATTTTTTTAATTTTGCGATTGCACCTAAGCTCCCCTGGTTCAAAACTGATCGAAACTTCAAAGCGTTGATTTTGATCATGATGTATAAGGTGCCGTCCATAAATTACGTACACGCAAAATTTCGAGTATTTTCTATACCCCCTCTCCCCCTTGTAATGCACTTCCCTCTCTCTATGTTACGCAGCATAACGCTGCCTCAGACCTCCTCCCTCCCTCTAGCGTTACGTAATTTATGGATGATCCCTAAATATCTTTATGTATGAGTGTCAAAAAACAATTTATGGAACATAAGTTAGGGGTCAAAATAATAAAATATTTTTATTTATGTCTTCAAATGTTATGCATTTGAGGCAATAATAAAAATGGAAGATGATATTTCTACCGCTGTAAACAATTCCGATACTGAGGTAACTGGCAAACTGGAAAACCGGAAAACGTCAAAATAAAACTTGAGATATTATTCGAATGACACCATATTGTTTTCACTCTAGAACACAGAGCCGTGTCATATCGACTCCTGACGCTGTTTAAATCTTGTAACATTTTCTTCGTGGATATCCACGATGTGGCTCACGAGTAAGCAAACATTGCAGACAGCATTTCTCTTTCTATTCTTAATTATGACACCTTAGTATAAAAGTGCAGGGTATCACCAAATGTTGTTGCCTGGCTTTTCTTTACACGCAATTAAAAATGGCGAAAAATAAAAATGTTGACTTCAGTAATGTTGTAATTTTCTGGTTATATTTTTTGGCTTTTGTTTTCATTGAATAAAAACGTGTTTTTTAGGAACTGTCCTTACTTTCAGATGATTTGTACCGTTTTGGAGCTAAAAGGCCCTTTTTTTGAACATGCCAAGTAAAATGTGCCCTGGAAAGAACACTATATTCTTCAATATAATTCAGGTGACAAACGTCCTCTTTAGGGAGAGCAGTCACCTTCTTTTGTAGGTTCCCGTCCTTCCAACTTGTCCTCCTTTCGATATTTTAAAAGTTAATATAGTTGATCAAGAGAGAAACCACGATGAAATGTTGATATACTTGCTGCAGCACTTGCGGAAACATCCAATATGAAGGATATGTTTTGCTCCAAAATTTCCAATATATTGTTAGAAATGCTATATTGACAAAAAGATTCGTTCAATGGAAAAATACTGGTTTAATTAAATTATTAAAAGGGTCGTAAGCATAATTAGTGTATTTTTGTTCTAAATATTTTTTTAAATGTATTTAGGTTGTTCATTTTTTAATTTGTCCTCCTTTTTCATTGTAAAAATATTGGTCACCTTAGTATAATATGCTAAGGGTTCATTATAAAGAACCAAAAGTAAACCGCATTCGAATGTGTTCCCAGACTCGTACGCCACTACACCCTGCGCTAAATAGTGGTTTGTGATTCGGTGTCTTACCATCATTTTCGCTTATTAGTGTTAAAAATTGAAGGCTCGGAGCGCAGCGCGCGGCGTTGTAGAGGTGGGACGGCGATTATCCAAATCATCCGAAACGTCAAATATCCGAACTCGAATATTTTCTCTCAATATTTTTTAAAATTAGATACCGTAAAATATACCTAATCATTTTCTATTGTAGTACTAAATATTGAGAATGATCCCAGATATGATTGGCAGTCATAAAATATTAACTATACTATAGTCAATCATCTGACTTCAATGAACTTTGACAAATTCTACAACAAATGCTTAAGAACTATGAATGTTTATTATTAGCAGAAAAACGCTTTTCACGACCTTCAAGTGCAAGTGAACCAACGGTACATTGTCAAACAACCGATCGTAAATGCTCAACAGCTGTCACTCACTTGGAATGTTCATTGTTGGCAGAAAACTCACCGCCTTTTAGTGCAACGGTAACCTACATAGACATGTTCGGTTATCCGAATTATGGAATATCCGAACTATATCTGGTCCCAATTAGTTCGGATAATAGACGTCCCATTGATTCAGTCCTGATGCCTCCAAAGAGTAGCAAACAGAGCGCGGGGAATTCCAATTTGCAAATGTAAATTATTGCAAAATTACGCTTAATTACTCATACTTTAAAAAAATGTACGTGATCTTTTTTTAGGGCCAATCCATTTTAAGTGGTCCAGCACTGGTCGCTCGACCCAACTCGAAAAAAAATTCATATTTTGTACACAAATTTCTCTATGTTTTGGCTGTTCAAAACCATCTTTAACTTTTTTTATTGTACCTGGTTTACAAATGGCGGCCATTTTTGTTTCACGCCGTGCGCCATTTTTCGCGTTCGCAGATATTTACTCTTTCCTAATTTGCTTAGCTCACGGTTGTTCTAGCATTCAAGAATCAAAAACCATTTGATTCAGCATACTTTGGCCTGCAAATCGAAATATTATTTACCTATTTTCTGTTTTTATTTGGGAAATATTTGCAACCAAATCTATGAAACGCGAATGAACGAAATTCGTTTTTCAGAGAGTAATTTTTTCAAAGAAGGAATAGAATCTAAGCCTTAATTTTTTCTGTGCTTTGACACACAACAGTATAGTTACTTTTTGTAAAATATCATTGGTATATAACGTACCCCTTGAACATTACATCCTCTTGAAAATTGGAATTTTGGATTTTTTCCTCCATTTTGAACTGTAATATCTCTGTTGGGGGACCAGAACAAAAATGTGAAAATTGCACACATGCTAGACCGCTATCATACCAAACTTCAGTAAAAATTACAAATTTTAGATTTAAAGGTGCGTTTACACGAAGAGACAAGTCTCCTAACTTTCATGAAATTAAGAGATAAACTCTCTTAGGAGGCTTTACACGATTCGAAATATCTCCCAAACGCTAGTCTCCTAACTCACGGGAGAGTCGTTTCCTGAGATCTCTCCGGAAAAGTATCTCCTTGCCGTTTACACTTGATACAAAGTCTCTGGAAGTTATTTGGCGCCGCCATGTTGAATAAGCAGCTGGTGAGCAGCGGCGAGCAGTTTGAGGTTAGAAAGTGACAACTGGTGACAACTCTTCCAGCTACCTGCGCCAATTTAATAATCTTGAAGAAACGGAGGAAATGAAAGAGACAAGTGTGGGTGATTTTTTGAGAAGAGAAGAGCTGAGTTTTTATAAAACTTTGATGGCAGAATTGCAGGAAGAGAATTTAAAAAAATTGCCACCTGTTCAATTGCATTACAATTTTTCAGTGACAAAATAAAACAAGTTTTAATTTCTGAATAACTAAAAATATCTTTTCGAAAACGTGATCAGATTCGAGAAAATAGCTTTGACCGAATGTAAAGTTTTGAAAAATGGGTGAAGTTGATAATTTGTTGTAGAAATGTTTTATGAAGTTAAGTATAAATGATTTGAAAGAATCAATTTTTTATTTCTCTGTAAATTTGTGTACTTGATATAAATTAGGGAGCGTGTAAAATTTTGCGAAAGAATTTAATAAGTATTTGTAGTAGAAGCATTATACCATATATGACAGGCGTATGAAAGAGAAGGCCTAATTATAGTTTTATATAAAAATCACAATTAATTCGTAATTTGGAGTTATTATTTATTAAAAGATATAAGCATTATAATACAATTACTATTATTATAAAGGATATAAAGGAGGATAAAGTTATGTACAAAACATTCATACGTTTTCATCTCCAGAAGGATTTGGTCATTTTTATTTATAATTTCCCAGTGTACAATTTCCCCCGATGAACAGAAATCCACGGACCACACTGGAAAGTCGCACAGACACCGACAGACGCAGAATAGCATGATCGAGCACGTAGACACATACCAAGAGAGCAAAAAGTCTTCAAACTCTCTTTGAATACTATTTATCTCCCAGGAATCCCAGGAATTATATCACAGAATACCTGGTTAAAAACGATTTGCTTTCGACCAAACTAACCTTTAAACGACCTGTTAATGGAATGCGTGATGTCACACTATTGCAGACAAGGGAGAAGATGGTGACATACAGTACTATCGCATTTATAAAAATAAATATTTAGTAATAACGACAACTCAGTTGCGGTGCAGAACGAGTCATGTCTTCTCTAAAACAAAATAGTATACTATTTTGTTTTAGAGAAGACAATTTATGTAAATTGTTGCGGCAATCTGCGCCCCTTTGAAAGGCGCGCCAAGACAGCGGCGCGAAGCGGAGACTTCGCGGGAACACGGCTTGGGGGCTGCAACCGACGCGACGCCAACCTATGAAAGAAGAGAGGCCAGCGGGCGAAGCCGGAGCCGGCAGGCGAGGCTATGTCGGGGCCCGCTTTATAAGTGGCCGGCGGCGCAGAGGCAGACAGTAAGAGTTTCAGTTGGATAGTGAGCTGTGAGTGTGGTTAGTCAAGTGTGTATAGCGAAGTGGTGAGAAACTGTGCTACGTCATCGGACTTCTTCTTCTGGTTTTTGGTTGGACTTCGCTAGATATTGGACTTCTCCGGGATATATGATTGGACTTGGCTACGACGACGGAAATATTCTTTGGATCTTGGAATTGTGTTCACCCACCTGTATCGTTGCTGGATTGTTAAAAATAAACAAAGTTGTTGAGAATTTGTGTTTTTTGAACATAACATACATCAAATCTATAATTTTTACAGCCCCCTAAGCAGCACCCCCACTATAAGGCTGCGATTCAGTTTAAAAACCCCTGATCTACAAAAACTGTGATGTTCATATAGTCAAACACAATACCATTAAAATACACAAACACTAGAACATTTTCTTATTTACGAGTAGTTATTAATAACCAATATCAATATGTGTAACATTAGCTGTTGTTAAATGACGCCTCTGGGCGCTCTAGTGTTAAGGTGTATCTGCCCCCTTCAGAAAGTAGGCCTTCTCAGTAAGTGTTTTCCTCGCCGCACACGTTTCATTACACATTTTTGCGACTCAAATGAACTTTTGAAATCAGAAACTGTACTATCACATCTATATCTCCTCTCATTCTTTGTAAAAGAACTGAACTTTACTTTATAACATTTATATTATGTAACATCTGTATTTCTAATTCCCTAAATCATAACGTCCCTTCTGGTGTCTGTTCTATTGTATATAGGAAATGTTCGAAAAAAACTCAAATTCATGATATTTATTGAGAGAATATACATTTACAAAAAACGTACCATGAATTTATAAATTCTTATTCAACATTAGGAACATTACGCTTGTATTGTATTCTTATTTAACATTAGGCTTGTATTGCATTTTTAATGCCCCAATGAAATCAATAGCAACCTACGATTAATTACAGAAACTATTGACATGCAGAACAAACAAAAGGTAACAAACATAAAGGCCATGGGGCCATTCACAATGGGTCTGAACCTTTGTCTTTTAATGTCTGTCACCCAATCGTATCGTAGTTTAAACAAAATTAACGTAAGACATAAGAAAATAATGAAATATTAACAAACTCATGATTGTGTCATTGACATTGGCCATAAGTCACGTCCACACTTATCAATAACGATCAATGAATGTGTTCTATGGTCACAGTAGGTAAGTCTATCGACATCGCCAATGTGAGCGATTAACATGAAAAAGAGCGATTTGTAATCTCTACCGTATAGTGAAAGTGACATTTTTAGTTTGTTAACTTTTACGTCATTTTCCACGTTTATATCCGTTAACATTTAATCATCATTTTGAATGGCTCCGTCAAATAAGTCAAGCTTTTCCGATTCACGTTAACTTTAGGATTACGTTGTGTAGCAAATTGGAACGTCAGCGTCTCCTTCTGACCTCTTCCGAAATTATACTTCAATGTAAGCTTATTCTGAAACACTGAAGTCTGTATGAATTAAAAATAAATACTTCTAATCATCATTGGGCTTAATCATTGAGCCTTCATCAGATAGGATATACCGACATTCTCTGAGACGTATTAATGCCCTTTGATACCCTGATGAGTATGCACTCCATCATAACCCTAATGTCCTTAGACCTGTAGTGACTCATACAACCACCTGCGACTCATTGGCCCTTAGCGATACTGGGAAATGATTCAAGTTGGGGAGGAAAGGTGAGGAACAGGTGGCTTACAGGGCGTGCTCCCCAGACCCATTGACTTTGCTTTATTCCGTCCGAAAGCAAATCGCCCTCCCAACACATAAACAGAGGTAGGAAGAGTCGGGACTGACGAGTTCTTTCGGTAGATGGTAGGATAGAAAAGCCCCGACCACGTCACTACACAGAAAGCTATAATCATAAATAGGGGGCACTTGAACTCGCGACCTGCTTAGTCCAGATCTCCCCTGCACTCGTGACTCAGCGATCTCGGCCAGAGAGTCAGCTAAAAATGCTTAATCTTATAACCCCCCAAAAATTATATTTATAATTGAATAGAAGTAATGTTTTTAATTTTGACGTTTGACATACATAAACGGTTTTACAAGTTTCCGGCCTGACCAAGATATCGCTCATCAATGAGAAAACCTAAAACCTTGAGAAGTTAATAGTCTAATCCTTAATTGACGTCATGCCATAGGTATGCAGCCGACACCTCATTCAGTTTTGTGAAGAGAGGTAGATTTGTTGAGTTAGATACGGTGCATGAAGTCTCATGGTACCTAGCTTCTTGACGATAACGCATCTGTGCTTACTACAGAGTTTGGAAAGAATGTTGTGAAGGACTTTGACTTTAAGTGTCTGGACCGTTCACACTTACAGTCCAGATTAAGCACCCAGCAACGTCTTTCACTTACCAAAACTAAAACTATTAACAAAAAAAAACAACTAAAAAACAACTAAAATTCGGAGAAGAAACGTTTTGGATGGAATTTTAGGTGAAAGATAATATCAGATGTGAAAAGTGGGTTGAAGTAAAGGTTAAGGAAGATTAAGTTGAAAAGTTATGTAATATTTTTCATCAAAAAGGAAAAGTTATGGAGGCCAGATACCTATGGAACCTACCACGTATATCCATAAGCCGTTACCAACCTGACCATTTATTCTCAATTTTAATATTATATATAGATACAAACGTGGAAGGGTGAAGGGTGTATCGGTAGTGATATCTCCATTTCTACCAAAATGTGGCAAATAACGGAGTCCAGTAACTTCATGTACCCTTTCAGAATATTACTTTCTCGCAGTGCGTTGTTCTGGTGCTACCCGCCTGCATAGGCATTTGTTCTACGAGGGCAAGGCAAGTCGACGAGCATGCTTGATTCGAATTACTGGAAATACAAGCGCAGACATCTTTCAATCACAATTCAATTATAACTAATATAACACTCAAGTATCCCTTCTTCTTTTTAGACATTCAATGTTCAAGTTTTCGAAACTCTGTTTTATTTTTCAAATAATATTGGAACATCAAGTTTTGCGTAATGTTTATACGCATCACATATGAACAAACAAATGAATAAAATTATGTCTGATTATGAAACCAAGTTTTGATGATATTGTTTAGAACGAAAGTACATATTAAAACAAATATTAAAAAGTAATCAGAGGCGAAATTATGATACAAAAAAAGTAGTAGGTGAAATGTACGTAGTTAGTACAAAGTATATGTAAAATGGGAGTGGCAGATACCCGAGTATTAAATTATTAGTTTTATCAGAAACAATCATACTTTTGTTATCATAACTCTAATAAGTTTGTTTTATCTTCATCACTTTTATCATTTTATTTACTTAATAATTAAGAGTACTTTTTAATGTCTTTGTCATTATTTTAATGAATAAGAATGAACTATTTCAATTGATGTGTTTCTAAAGAAGGGTCGATTCAATGAGATAGTCATTTCAAATCAAAGAGACATTGAGACTTTATTCTGTCCATTTCATTTTTGCTCTTGACACTGATGTTAGCATTTATCTGGAAGTTTGTCATTCGTTGGTTAAATGTCGTTTGAAGCATCAACAGAGAAGAGGGCAGCAGCAGTGCAGAGGTCGAAGTCTCAGGAAGTTAGCAGGTTTCGAGATGGCAGGAACGATGATTAGAACCTGCAACAGATTACACAAGGCGAGATAAAGTTTATTCCCAGTTTTAAAAAATTATATTATATTTGTTTTGCACTGTCCACATATTTTTTGTATAAAAAACACAACGTTTTGCAAAATTGTGATCATCGGGAGCAGTGTACAAAAATATTTCAAATTTATTTCTTCTTGAATTCACGACTACCGACACATTAATTCTTTCAACTTTCTCGTTTAGAACAAGTAAATTACTACCTATAGATGGTGCCATTAGCATCTTGATTATCCGATGTTTCTGAATTTTATTGTTCGTTCCCCAGGATTACAGATTACACATAATACGCACATTACTACACTAGAATTACTGTATTATAACATATTAAATAAACTACTGAAAATGCATATGAAAACAAATTACAAACAATACTTGAATGTATTTTATATTTATCTAATACCTAAGAATAAAGTTAAAAACCGCAGGCAAGTTAACGCAGTAATTGAATAATTTTCGACGGGACAATTCACAGAAACAATGTATTTCTTTTGAATGGAAAAATGTAGTTCTTTTTATTGGAAAACGGGAGGACTCTCCTTATAATAATAATAATAATAATAATAATAATATAATAATAATAATAATAATATAATAATAATAATAATAATAATAATAATAATAATAATAATAATAATAATAATAATAATAATAATAATAATAATAATAAAAATGTCTTTATTAATGGCGAGGCTCAGGCCATAAGGCCTGAACTTCCGCCTAACCACTCAATCTACATTGATACAGAATAGTAATATTTTTAGAGGGAGAGGGCCAGCTGTACATTTACATCTGGGAGAGCAAAACTAGGGACCACCCTGGCATACGCCTTAAGCAATTGAGTAAACCCAGAAAAATCTCAATCAGGATGGCGGCTTAGGGCAGAACAATAATAGAGCAGAATATGATATACACAGTAGAGAAAGAGAAGAGAAAGATGTTCGGAGGGGGAGTCATAAAGAAAAAATGGGGACATTTGTGAGAGAAAGGGAAGGGAGAAGAAGCGAAGAAAAGGAGGAAGAAAAAGTAGGCGGAACACGTGAAGTTATTCCAGAGACGTTACATCAAAGTACATTCGGTTTACATGAGCAATTTACGTAAGTATAAAATCATTTTTAACACCAGAGGAGTACAATACATTATAGCTTAATAGTAAAAATAATTTAAAATACAACATTAACCGAATTCAGGAACAATATAAAAGTATAATAGGATCCTTAACATCAAATTGTATTTATACTAATATAATGCAGTAAAGAATTATGGCGATGATACAAAGATAGCTACGAGGATAAGTACTTTTATTTGGAACGTCGCTAGGCACTTTATGTATATTTTATTTAAACAATTCCATTAAGATACACCGAAAATTATATGATTGTATTAATTAATTTAGAGGGTGTGATACAGAATGGAAAATGAGGAGAGTCATGAGGTTAGTGGAGGCCTGAACTTTATTCAGAAAACGCTTGACACCCTAACCTCGAGTGTTACCCCTAGGTTTACAAAATTTCTTGGTAATACACTTAAATACAATTTAATATAATCAATATAATATAAATAAAAAATTAATCTATAATAACACACACCTAAAAATACAATAGTCCATAATAATATCAATAATCTAAGTAATAATTGTAGATTCTTAACGAAATATCGTAACCGAATGATGAGTGTATTAGCCAACTGGAAATGCTTCCGGTGTCTCGTCTTTACAACACAACTAAATAACTAAACCAAATAACTTGATAGTATAACAGAATTTTTACATCGTAACTAGAACGATTATTTATAAATAATTCAATTGAATTGGTAAATTTTTCATATGAAGCGAAATTTCCACTTCGAAGATGTTTCAGTTCGTGAGATAAACTCCATTTTGGAGAAATGGGAAGATGGCGGCTGATCCGGAAGTGTCAACAATCGAAGATCGCGTCTCGTTACCACCCTCTCCATAGGTTAGCTCAACTCCACCGACGACACCCGCCCGCCGTACCCACCTGCACGTCCAGTCGCTTGGCGTTCGATCTCTTGGCAATATACTCGCGCGCTCACGCCCATCCCCTCGCCATCCCGCGTCACACTCACTTGTCCAACTTTTAGTTCCCTCCACCGTCAACTTGCTCATTCCCTCGCCCGCCCACTCACTCCCTCCCTCGCCCGTTCTCCTCGTGTCTCGTCCGCCTCTCACGGGAGAGGTGGACTCAGGGCATCAACTGATGTCACTGCAGGGCCTCTGACCGTTAGTGTCCCGAGGGTGGCAGGATTTTAGACACTAACTAGATGTGTATGTACTCTGGCACAACAGCTCTTTACGAGCTATGGCCTACCAGCGGCGTCTCGGGGAGGATGGGGATACCTGGTTGAGGAAAACCACGCTAGCCGACAGGTGGGTCGGCGCCGTATCTCAGCATCAAGCAAGGGAATATCACTGCCACCTCCCAAGGAAAAAACATGCACTACACTAACGGGATGAATGGCCGTAACAGTAGACACGCCCGGAATCAATCGTTCGCTCCCTTCTCTCTCTCTCTCTCTCTCTCTCGCCCGCTCGTTTGCCCGCTCGCCTACTGGTTCTCACGTCCATCCCTCCCCCTTCCGTTCCTCTATTTGCTATACCACTCGCAAGAACCGACCGAGCGAGCATGCCAGCGACCAACTGGAGGTGGGTAAGAGGAGTCGAGGATGGGTACAGATGTAGTGGGGAGATCGGGAGCAACTGTTGAAGCGCTGAAGAGGACAGGTACTAAAGAAGCGAAGGGGAGGACGGGATCAGAAAGGGAGACGAAGGCAGTCGTGGCAAAGGTGGTCACGTCGGCAGAGACGGGGGTGGTGGAGTCGAAAGCGGTGGTAGAGGGAAAAGCAAGGGGGGGACCGCGAGTAGGATTCCGGACGTGGAAGGGAACCAGAGCCGGAAGTGGCGGCGGAAGCAGGAACAGAGCCGGCGACGCGACGTAGGCAGGCTGGAGGCGTCGGCGACAAGAGCCGGTGCAGCGACGGCGGCGACGCAAAGTCGGGAGAGAAGATGGCAGCGGACGGAGGCAAGAAGGACGCCCTCCCGAAGGTGGTGGCAGCGGGGAAGGACGCGAGACCGGCAGGAGGCTGAGGGAGATCCGCGGATTGCGAAGAGTAATTAAGCGAAGGCACCACGCCTTTCGGATCGGAGAGCACCCCGCCCGCTCCTCTCCACAGCCTCCTCCTTCGAAGGGGAGGGGGGCGGGGCACCTCCCGGACACGGCGGCACTCAAGCGGAGCGCTTTCAGGAAATGAGAACCGACGGCGCCGGCTCTCTTCGAGTGATTCCGCTTATTCAGAAATATCTCCGAGTGCTTCCGATGAGAAATGAATGGGAGGCGGGGAAGGAAACGAGTGGGGGTGGGGGTGGGGGATGGGGGCAGAAGTGAAAGCGCGGAGGTTGACCGCGCTATGAATGGCACTCCAAAGTTCAGATGTCGACGCCAACGGATCGAAGAATCTCGTTCGCCGCGAAATTGCTTTCCCCACGTGAGAACTCTGCAGTTTCAATCATTTCAAGAGAGCGACGTTCGTGTGCAATTTGCTACCGTCGGTGCTGCGGCGCCAACGAATGTGGTTGTGGGGAAATGTGTATTGTACGGCATATTGCAGACTGGTATTACATGCGTTTTATGGAAGTGAGATTCGTATTACAGGGAAGTGGAAGGATGTTCATCTCATTAGTAAGAGTGTAGGTATGTCATTGAAGATTGAAGTGTTCGAGAAGTCAATGACAGATCTTTTTTTTTCCGAATTAGCAAAGTGTTACAAGCAAGCGTCATGGAAAAATTTATATTAAATTGGTCACTCCAAATCTGGCGAAAGAAAATGAAATAATTTGTTTAAAATTGTTTATTACTATTTCTTTCAAATTCTGGCACTGATTGTTTGCTATCCATATTCTCGAAATTTTTGACGATGAGAAAACGGTAGAATGACACACATTGTGTTCAAATCTAATCTACAGTTTTATATTGTTCCTCTTGCTAGAAGTGCAAGATATATTGCTTATCACTGACTTGCCCCATTACAGTTAAGTTCATACACTAAAACTAGTCCCTCTGTCCTAGATGTTTAATCTTCCGAATTCACCATTGAGTTTTTTTAATTCTTAGCACTTGCAATTATTTGCAGCTGAGGCCACCTAATTATCCTTGCCTAGATATCTAAGGAACTGACTTGAGTCGGTTCTTCAAAGTTACAGTATTTATATCTAGTAAGTTATATTAGTTTAACATACATCTTACACATACAACATACACTTTCACTTCCCTAAAACTTGATTACCTTTAGCTCATTAAAAACACATAATTTTAAAAACCTCGGTCCTTACATATAAGTATTTTCTTCTAACGAAACTATTCAAAGCATTTCAAAGCAGTAATACTGCAGTAAACAAATTCAATTATACCGTTAACGCTACCGAAATAAAAACATCTTTAATATAAATACGAAAAGAAACATTATGAAGAGACGCATTTCATCGGAATTCGAGTCACAATCGCATCTCTCCACAGCTTACTCCAGCCAACACAGCGAGCGCTCGAGAGCGCGGTGGCTCGTGCGTGCACACATCCCCTTTAGGGCAGAGTTGCTCGAGTACGCCGTACGACTTAGTCGCACGCGCGAGTCCAAATGCGCCGGGGTCGCAAGCGGAAGACGACACCGCCAGCACGCACACAACGGTGCCCCCCTCCCCCCGCCCCGGCAGTGTGCGGGTGGGAGCAACGGCGGAGTGTAAAGAGGTCCATACGCCGACAACGGCTGCTCGCAAGCCTGGCTGCTTTCCTCGAATTTGAATACAACTCTGGACGCGTTCGTTTATCTACTAAATGTACATCGGGTGTGAGATACAAGGAATTGCAATATGCCTAATATTGGGTTAACTGACAGGATGAGTTGAGGCCAGAGGCTGCATTGTCGCTGCCTTTGCAGCCACTCTGACCGGGAAATCGTAGGGTTGGAGGTCCCGATAGTGAAGGATTTTCAATAAGGTTGAATTCGGCTGGCCCACTGCCTCTGTTGGGATTTTCTATACTGTCTACATACGTAGGCCGCTGATTGGAGGAGAATTCCAGGCTCGCTGCCTGCCATGATCGGCATTTTTATTTGGTTGTTCCGATTAATTCTAGGCGAATACCGATACAGAACCCAAACAAATGGACCACAGACCACGCACAACCATTCCTTCTCTTTCTTTGTTCTACCCGCTCCCCATAACACACACACACACGCACACACTCATACGTCTTTACCACATATGTCTCGAGCATATACTCCGGTTTTTCTTTCTTGGCGCATGTGGGGGTATCATCAAAATGGAATACCTCACGATATTTTGCGTCGTTCTCGGTTGTGCCGCTAGGAGT